>CM054184.1:12315524-12715524 GCA_028829895.1 Sinotaia quadrata
CTGGATAGAAATATAACTTTTTATATATCTGGACAGAAGGATATGATTTTTTTTTAAAAACATGATAGATAAAATTTGACGGGAAAAAATTATTTTTCTTTCAATCAATCAGTTAACTCACCATTAAGCTAATGGCCACTGTTCATAGCCAGACTTCACCCACACCAAATTCAAAGTGATTAGAAAAAAATTATTTCGGCAGGTAAACTTTGATCTCGGCCCATTGGTTGGTCTCGTTCTTTGTAAATCTTAACCATTGGATAATAAAGACTACTCATCCACATAAGACTGGCTTAAATTACATCAGCAAGTTCTAACACATTCTCTTCATGAGTTTAACTCTGGTACTTACAAAACACACAGTACCTGAAGGTCATGTCATGCTGGCATTAAGCAAGTAAAATGATATTTAATTAAAAATTATGGGCAGAGAACTCTGCTTTGTCACACTGGCATTTTCTTTTCACACTAGACTTGACTGAGCGGACATGGGGGGGGGGGGGGTAGGGAGGCCTATACTTGTCTATCCATCAGCCTTGCGTGTGACCGATCACATCAGTTGGAGATTTAATTTGTGCCTAAGCTGCAATATGTGATGGGAATTGGTGTGGTACACGAGGCCAACATCTATAGTCGCACTCACCCATTCATATGAGCTATTTTATTTTTTACTCTCTGTGTTGTTTTCGGCATCAGCTCACATACAGGCCAAGGACGCTGCCAGGTGAAGCGGGCAATAAGGTGAAATACGTTAGGTGTCTCTGGATTCCTACTTGTGCAGTAAGTAAAAAGTAAAAAAAATAAAAATAAAAAAACGAGTTCTAAAAATAAAGGAGAGGGAGAGAATTTGAATTGATGATAAAAATGTAAATCCTGTCAGTCAAGATAATAATTTCCCTCGTTGTAAAGAAAGATGATGCTAAATATTTTTAAGATCTTTCAGTGTTAAAAGACTATTGATTTTTCTACAAAAATTTTGTAAACTCATTCACGTTAATGGAGCACGTGAAAGAAGTAAGCTAAGTAACAATGCTATATGATATTCTGCTACTGTCCTTGACCCAACTTTGCATGACCCCTGGTAAACTGTTCCTGCACAAGTTTTCCACATTGTCAACCCCGATTTCATTCTATGCATAAAGTCAGCAAACGTTTGCTCTCAAAATCTGAAGGGACGTTACTGTTTGGACCTAAATTTTTTATGAGAGTAACTCACCTTTGAACTGAAGTGAAGAATACGGTGTTACTTTGAATCAAGTATCATGGCTTAGTGTCCGTACACCACGCACAATGCAAGTAGTAGTTTAGCTGTTGCAGTTCAATTACAGTGCATTTGCTTTCTGTAAAATTTAGTAACATGTGTTTCAATTTATAACTTATTATTAGTAACAGTTAAATGTTGACCTCCGTACCCTGTCTCGCTCTAATAACTAATAATACAAACAATCTCTTTCCATATTTCAAAATGTTCTAGTATATGCTAAAGGCTTAAGGGTTAATAATAATAATAATAATAGACACCACAATTAATATGATCACTGTCATTGCAAGTACCACATTACTACTACTGCTGCTACTACTACTACAGTACTACTACTACTACTATTACTGCTACTACTACTACTACTACTACTAATAATAATAATAATAATAACATCTGAATTGGAAGGCTACCTGAATAAACTCCCTGGAAAACACAGAATCGCTCCACTACTCAAAGCAGCGCTCCTCGGAAGTGCCCACATCCTCCGTAAAACCTTGGATCTCCCAGAATCTTGGTAAGATTCCGAGACCTTGGATCACAACCGACAGTCAAACAGAAGTCGTGGAAAGAGGCTGAATAATAATGCAATTACACGGACGATTACACTTTCGATTGCAGCAAAAATATTAATATTTAGATTTTAATTTCATTAGTCATTCATTGCAGAGCAACATTTCAGAGCGATACGGAAACTGTTGTAAAGAAATCAGCAGGACACAAGTAAGGTTTGAACCTCTATGAAAGACTAGCCTCCTGACCTAGTGGCATCTATACCTTCCCACGGGACATTTCTGTGTGTTTGAATATTAAAAATATTCCCAACGACTGCCCTTTTTTCTACACAGTCCACAACTGGAAACGCATTAACAGGACCCGGCCTATTCAATAATCGCGAGATGATTAACAAAGCTCGGTCCATTAACTTAACTCTTAATGCGCAATTGATTTACTGTGAAAATTGTCTCTTCATATGGTGTACAGATGCCGTTTTCATATTCCTAATAAGATAATTCTCACGCGTCACGCCGGAAGCTGTCGAAGACCTAATGAACCGTGCCGTTGATCGTAGCACAAGGCAGATATGTAGGTCACGATCGAATTAGGCTCAGATCTAATTTTGTTCTTCAGTTTAAAGACCAAGTGAAATGGAATCTAGGTCAGCCAGAGATAAAAATAAATACGTACGGAATGAGTAATTCCCATTCTAAGAATCAAGACCGCAAAATTTAAACTTTCAGGGATTTGTATAAATGCATTTATTTCGGTATTGAAAGTCAATATTTCTGAAAGAAATCAGAGCTCTTGTTCATTTGCGAGACTAACTTTTCACCATAGCTACGTAACATGTGACATCACGATGTACATCTTCAATCCGCATGCGCAGTCAGACATATTGTCTTGAGGGAAACACGTACTTTCAAAAAATAAAACATAGTTATAATGTAGTATTATTTCAAAAACACTATTCATTACATAAATGTATATCGCAAATTTTCTTGCACAGATAATATAATCCTTTTACTCTACCCAGTACCAGATTTAATTATATATTTATCTTTATTTTCTACTGTTAACTTTAATTGGTAAATTCATTATAAGGCATTTGATACTTATTATTATGCATCTTCCATAACTACTTGTGTACAAATGAATAGTTGAAGTAACTAAACATAACTAAATATTTTACTTTACAGATTATGGTTTCATAATATTACATATTAGCAAAGTTATAGAATTGTGTTGCACTTATTATGCCACCATTAGTAAGATGACAAAACTGGGATATTTTCCCTAGAATTCTAGCTGTTTTTTTTAACTGTACCAGATTGTTAGATCAGATATAAACAATAAACAAGTAATTGTAATATTAATACGAACGAATGAGCATATTTAAGCTTTAATAAGACTATTTAACTATTAAATTAATAAAACAGTGGCCATTAATTGTTAATTGTAAAAGCTTTATATTTGCTATACTAAATAAATATAATACTACTCAAAACAAAATATAAGCACGCACAGCACTCATACAGACATTCTTGCATAAACACCCAAACATAATATATATGAAAAAGAAAGTACTCTACTAGAAGTAAAGTAATTAAAAATTATATATTTATAATATAAATAATAATCACTCATTTAAAAAAATCATTTATATAAAACATAACTATGCTGATATTCTCTAAATATTAGTACAGATCGATAATATTATCATTAATAGTAATAAATATCAAAAGTAAATGTAAGATATATATAATATAATGATAATTACAAAACTGTATTTTTTAAAAAAAAAGCTTTCGTCATTCATATATAAAAGTCATACACAACTAATTTTAATAATAGCTTAGAAATATGGCTATGAAGTTAACGATGACTACAGTTGTACAAAGGTATTGTAGGACGATGTACTACGCTGACCTTATTAAAAAAATAATTTTCCAGACATGGTCTTCATCAGTGATTGTTTCCTCGGTATCTCAAACACCATTAAAAATGGTATGTAACTAGTAAAGTTGAACTTTTGCTGTCATCAGTACGAATTGGATCAAATGTACATGAAGTACCAGGAAAAAATACAATGGCGGCCATTTGACCCCTTGCCTGACGTCACTTCTGCTTGATTTTACCCCAAGGGCTTGTGTTTGTGTATCTTAGTAACGGGGCAAATCTCGTTCGCAAACTATGTTTGATCCAGATTCCATTTCACTTGGTCTTTAATTAAGAATGCAGCAGCATATTTTAAAATTTCGCTAAAAAAGACAATTCAGTGTATGTGCCATCTTATGTAGGGAAGTTCTGTCTACTATGGACTCCTATATGCTCTCTCTATGGGCTTGGCCAACCGTCTTTGACAAGAAACAAGAAGCTTGGCTAACCTGTCCTTGACAAGAAAAAAAAGGAAGCTTGGCTAAACTATGATGTCCTTGACAACAAAGCTTGGTCAAAGTGTGATGTCCTTGACAAGGAAAAGGAAGCTTGGCCAAACTGTGATGTCCTTGACAAAAGAAAATGGAAGCTTGACCAAATAGTACTTGACAAGAAAAAAGACGCTTGCTAAATTGTCCTTCATTAGAAATTAGACGCTTGACTAAATTGTGACGTCCTTGATAAAGCGTGACAAAAGTACGATTTTCTTCACAAGAAAAAAGAAGCTTAGCCAAACTGCGACGTCCTTCACAAGACAAAGGGAACTTGGCAGAAATGCGATGTCCTTAAAATGAAAAGGGACCTCGACCGAACTGTGATGTCCTTAAAAGGAGAATGGGAGTTTGACCGAACTACGATATCCTTAAAAAGAAAAAGGAGTCTAGCCAAACTGCGATGTACTTAAAAAGAAAAGGGGAGCTTAGCCGAACTGCGATGTACTTAAAAAGAAAAGGGGAGCTTAGCCGAACTGCGATGTACTTAAAAAGAAAAGGAGCATAGCCGAACTGCGATGTACTTAAAAAGAAAAGGGGAGCTTAGCCGACCTGCAATGTACTTAAAAAGAAAAGGGGAGCTTAGCCTAACTGCGATGTACTTAAAAAGAAAAGGGGAGCTTAGCCGAACTGCGATGTACTTAAAAAGAAAAGGGGAGCCGAACTGCGATGTCCTTGACAAAGAGAGTGTATTTGTGTAGAACGCTCTCCAATTTTTGGCTTCCATTAATCAAGTTTATCGATTTCTAAACGACCGGAAACTAATCCTTCAGGAATTCGATTATCCGGATTCCGGATAAATGCACTGTACTGCAAGATATTAATTTACCCACAACCTCGAAGACCTATTTATCAAACGGCACTTAAGTGGCCGTGAACTCGAGTACCGGTTTACCAATCTCATGGGATTACAGGTGGAAATAAAACAGATTTTGAGTATCTGTTTTATAAAATTGTTGTTAAATAAATTTCCAAATCTCAAATACCTATCTATCAAAATGAAAGATAGGCAATTTACCCAAATCTCAATACCTGTTTTATCAACTTGCTGTTAAATAAATTTCCAAATCTCGAATACCTATCTACCAAAATGAGGTAAGGCAATTTACCCAAATCTCAATACCTGTTTATCAAATTGCTGTAAAATAAATTTCCAAATATCGAATATTATCTACCAAAATTAGGGAAGGCAATTTACCAAAGGTAATGGCATTAGAGGCGGTCTTAAAGGGCACAATGTCTTTCACGTTTGTTTATGCTATGCTGGAAAATAGATTAAATTGACAGTTTGATGATGGAAACAATATAAACGGTAATAACTGAACGACTTTTGCCCATTAAATAAATACCACTTTCTCAGACGTGAAATAGTTTGCACAGATATAAATCACACGGCTTCAACGTAAATAAACTGCACATTCGAACACTTATTTTACAGTATGACGGCACAAGCACAGATGTCCATTGAGTTAAGAAACGAAGAAAACTTACTGTACGAAAGAATCTTCTCAAGGAGTCGGCAAAAAAAAAAAATGTGAAAGGAATGTCAAGAGGTAAAGCAAGACTATACAATGGGGGTCAGACTGAACACTTGCAAGATTATATACTAGAGTTCAGACTGAACACTGGCAAGATTATAAAGCATTATAGTGGAATCAGATTGATACTGGCAAAATTATACAGTGGAGATCAGAATGGACACTGGCAAGATTATATACTAAAGGTCAGACTGAACACTGGCAAGGTTATATACTAGAGGTCAGACTGAACACTGGCTAGATTATATACTAGAGGTCAGACTGAACACTGGCAAGATTATATACTAGAGGTCAGACTGAACACTGGCAAGATTATATAGTGGGGGTCAGAATGAATACTGGCAAGATTATATACTAGAGTTCAGAATGAACACTGGCAAGATCATATTCTAGAAGTCAGAATGAACACTGGCAAAATTATAATATACTACAGTCAGTCTGGGCATTTGCAAGATTATATTGTAGGGGTCAGACCGAACACAGGCAAGATTATACAGTGGGGATCAGAAGAGGGGGGGGGAGTCGATGGCAGTTTAACGTCACCACTGGGGCTTGCATTGATCATTTCGTCTGTTATCAGTTATCTGAACTGGCGCATTCCAATAGGACCTCACAGCCTCACATTGCGTCCCCGAGGTGGAGAGTGGGAGGGCTGGTGGAAGGGGGTGTAAAGTGCATTTCTGATGTTAATGTGACGGACATGAAGTAAAGCAGATTTCAGATAAATGATGCCATAGGATCGATGCAATACCTATCACTTCAAAACTGATATATTCTTAAATACTGAAACTGCACTTACTCCACTTCACCTGAACTAAAGCCATATTTACTACCTGCTAAATACAGACTAGCTCTGCTTCACGTGAACTAAAGCCAGCCCTACTAAATGCGGACTAGCTCTGCTTCTCGTGAACTAAAGCCAGCCCTACTAAATGCGGACTAGCTTTGCTTCTCGTGAACTAAAGCCAGCCCTACTAAATGCGGACTAGCTCTGCTTCACGTGAACTAAAGCCAGCCCTACTAAATGCGGACTAGCTCTGCTTCTCGTGAACTAAAGCCAGCCCTACTAAATGCGGACTAGCTCTACTTTACGTGAACTAAAGCCAGCCCTACTAAATATAGACTAGCTCTACTTTACGTTGACTAAAACGTAAACCCATAATGCAAAAAAAAAATATTTGCTTGTCCTTTCTTTAAAACCAACCGTCCAAACAACCAGCCAACCATAGAATCAGGCAACAAAAAAAAGTACTATTTGTGCTTTCTACAATAAGAAAATCATGCACCAACATTAATGTTGTGAACATTTTTACGTAAATCGGCGTCAGGTTCGATATCCGTCACTATGCTGTTCATAAAATTCAAATTATATATCGGCGGTGTGAAAAATTAAGTACCCTCCACCAGCGCATTAAGCCCCGAAGCAAAACTACATGCTTCACTTTCGATCTTTTCAATCTGTCCTCAAAATTAACATTTCATCTGTCGGCGAAAGTGTCATTTCATCTATCAGTCAAATCGCATTTCATCTGTCGGCAAAAGTGTCATTTCATCTATCAGTCAATTCGCATTTCATCTGTCGGCAAAAGTGTCATTTCATCTATCAGTCAAATCGCATTTCATCTGTCGGCAAAAGTGTCATTTCATCTGTCAGAAATTGCATTTCATCTGAAACAAAAGTGTCATTTCATCTGTCAGTCAAATCACATTTCATCTGTCGACAAAAGTGTCATTTCATCTGTCAGACAAATCAAATTTCATCTGTCAACAAAAGTGTCATTTCATCTGTCAGTCAAATCACATTTCATCTGTGGGTAAATATATCATTACTTTTGTTAGCCCGGAGACCATACATCTGTCAGCACATATATCATGTCATCTCTCGGTTAAATAAGATTTTGTTTTCTCGGCCAAAATAAAGTTCACTTCACTCTCAAGCTTCATAACAGTTCATTTCTAAAGTAAAATAGCATTTCACTACAAGGTCAATATATATTTTCATCTGTCAGTCTAATATACGTTTACTCTCTAACCCAAAAGAGTATTTAATCTTTCGGCCAAAATAATATTTCTCCCTTGACTATATCGCATTTCATTGCATTTCAACTGTTGGCCAAATACCATTTATATCAGACAGAATAATCACCTATCTCTTCGCAAATATAATTTTTCATCTCTCAGCCAGAATAATGTTTTATTTTTCTGTCAAAATAATATTTTCATCTCTCGGCAGAAAAAAATCTTTTCTCGTGTAAATTGTAAATTGGCAAAAATGACTCGTCATCTTTCGGCAAAAAGAGCGAGCCAATGGTTAGCAGCAAGAATCGGCATGTTTCGGGTCACAAAATGTAGACAATATGCATTAAAAAAGAAGAAAAGATCAAAAAGAACACAAATTGTAGACACTATGCATTAAAAAAGAAGAAAAGATCAAAAAGAACACAAAGAATATTAAAATATTAAATTTGTACGCGATAAATATCGTTTCTATTTACAGCGAAATTGTCGTGGGTAAAATCGAAAAATCTGCCAGTCGACTCTTAGCAATTCTTTACCATGAACAAAATGACCCAATTTTACTAGCAGACCGCCCGCAAACCCGTTTCGGTCTTATCTTTCAGGAATTTTCATAACAGAAGAATCGTTTATAAACATCTAAGATACTTCCATCATTTCCAGGAGAAAGAGATAATTGATATTTTTTTTTAAACTGCAACGCAAATACAGGTCTCGAGACAACTGTCATACTTGTTGTTATGTACAAACACCAGCTGTGAGGCGGAACGTGTGGGAAATAAATAAAACATTTTAGAGACTCATTTCCTCGTCTGAATCGTTCGGCAAACTTGATTTCTAATTTGACCCAAGGTCATAGAGAGCAAAATTGGCTTCAGAACATAATGGAGACGCCTGCTTGACAAGCGGTCACTAACCTTTTCTTACTCTCGTGACCTTGGTCTGAAACCCAGTCTATGCCTAATGGATGATGATAATGACGATAATGACGACGATGATGACAGTGATGATAACGATTGCGATGATGATGGTGGTTGTGGTGATGGTCATTAGGATGAAGGTGGGTGGAGTGGTGGCGGCGGCTTCGTAAAGAGCGGATTTTATCAAAGCTATGAGCACATTACACTATGTATGAAATACACAGAAAACATCATACAGAGTGTTCTGGACATAACGGGGGGGGGGGGGGATAAAGACAATACAACAAACAAAATGTTCAACCCAATTGGATATTGACAACATAGCAGCAAATAAATGTATTTACAAAACTGAAACAGACACAATAGGTTCGCTATTGTTCAGTTTTTTAATAAACTGTTAACACTGAAAAGATATTGCTGTCCTTCCTATTCAAATTTGTCTCGAGAGTCCACTTGAATATGTCCACGGTCTGATTGTTCTCAGCTCAAACTCAAACTCCCGATAAACGGACAGATGGACACTGAAAAGCAAATGAACGTTGACCTATGACAAATATTTGCTCTCCGGAATGTTCAAATTGCTTGTTTCTTAGGGTTAACGGCGGAAGCCGGAAGCGTTCCCCACATTAACAACAAGTTAACGTAAACTTCTAGCATGTGTGAACCCGTGAGAGGTCAACAAGTACTTAGGGCTGGAACAAGGGACGCGCAACAAGTAGGTGTTGCATTCTGCTTTGAACAGGCCGCCAGGGAAGGCTGATGAGCCGTGCGGTGAGTGATAGGATCAATCCACAGTAACTCAAATTAATCACAGCAGCAGAGTTTTGAACTTTTTGAAGTTTCTTCACAGGACTCAGCAGTAGACCAGAAAGGAAACGAGTTACAACAGTGAGTTGGAGAGAGTGGAAGTGAACACAACGTGAACTTTGCAGCAACCGATTGTGAGAAAACTACTAACTGCCGATTTGTCTCAGCTCCAGACATGCTCCACTACAAGATCTGCAGGTGTAATGAGAGAGAAAGAGTAGTACCAAAACTTTCACTCAGATTTTTAAGTTACCGACATTCACTTAACTCTGGTAAAGGTAAGGATTTACAAAAAGACTGTTAAGAGCAAGAAACATTACCTCATTGTTACAATCATTGACTTGCACCATGTCACTCCTCATCTAGAAATTAATAGAACACATCTACTGTTCTTTGGATGGTGGAAGCAATACTATCTAGAATTCTATTTTTTCAAAAGTGACTATGTTCAGCATACAATGGTAGAACAAGGGGATAGGAATGACGTATGCATCTGGATATAGGATACATTGTGCAGGATGCAGGATACAGATGAAAGATGCAGAATACATGGTGAAGAATGCAGGATACAGATGAAGGATGCAGCATATTGATGAAGGATGCAGGATACTGATGAAAGATGCAGAATACATGGTGAAGGATGCAGGGTACAGATGAAGGATGCAGGATACTGATGAAGGATGCAGGATACATGGTGAAGGATGCAGTATACATGGAGGATGCAGGAGGATACATGGTACAGAATGTAGGATACATGATGCAAGATAAAAATATATTGGTCCGAGAGTGAAGCCCTCTGTAACATGATAACGACTCTCTGGGCTGAAATATCGGCCGTATACTGACAGGGGGAATGTGTTTTCTTGACAACAGACGTCTGAACCAAAATTTGGTGATGTTTGTCTTTGATTGAACGACCGCTTCCTGCCTTCGCTTATCTTGCAGCCGGACGCAAGTGGTGAGGGGAGGGGTCATCTATGTTCTGGAGTGGAGTACTTTGGGTGGGGAGAGCAAAGGCTGTGGGTAGACTTTTCTTGAATGGATTTTCCGGATGCAGTTATGACCGAACAGACTTCAACAAGGACACATCTTTCCAATGTTTAACTATCTATGGATCTTAAGCTGCGCAATTTGAATCACGGGCCCCTGTTTATTGTCCCAACTGATGCATTATTATTTGATGGATTAATGGGATGCATTTCAGGGTCTTAATCGATTTTGAGGAAAACGCCAATGACGTATGACATAGAATCAAAAGGAAATAGATTTGCTTTTTACTATTACATATCGGCGCACGTCTTTCCCTACGTCAGAGACCACGTGACCCTGTTGTTCCGCGGCGGGCAAAATTGCGCAGTTTGCGTCACAGATCAGCGTGCCTTTTTGTTGCTTGTTGTCAACAGCCCGGATGAAGACATCAACAAACAATTTGTCGCTAACCACCATTATAAATTATACTCTTCCTATGCTATTCAACAAGGCAGTTATGTTACAGAACGGTTTAATTATCACGTCGATAATTGCGATGTGACTGGAGGTTTTACACGGTTGAAAAGCACTACTATCAATCACAGGCCAGATTATTATATCACTCAAACTATTTTCTTTAGCTCTGGTATTCATAGCCACAAGCGCCAACATAAACGGAAAGTCACACTTTTGAGGACACTGTGACACACACACACGTACACATTTTACGAAACAATTTTCACTATTTGCATATAAGAATATAGAATACCACAAATAGATAAAAACAACATTCTTGTTCACAAAATCTGCAGCTCGGATAAGAAAAGCGATCGCATGAGCTGATTCGAAATTGTTCATACATCTCTTTAGCAAACAACGTTGTTCAGCTCCCACCCACCCTTCCCTGACAGGATTGAAGTTAATTCTGTCGTCCTGAGCACTCTACATCTGGGATGGTTTTCTCAAGTTGCCCCCCCCCCCCCCTTGTCTTTATGCACGCGTTTTTCGAGGAGCAAACGTGTCACCTGACTAATTCGTCAACTAACATTGATTTTCATTACCCGCCGTTTACAAGGAGAGGGGTGTTTTTGACAATGGGACGATCTGCTGCTCGCCCCTTCCAGTCGCTTACTCTTCTTCCACCCCACCCCCTCCCGCCTTTGACGATGCAGCGCGTTCTAACCGGATCATCTTTAAGAACTGTTGTTGATACATCTGTTTTCTGGAATTGATGAAGTGGTGCTAATGATGGTAAATAGCACTCACTGGAAATCGATGTCTGCAAACACTGTTTAGGCATGGCACTGACCTTGTGATGCAGGTCAAATGGGTGAGTAGGGGTGGGGGTGGGGGTATATATTCATTATAGGTTAGTTATTTTCTGCCCCGCTTGTCAGGATTCAGCACACCCAAATTGTCGTATGATGATTCAGTATGCAGGAGTTGTCTCGTGATAGCGGACGTTGGCTGCTACTTTGTCACTCACCTTGCCATTTTTCTTACCATAATTCTGTTCAAAACCAGTTGACGCTTTAATCGTCAGTTGTCCCCCTTGGGATTCAGAACTTGTTTGTTATGGTCTTTAAAATTAGCGTACGCCCTCTTTCTCCTAGTCATTTCAAAAACACCACATATTTCATGACACGCCAGTCCTCAGATTCTTTTAAAGCCCCAAACCGTTATGGTTTGTTCGACATTAATCTCACTAACAGTAGTTGCCCTCTCCCACCCACCCGCGTCATATTTTACCAAAAATATCATCGGTCTTAACTGATAACTGTCAAAATGTAATCGTGGCCTTCCCTTGGTTCCGGGCTCGCGCTGGTTGTCTCCTTGTTTTTAGAAATGGAAGACAATCCTTCTCGTGATTACTGCTGTTTAATTTTGGGTGCTTCAGCAGGACCGGTAACTCTCTTCAGGACCACTGTCGCGCGATGGCTCCTGCTTCATGAATCAACACGCAAGAGTTCTCTCATCTTGATATTACATCTCAGACGTGTCTCTCTCAAGTCTTGACACACTTGAAAAACACTCGTGTCGTCAGGCTGCACTTGCGTCGTTCTTGACTAGGCGCATTGGGTTCTTTACTCTGTATTTTAGTGTTCTTTATCCTGCATTTTAGTGTTCTTTATCCTGCATTTTAGTGTTCTTTATCCTGCATTTTAGTGTTCTTTATCCCGAATTTTAGTGTTCTCTATCCTGCACTTTTGTTTTCTTTATTCTGAATTTCAGTATTCGTAATCCTGCATTTTAGTCGTTTTTTATACTGCGTTTTAGTGTACTTTACCCTGCATTTTAATTTTATTTATTCTGACTTTCAGTATTATTTATCCCGCATTTTAGTGTTCTTTATCCTGCATTTTTTGGTTTCTTTACCCTGCTTTTTAGTTTTTTATCCTTCATTTCAGTGTTCTTCATCCTGCATTTTAATGTTCTTTATCCTGGATTCCAGTATTCTTTATTCTGAATGTTAATGTTCTTTTCCCCGCATTTTAGTTTTATTTATTGTGAATTTCAGTATTCTTTATCCTGCATTTAGTATTCTTGACCCTGCATTTTAGTGTTCTTTATCCTGCATTTTAATATTCATTACTCTGCATTTTACTTTTATTTATCCTGCATTCAATAATCTTTATCCTGCATTTTAGTATTTTATATCTGAACTCAGTGGGGACAGCAAAATTCTAGATCAATGACAGACCTAGGTGTCATTACTAACCACTCCTACTACTTCTACTACTGTAGATTCAACTGTTACAGCAGTACCGTACACTTAGTTCTGCTACTACTTCTACTACTGCAGACTCAACTGTTACAGCAGTACGCTACACTTAGTTCTCCTACTACTTCTACTACTGCAGACTCAACTGTTACAGCAGTACGGTACACTTAGTTCTGCTACTACTTCTACTACTGCAGACTCAACTGTTACAGCAGTATGGTACACTTAGTTCTCCTACTACTTCTACTACTGCAGACTCAACTGTTACAGCAGTACGGTACACTTAGTTCTGCTACTACTTCTACTACTGCATGCTCAACTGTTACAGCGGTATGCTACACTTAGTTCTGCGGTTGACAGAGCAGTCATTGCAGAATGCTGAATTACTATAGTTACTACTAGTATTTTGCAATGGCCGCTACAACTACTTTTATAATGTAGCTCTAGAATAGTCTTCTTTCTGTGGTTCTCCATGACAACCATTGGGCGTGTATTTTCTTATTTTTGCTTTCTTCTACATCACTGCTAAGGGGGGGGGGGGGGGCGTTGTCTTTCTAAAACTCTATTACGATTGTTCAAATGTTGGAAATAATTCTCTGATAAAAGACAGCAATCATCAACATCTAAAGTGTGACGTTTATCGTTATTTGTCGACTAGCTAGTGTGATAGCTAAAAATAAATATTCGCAAGAAAACAGTGTCCAGAGTATAACTAATAACACAAGAAGTGTCCAGAGTATGACTAATAACACAAGAAGTGTCCAGAGTATGACTAATAACACAAGAAGTGTCCAGAGTATAACTAATAACACAGGAAGTGTCCAGAGTATGACTAATAACACAAGAAGTGTCTAGACTATAACTAATAACACAGGAAGTGTCCAGAGTATAACTAATAACACAAGAAGTGTCCAGAGTATAACTAATAACACAGGAAGTGTCCAGAATATAACTAAGAACATGAAAAGTGGTAAATCATAAACTTTACAAAAATGACCGCCCTGAAAGCTGTCAGCGTATTTAGTCATGGTTTTATCAAGCATATTGCCCAAAATAGTTTTCGAATGAGAGAGCGTGACAAGCGAAGGTCTTCTGATATATGTTAGCGGGACATGCTACGACCATTAGTGTGACAGAATGACTAGAGACGGTCTCTTGGTATATGGTCGCGTGACAAGTGACAATCTTCTTGTATATGATAATTTGACCAATGAAGATCTTCTAGTATAAAATCTTGAGCTATATTCAAACCGATGTATCTAAAGATAACAATGCATTGCCACCATTATTATTCACTTATATATATATCGTTTTGTTATTTTGACGGTTTGATTGAATTGCAAAGACAATATTTTGTCATTAACCATTCATTTTATTTTATATTTCATTTTGTTTTTTGTTTTGTGCATCTTAATCTTGCAAGCATTTTTGTAAAAAAAAACAAACATAATAAAATGCACGAGAGAAGTGAAGACAAGGGAAATAAGTATGATAGTTTCAGTGGTCAGGGAATTAACTTTTCCTGATGATGCATTAATAATGCAATGATGTTCTGAGAACCAGATACTGGCACCAGTAATCCCTTTCTCTTTATCAATTTTCTTCCAATAAAATAAAATAAAATAAAATGCACGCCAATGAAGTTACACACGAAATAAATTAATAAATTCAAAATATCTTATAAATGTAAAGAAAGCTCTCAAATGAAATAGAAATGGCACACGTCGCGCAGATTGTTCACATGTGAACCTGGAATGCAATAGCACACTTCGTGCAGATTGTTCACATGTGAACCTGGAATGCAATAGCACACTTCGTGCAGATTGTTCACATGTGAACCTGGAATGCAATAGCACACTTCGTGCAGATAGTTCACATGTGAACCTGGAATGCAATAGCACACTTCGTGCAGATTGTTCACATGTGAACCTGTAACGCAATGGCACACTTCGTGCAGATTGTTCACATGTGAACCTGCAAAAGCCCTTGTGCGTTCAATGATACTCTCTCAACGTCGTTACTGTATCTCACTTCTCTCTGATTATATTTTTTTTTGTCTGGGAAAATACGAAATATTCAAACATTGGAGCTACGATTATTCTCAGAACTCTAGGAACCGAATACGTCTTACCATTTGTTTGGTCTCCACTCCTTGTGCTGATGTTTTTAAGTGTCAAAATTGGAAGTAAACAGTTCAGGTAATGAATGTGCTAGACTTGCTGACGTAATCTTAACTGGTTTTAGGTGGATGAGTAGTTTTTATTATCCAATGGTTAAGATTTACAAGAAAAAGACCAGCCAATGGGCTGAGATCAAAAGTTTAACTGCTGCAAATAATTCTATTGTCCATTCATAGCCTCAATTGTCTGCTTTTTCACAGTCTTTACTGACTACCTGTTCAGTGTATTTATTGACTACCCGTTCACATTCAAACTGGTTGCCTGTTTACGTACAAACTGGCTACCGGATCGCAGTCTTCACTGACTACCTGTTCACATTCAAACTGGCATCCTGTTCGTATACAAACTGGCTACCTGATCACAGTCTTCACTGACTACCTGTTCACATTTAAACTGGCATCCAGTTCACAATCTTCACTGGCTACCTGTTCACAGTCCCATTGACTACTCTGTTCATGGCAAAATACAGCACAAGATCTCTTCGCTTTGTGGCGTTTCTCTGGTTCCAGCTTGAAGTATCTATCTGAAGTTACACTCCTACTAGAATTTTTTTTTATTATCTTCGGACACACGACCATTCTATTGCAAACGCGTGCAATAAAGTCAAACGGCCAACTTTTCTTTGATAATCAGGGTCCCTCCACCGGACACTGGATAAATTTTGAGCTAAGATGCAAAGGTCCTGAAGTGATTTTCAAGCCACATTTTATTTATCAGTAAGAACGTGGCTGACACTTGTGTGCCGTTGGTTGTTCCGTTTTGTGCATGTGTACAATCAATTGGAGTGATGCTTCAATCAATTGGAGTTATTTACAATTGATGTACAATCAATTGGAGTGATGCTTCAATCAATTGGAGTTATTTACAATTGATGTACAATCAATTGGAGTGATGCTTCACTATGGAGTTATTTACAATTGATGTACAATCAATTGGAGTGATGCTTCAATCAATTGGAGTTATTTACAATTGATGTACAATCAATTGGAGTGATGCTTCACTATGGAGTTATTTACAATTGATGTACAATCAATTGGAGTTATTTATAGTTTGTAACGTTGTACGAGAGTTCATTTCGGGCGTTACTGTAACGTTTGTGTGCTTATGTGTTTAAGTAGTTAGTTGCTAATCCACCACAGGAGACAAGAGCGTTGTTTATTGTCGTTAGACTGACTTGTAACGTCACATCACCCTGGAAATATTTAAATCTAAATTTATTTCTGAAGTGGTGCCCACGTTTATGAAAATTCAAAATTTCCTCTGTAATGTTACAAGTCTGCCATGAGAAACCATGGAGCCGTGTTGTGAACTCCTGTTTGTTCTTTAATGTTTTCGTAATTCTAGCGTCTGTAGTTGCCCCAGGCTTGCGGAGCAGCCCCCTGTACGCATCCTGTAAATTCTAATGTTGCTATATGGAGGTAGGGGTGTGCGTAGGAAGATGTCCCAACACCACCCCATTGCCATCATTCCGGGAGGGGTCGGGAAAATACTGTCGGTAACAATCTTCGTGATTTAGATAAACAGCAATACTTAAGAGTTTAAAAGCAGCAAATGCCACAGTAAATTGTAGGACGCAAACATCGATATACCAGACAAAAAAACAGCAGGCCATCGATACAATTCAACAGCTCTTTGTCTTGATCGCTCTAATGATAATGTCGTACTGACAGGCGGACATTGAATAGACGTAGTTTTCTACTCACAGTTAGATGTTTTTATATTTTTTGTATTGAAAAGAACATCGCAAATGGTGATGATGATGATGATGATGACGACGACAATGGTGGTTAGACGATGATGACGATGATGACAACCACAACGACTATGATGATGATGATAATGATGATGATGATGATGATGATGGTGGTGGTGGTGGTGGTGGTTAGACGATGATGACGATGATGATAACGACAACGACTATGATGATTATGATTGTGGTGGTGGTGGTTAGACGATGATGACGATGATGACAACGACAACGACTAAACGACTATGATGATGATGATGATGATGATTTACACACTGAGCGTTCATGAATATTGCTAGGTAATATATTTTGTCTGAATCAGTCTACTTTTCTACTCAACTGGAAAACAATCTGCTTATCAGAAATTCTTATTGGACTACTTTACAAGACTGTTGGATCAGCTTAGCCATTTGAAATCGACTGGAGTTTAGTTGTTTTAACTCTTTACATGCTGCATGCCAAATGACGTAATGAAATCTGCATTGTTATTATCAGAGCAGATATTGTTCACTTACCCAGAGTAAGAGGTTTTTATTTTTTTTAAATATCAAATGTCTTTTTTGCTCCTGAACCTTGGATATATTTCAACCCGTAGAAAAACAATCCTGTACATAGATATATTTAACCCCGTAGAAAAACAATCCTGTATTGTATACTTCAACCCTTAAAAACACAATCCTGTACATAGATATATTTAACCCCGTAGAAACACGATCCTGTATATAGTATATTTCAACCCGTATAAACACAATTTTGTACACAGATATATTTCACCCCGTAGAAACATAATCCTGTGCTTGGATATATTTCACACCCGTAGAAACATACTCCTGTAATTGGATATATTTAACCCCATAGAAACATAATCCTGTACTTGGATATATTTCAACCCGTAGAAACACAGTCCGGTACATAGATATATTTAACCCCGTAGAAACACAATCCTGTAATTGGATATATTTCAACCCGTAGAAACGTGGTCCTGCACACAGATATATTTAACCCCGTAGAAACATAATCCTGTGCTTGGATATATTTCACCCCCGTAGAAACATTGCCCTGCACATAGAAATATTTCACGCCATAAAAACACAATCTTGTGCATAGATACATTTCACCCCATAGAAGCACAATCTTGTACATGGATGTATTTCATCCTGTAGAAACAATCATGTAGATACATATATTCACCCTATAGAAACACAAGCCTATACTTGAATATATTTCACCCCGTAGAAACACAGTCTGTACTTGGATGTATGTCACCCAGTAAAAACACATCCTGTATATGGATATATTTCACCCTTTAGAAATACAATCCTGTATTTGGATATATTTCACCCTGTAGAAACACAGTCCTGTACTTGGATGTATGTCACCCAGTAAAAACACATCCTGTATATATGGATATATTTCACCCTGTAGAAACACGTCCTGTATTTAGAAATATTTCACCCCGTAGAAACAGTCCTGTATATGGATATAGATCTAATGGCTACTTGACCCCTGATAATACATTTATTTTACAACAGTGTTTGGGTATTTTTTTTATCTACATATTCTGGTGATAGAACACAGTGAGACAGAAGAAACTTCATTTCTTCTCTTCCGAAAGAGCTTGTTTATGACGATGACAAAGTTCAACAATGTTCTTACTTGTTCTTTTGTTAGTGACTGATATTTTTCGTCTAAGGTGGAACAACTTGCTACTTACTTGCTCCTCATTCAATATTTTATTTATTTATTTTTAATCAAAATCGCATTTACTTGTTCCATTTTCAGTAGTTTATGAATAATATGAGTGGAACGGGCTAAACAATCCTATTTACGTGTTACTTCTGTATTTGTCTAATGTAGGACAATTACGTTTTTAATGACGTCTTTCAGTAGTTTATGAGATATACGAGGTGGAACTTACCTGTTCCTTCTGTAATAGTTTATGTATTTGTCTTGCGTAGAGCAATGACACACACACAAACACACACACACACACACACACACACACACACACACACACACACACACACACACACACACAGTGGTGTATATTTTGCTGTTCTTGTTCTTGGCTAAAGCGCAAAAAGTGCAGAAAAAAAGTACTTTGCCTTCGTTTTCCTCTAGTTTTTGCAATTTATTTGAGAGATGTATCTGTATAACACAGAAAAGTTTCCTACAAATAGGAATACTTACATCCATTCCAATTTTACAACAAATAACAGATCCTGAAATAGAATTCCATATCTGTCACCTCAACTACATCTGTGTAATGGCATAGCTTGTTAAATTTTAGTTCTGAGAGTGGTGGTTGTGGTAGTGGTGATAGAAACGAAGTAATGGTGGTTGTTTTGCTGAGATGGGATTGTAGTGCTTGCGGTTGTATTACAGTGGTGGTTGTGGTTGATGACAATAATAATGTTTTGAGGCGGGGCAGTTATTATGGTGGTGGTTGTGGTGATATTGATGACGGTGGTAATATGGTGGCTGGTCACTGTGGTGCGTGGGAGTGAAGTTGGTCATAGTAAAGGATTCAATAATGGCAATGGCTGGTGCTTTATTGTGATGAGTTGGGGGGAGGGGTTGATTGTAACGATGGCGGCTGTTTGATATTTGATAATGGTTGCAGGGGGGTGGGGTTAAGGTTTTTTATATAGCAGTGGTTGGTACTATTGTGGTGATATATAGAGATACTGGTGTTACTCTTGGTGGAAACTGTTGTGGCTGTTGTGAGTGGTAGTAGTAAAATATTGCAGCGTGCGTGGATGTCATGGTAGTGATGCTAGTATTACTAGGTGTGGTGTTAGATATTGGTAGATGTTGTGGTGGCAGTTTTGTCTTTGTGGCGATGAGAATATTGGTAGTTGTGGGTGACAGATAGTAGTAGTTGTGGTGGCAATACTTGAATTGTTTAAGTTAATAGTTGTGGTGGCCGGTAGTGGGAGATGAGTTGGCAATGGTTGAATTGTTGTGATAATATTGATAATAGTTGTGTGGCGAATAGTAGTATAATCTGCTAGCATATATAAACTGGTGAAGGCGTTGATGCATTTATTGCCCTTGGTAGTGATAATATGTATAAAGCTGGTAATACATTTAAAGGTGATATTACGTATAAATGTGGTAATGCGTATAAAGGTGATAGTACGTATAAAGGTGATAATGCGTATAAATGTGATATTACGTTTAAATGTAGTAATATGTATAAAGATTATATTACGTATAAAGGTGATAGTACGTATAAAGGTGATATTACGTATAAATGTGATATTACGTATAAAGGTGATATTACGTATAAAGGTGATATTACGTTTAAAGGTGATATTACGTATAAAGGTGGTAACTGGTTAGATATTACTGATGGTTGCAGTAGTGGCTTTATTTTAGTGGTGGGGAAATGGAGGGGGTGAGGATAACGATGTGGGAGAGATTGGATGTGCTAGATTCCGACTGAAAATACTACGCATTTAGATGCCGTACGACAAACGCGTACACGGGTAACAGTAAACGGTTCGTGATGTAATGAGCGAAACAACAACTCAGAGAAAGGAAAAAATACGTTCCTAGCAGGAATTACAAATATTTCCAGTTACGAATGCAACCTATGATTTTGCAATTTACGTGTACAGTTTTGGATGGCTTGTTTATTTTTTAATTTGGCGTCTGTGTGCGTGCGTGTATGTATATGCCGGCATGTGTGTAAGTGAATCCATGCGTGATTGTGTGTGCGTGTAGTGTTGGCAATTATTTGGCACGCGTCTATACTTTTTTTGATTTGGCACATATGAGTGTGGTGTGTGTGTGTGTGTGTGTGTGTGTGTGTGTGTGTGTGTGTGTGTGTGTGTGTGTGTGTGTAAGTGCGTGCAGTTCTTAAGATAATTACTCTCGCATGCTATTTGTACGGGCGTGTATGCTTAAATATGTCCATACGTGTGTTTCTGATTACACGCCTAAAGAGCCAGCAAGTATGCCCGTCTAATTTTTTTAAAATTAGCGTCTGCATTTTTATTTTAACAAAGGTATTTTTGCATGCACCTTGTACATGCGAAAGTCCGCATAACCTTGTTCCCTTAAGACAAGCAGTAGTTCTGGGTGTAAGTATGAGTCTACTTTATTGGTAGCAAGGGAACTCACTAACATCACTAGCATCAAGAAAACTGACAAGCAGGATAGGAAAAAATATAAATTATGGGCAAAGAAAACAAAGGGAGGGAAGAAAAGTTAGATACAGTGCAAAAGAGAAACAAACATCTACACATCTCTCTAGAAGTTTAAAAACCCCTACAACGTTGTTAACACTCCAAAGATTTGCCAAGTACAGATTTCGGGCATCAAAGACTGTATTTACAGTCTGGCTCTATTTTGATCGGAGGCTGAAGGTTACAAATGTTAACCTGATCCATTCACTGAGTGAATTTATCAAGCTGTAATCTTATTTCAAGAAAGTCAGGCGAGACCAGAATTTGAGTAAACACTTCAGTTAGAGTTCATGAAAAATTATACAAGATGGATGGATGGATAGATGGATAGATGGATGGATAGATAGATAGATAGATAGATAGATAGATAGATAGATAGATAGATAGATAGATAGATAGATAGATAGATAGATAGATAGATAGATAGATAGATAGATAGATAGATAGATAGATAGATAGATAGATAGATAAATAAATATCCTCTCCCCAAAAAAAAATGTTTAAGTGCACGCGTCGATTAACTGTCCTAATAAAAATTATTTATGTTCAAAATTTTCCTCGTGGCAAAAACGCTGAAATCGAGGATAACAGACAAGTCAGCAATTGTCTCCCTTATGTCTGATAGAATCCTTAAAGGTGAATAAAAATAATAATAATTTTCTTCAGTCTATAAAACAAACAATGATCCGGCAAGAATAAAACCTATATAAGGGCAGCACGTCATAAAAACAGAGACAAAATTACTAAGTCAATAACGTATTTTGTAACTGATTTTATCCATTTCGAATTGTTCTGGCTGCCACCCCACAAATAAATCAACACCTCACACAAGAAAATAAGTCCAGTTCTCATAAGCAGACTCTATCATCTTTCGGAAACTTAGTCTTATTTTTTTTATTTATTCTTTTACTTTTTCAAAATATTTGTTCACCTCAATCTCCATTTTATTCCTGTTATGTTCGTTCTGAGAAGAACGCATTTGTATGTAACCTGTTTTTGTTTCAGTTGTCTGACTATAATACGCGCAAGGAATTAGAATTTGATATAATTTGAACAACAATTTCAAAAACTACTGTAATATGATAAGAGTTTAATAAACAGCAAAAATGGAAATGAAATCAGAGACTTCGTGTACTACGCCAAACGTATTTCAAAGTTTAATAAACAACAAATGAAATTAAATAAAACTTCATGTACTACGTCAAACGTATTTCAAAGTTTAATAAACAACAAATGGAAATGAAATAAAACTTTATGTACTACGTCAAACATATTTCAAAGTTTAATAAACAACAAATGGAAATGAAATAAAACTTCATGTACTACGCCAAACGTATTTCAAAGTTTTAATAAACAACAAATGGAAATGAAATGTACTACGTCAAACATATTTCAAAGTTTAATAAACAACAAATGGAAATGAAATAAAACTCCATGTACTACGTCAAACGTATTTCAAAGTTTTAATAAACAACAAATGGAAATGAAATAAAACTTCATGTACTACGCCAAACGTATTTCAAAGTGGGTTTATGTGCGTTCTTTATGCAAGTATACTAAATGTAAGACGTGTAAGCAAACCCGGAGATCTGGTGCGTTGTAAACTATTTCAATGCTTTCTGCTGTGATTTTACTACTTAATTATTTTAATTCTGAAATTCCATATTCAATTGTCATTAATTAAACAAGTATCTCCTGGCCGCAGACAAAGGCTGTGCTCTAGTCTCATTAATTAAACCAGTATCTCCTGGCCGCAGACAAAGGTTGTGCTCTAGTCTCATTAATTAAACCAGTATCTCCTGGCCGCAGACAAAGGTTGTGCTCTAGTCTCATTCATTAAACAAGTATCTCCTGGCCGCAGACAAAGGCTGTGCTCTAGTCTCATTCTGAACATTGATTTAGGTCGAAATACTAATGTTTAAATCCTTCACTTTTGATTAAATGACCCTCACATGCTGATGCTCATGAATTCTTGTTGACCCTCACCCTTGCATCTTTAGTGACCTTCACCCCTGCATCTTTAGTGACCTTCTCCAATAATGATTTGATGATGGTGGTGACGACGACGACGACGACGACGATGATGGTGGTGGTGATGATGATGATGATGATAGTGGCTGCTTAATGTGCGTTAATGCGTTAAGTTTTATCTCCGATGAAAGAAAATGGATGAAAAGAGATCATCAGGGTGAGAATTTCAAGGAACTAATAAAGAAGAGCTGACTTGCAATTCTGATAAATATTTTATTTGTACACTTATTTGCAATATTTATTTAATAACAGTGTATGAAACTTCATATGTAGTTTAAATAAAAGTTTTCAAAATTCAGTAGTAAAATCAACATGGCTGCCAATACTTATTGAACAGACACCCGTCTGAACGCAGCCTGGCCATTAAACAAAAAAAACAGCACGTAATACCGGCCAGAAGACTCGACGTTATGTTTTGCACTTTTACTGGCAAAATAGATTTTAAATGAAAAAATCTGCTGCAAAGCATACAGGCAACTCAATTAGAAATCTGAGCGTTCGCGGATGTCAGTGAGTTAATCCCCTTGACAGGAAGAGGAAGGACAAAAAGACAGAGCCAAGGCACGACGACAATTTTATCATGTGCTTGAGGGATGAACTGCTACAAGGCGACAAAGTGGAGAGAAATATAGTGGCGGTGGTGCAGTTCATCCAAAAATAGTATCAGAAATCCCGCTGGGTGATTTCTTTGAATTGCCTGACGACGGAATCGGCACGTGAGCGACACGGACACCCTTCCCATCCCACGATCTTTCAGGCAGCGAAGAAGTTGCACAGCACAAAAGACAACAGCAGCAACTACTACAACAATAAATAGTCAAACGGACAGGGCTTGGCGGTTCTCAGTGTGGGGGGGGGAGGGGCGTGGGGAATTAAAACTGTGGGATGCATACTATCTGGTAGATGAAACGAGACACTATGTATTTATTGCATGTTGCGACGATCCTGTTTGAATAGATGGATGGATGGATGGATGGATGGATGGAGTTGCGAATACTTTTCTCCAGATGAAGAATTATGCCATCAACTATTCTGAAATCACTTTCAGAATCTCACTACTTATTTTAATCTATCTCTCCATGCATACATCACATTAGTTATTGTCAATTACCTCTACATACGCACATCTAAACCAAATTTAAAAAATTCTAAATGTCTTCTTAGGTAAACGCGAAGTCCCAGTATGTAAACAAACGCGCGTGCAGGGTTCAAGGGTCACTGGCTAACATTCGGTGCTGGATGAGAGACTGGAATTGGGGGGGGGGGGAGGAAATGGAGCGTAGATTGGGACAATGGCAGCTAATACGTCTGCCTAATTTCGACTGCCGTGCAGGCTGGCAGCTAGAAGTGGATGCAGAAGCAAGTAGGTCAAGGTTATTGGTCATCAAGGTCTCATTGTATCTGAGTAAACACAGAGCGTTAAGCAGTACACGAAAGGCAACTCAAGCATTGCTAATTAAGTAATAAATTAATTTATTGATTGATTGATTGACGACGACGACGATGATTTGATAATTACAAAATTACAAAAGCAATACTGGTAATAATAAAACAAGAGCACCAATAATAACAATTATTATTATAAAATACTTATTTCCCTCAGACTCACTAACATGTATGACAAGATGGCATCGACATTAAAAACACCAAATCATATTTTTCTCCTTCCCTTTTTCCTCTTTTTTCGAACCATTAACCAAATTCATTGCTCTGTGTATCACAGACTCTTGGCAGTTTGTGAGGAGTGTCTGAAAGGTCACTGTCAAAAGATTGTGCCCGAGTCATTTGTCTCTAAGCCACAAATCAACAAATCTAGTGCTGGGTGCTCATTCCTTTGGGCACAACTTATTTCCCCTCTAAGGGGAGATAATCTGAAAAAACTTAGCCCAGAAGTGAAAAATGCGGTGTGAAGTCGACGATTTTGCCATTTGAGTGCAAGAAGAAAGGTTTGGAAATTAACTGCCTTCTCTCTATATGCAAATTTTTCTCTGGTAAGCTGCAGACAGAAACTCTGTGACAGCGAAATAATTGGGCTTGAGGAAAGAATATCTGACAATGAAGTAAATGGGGCATCCGTACATGAAAGTGATTTAACTGATAGATGAAATGTGAGAGTAACTACCCCTTGCCTTTTCCCCCATTCAATCACCGTTGTATCCTATTACTACTACAATTACCATACACACCACACACACACACACACACACACACACACACCACACACACACACACACACACACACACCACACACACACCACACACACACACACCACACACACACACACACACACACACACCACACACACACACACCACACACACACACACACACACAAACACACACACACACACTTATGTTTAAAATAACGTTACATGGCAGCATTAAGCAAAAAAACACCTTAAATCCCCCATAATGTTATCAGTGATAATGTCGTTAAATAAAAAAAAGATTATCAATAAATCTAAACCTATATCTTGACATTAGTGAGAACTGTGAACAAGGCTTGTTAACTGTGACTCCGGAGAAAGTCGCACATTTTATTTTTGATTATTGCTTTTTCTCATTATCTAATTTAGAATTTCATCAGATGAACAGAAATCACGGGGCTCAGAAATAATCATCGACCCACCAGTCGAACACGTGATCGCTCAGCTCCGCAGGGATTCTGGTTCTCAGCTGCAATAATGCAATGCCGGATTTCTATATGCTGCTGTCGGGACTCGCAACGTGTGGACGAGAAGGTAAACAGGGATATTGTTTACAAGTTTTCTAACTTCTCACTCTCTCTCTCTCTCTCTCTCTCTCTCTCTCTCTCTCTCTCTCTCTCACACACACACACACACACACACACATAAGTCACTTCTGATTCGGTGTTTGCAAAGCACCTTACGATTAGGGGATATTTGCGTATTTGAATGTGTTCACTGCATTTGTTGTAAATTAGCGTCATGGTAGGTTACAGCTCTTGTTCATTAATGTATTTTAGAATAGAAAGTTTATGAACCACGAAGTGAATTTTAGAATAGAAAGTTTTTGAAATAGGAAGCGAGTTTTTGAACAAAAAATATTTATGAAGTACGAAGTGAGTTCCTTGTTAGATATGTATGTGGACTATTTCAGAGGCACATTAAAAAAAAAAATTGCATAACTAGGTTTCAATGAGAATCTCACTTTTCTAACTGACTTCTGACATTTTCATCGACTATCCCTGACGTCAACCATTTAGTGATATCTGCTGAAACTTTTACTAATGTTATTTTTAACTTGGCTGGAAACAATATAGGCCAAACTGAGTGTGATGATGAATGAAAACAAAAATAGTTTCAAAGAAATGTGATATAAGTTATTCATTTCCTTCACGTCATTACGTTCTACAAACTCGCTTTTCTTCGCACCTTTGCGACGTAAAAGAAGCAAAAAAAATAACTGTAAGCGAATGTAAATATAATACCTGATTAAAGTCAAATATAGAATATAGCAAGAGCAATGAAAGTTCTCCAGTAAATATTAATACAATGCAAAACTTGATACTAAATTTCATTCAATTATCTTGTGGTCTATAACTCTCAGATCTGCGCTTCAATGCGCAGACCAGTCCTGTTCAGTTTGATTCCTGCTGGCATTGTCTTGTGATTAGAATTTGGTGGTATACATTGCATTTCCATCATCTATTTTTCGGATGATGTTTATAAATCGTTTTGGACACTCTACGTAAGAAGATGTCAGCTCTTTATTACGTATACTTGGCCAGTTGCCAGAAAGACCTTAAAGTCCACAAGCGAGACGGTATGTTGTTTCCGCTGGCAAGTCTTCCGTTTTGAATCCGTGACCACTTCCGGTTCTGGTCGTTGATCTGATCAGCGGACTGGTTCTTGAACTTTTTACTGCTTTGGAATGCTGTTCATTGAGATGAGACTGAGATGTATTCTCTTCTCCAGACCTTGAGATATTTTCTCACAGAATCCCAAACTCCTGGCTGCTTACAGCTTGAACTACACATAACTCTGAAATCTATTTTTATTTTTCAGTCCTTGATTGAGAACTGCTCTAACTTCTAACTTCTTATTGCTTTGAATTCTGTTCATACTTTTCAGTCCTTGCCTAATAAATGCTCTAATTTATGAACTTCTCATTGCTCTGAATCCTGTTCATATTTTTAAGTGCTTGACTGACAACTGCCCTAACTTTGAACTGTTTATTGGTTTGCAATTTCAGCCGTTTACTGCTCTGAATCCTGAATTGCATGCAGATCTATTAGTGATGAGAATGAATAAGTACTCTCCGTTCAGTATTTTTAAAGTGATTACTGCCCTGGTCTATGCTGCTCGCTACTGTGAACCCGGCCCTGTTCACCCCTCTGAATCATGTGTATGCACATTGCTCTTAATCCTATACTGCTCTCTTTTCTGAATCCGGAATTACTCACTGTTGTGAGTCCTGAACTAATCGTAGATCTTATTGGCAATCATTTTGAACTGTGCTGGTTTGTAATCTTAATATTCTCACTGTTCTATGTCCTGTTGACAGTCCAGTATGTTGTATCCTGTTTACAGTCCAGTGTTTTGCATCCTGTTTACAGTCCAATATTTTGCATCCTGTTTACATTCCAGTATCTTGCCTACTGTTTACATTCCAGTATTTTGCATCCTCTTGACAGTGCAGTAATTAGAAATAGTGATTAAAGTGAATCCCTATCTACCCACTGTTTGAATCCTAAACCGTTCATTGGCATGACTGCCGATCCGTGCCTTGATTTAATTTGCGAAAATACATATTTATTGTGCTTAACCTTGACCTTTTACGGAGGTGCACTGTCAAGCGCTCCTTACTTTGTGCTTCTCGTTGCTCCTTCTAAGGAAGTGTTCACTCGCTCTCCTGCAATGCACGTTATTCTCAGTACGCACAAAAACTGATATTTCTTTGCATAGTGAATTGATGGCAGGTATAAATCCCGGACAACTCACGTTTCTAAATCCTGGATAACTCAGTTCTCTGAGTCATTGACAAATTCACTTCTCCAGATCCTGGACAACTCTCTTTTCTGACTCCTCATCAACTCGTTTCTCTGAATCCTGGACAAGTCACTTCTCCGAACCCTGAACAACTCAATTCTCTGAATCCTGGACATGCTTTTCTGAATTCTGGACAACTCGCTTCTCTGTATTCTGGACAACTCATTTCTCTTGATTGTGGACAACTCTCTTCTTTGAATCCTGGACAGCTCACTTTTGAGTATCTTGGATAACTCATTTCTCTGGATTATAAATTGCAGTCGTATGTCCTGAGTCGTATTTTGCTGGCTGAACCACTCACTGCTCTGAAACCTGAAGTGCTCACGACAGTACAATATTCACAACGTGCTCACGACAGTACAATATTCACAACGTGCTCACGACAGTACAATATTCACAACGTGCTCACGACAGTACAATATTCACAACGTGCTCACGACAGTACAATATTCACAATGTGTAGATTCCAAATGTCACTAGTAAAATGATATATCTCGGATTGTCATGCTTTCGCAATTTCTGAACAGAGAAAAGACATCTCAGACTGTCGCGATCCATTGTAATAGTCACACACAAAAACAAACTATGTCAAGGATGACGTAGGCAGTGAAAGATATTCCGCATTCTCACAATTCGTTGTCATGGAAAAGGACAAAAACGTCTGAGACTGTCATGATCCATTTTTAGTCGTGATAATAGTACCATGCTTAAATTCTATCTCAGTGTTCCAAACAATTCATGGTTGTCTAACTAAATAATGTCATGGTGACCGTCTACACTACAATATAGTAGCTCACACAAGACCACAATTTATTTTTGTTACAGTTGCGGGATAGAGAGAATAAGAAAAAAATACCTAAGTTTCTAGTTTAGATGTCGTAACTATAAAACCTAAATAAAACTAAAGTTTACAAATAATAATACTTTTTTTTAAGTTACCTCTATTTAAACAATAAATGTTGTTTTTTGAAACATCGAATTTGTCAAAAATATTTTAAACTTTATCATGCAAAACTGATAAAAGCTAGAGCTGATGTCATCGTTATTTTTTTTTGCACCAGTTGACAAATGGTTAGAGGTCAAGCTTTTACATTTTTAGATGCACCTGGAATTTACTGAACAATGATTGTAATGTCAAGTTATGGTCTGCTACGTGTGTGTGTGTTTTTTTTTTTTTTGCTGTGGAGATTATATTCTCTACTCAGGACTTGAACAGACGTGCTAGATGAACACGCAAACTAGTACACCATGTGAAAATAAGTTGTAAGATTTTCATCTACATTTATTTCCTTTCTTTCCAGTGGAATTTGCATTTATAGCTCAACCCACGCGTTTGAAATGGTTGCCGGTAACTTAAATTATGCAACTCGTAATTGTATCAGCTCGGGTAACTTTTAGTACCTAAGAGATATTCACACCTAATATGATAACTCGCATGAGCTAAATTTGCGAAATCTTTCTTTACGTCTCCTATGTTAACTTTTAGGCTGCTATAAGCGTAGTGACCTCGAGTGTGTTGACTTTAAAATTGCCAAACAAATATTTACGTCGTCAGTGGTGACTTTAGGCTGCTATAAGCGTAATGTTTTAACTACTCAGTAAAAATATTAATTTGATGAAAGTTATTTACACAGAGTGGTAACTTAAAGTTTATTAAATATTTTTTTATTGTACATGGTAACATTTCGTTTCTCAAAAGCATAATTCGTGGTGATGATTTTAATTTGCTAAAGGTTATTGATTTCGGCAGAGATAATAACTTTTAGTTAACTATAAAATATAGCTATAACTATAACTTTAAAAAATAAATAAGTCTTTGTGATAACTTTTAGTTTGCTAATGGCGTATTTTTCTTTATATACTACATCATAAAATTTAATTTGTAAAATATTAATACACCGACTGTGGCAAATTTTAATCTGCTAAAAATTGTTTACACCGACAGTTGTAACTTTAAATCTGCTAAAGATTGTTTCCAATGACAGTTTGCTAATCGCTTAATTCTGATATCGGTTAAGACGATTTTCAACATTCCAGCCAAATTCTTTTTTTTTTTTCGGCGTAAAACCTCCCTTAACACTTGGATCGCCTGCTCTATGGGAATAAAAGTAAGTGGGCTAAGCACACATAAAAAAAAACGAGAGAAAAACCTAGAGATTATGATTTGTACATTATCGTTTGTCATATGTGTATATTATTCACCTAACATAAGTGATTCCAACAGCCATTCTACCAGCAACGACCTAAAGCCAGAAACTGAAAATGTTCTGGAAGAGAGGAACGCCACTCCAGAAGCATCCAAAAGAAATATCAATAGGCGACTGAAAATAAATCTAATTATATATTTAAAGAACAAAGCAATATCACCATGTGACAGAAAATAAGATCTACTTAGGTATTTAAAGGGACACTACAAACTAAAATACCATAAGCCTTGGCCTCTTCACAGCGAATCTTCAACTTTGTGAAATTAATGCACCTTGTGAAAAGAAAACATAAGTCACAAAATAACGCAGTTATTAGCACTAGGTGAACTTGTTCAAGTTTGTCGTCAGCAGCAATACAAACGCATTCCTCTCAGGCTACCGCCCGCATCTTCAATTGAAAAAATAATTAGAGCATGCTTCCATGGTGTAAAAGACAAAATGCAAAATGTCTGCTTACCTGCGCTTCCGAAGATTATAACCACCTGAAGTCTGGAAAAAGGGGAGGGAAGGAAAATACAGAACTTGTTTAGAAAGCAATAGTCCCAACGCACAGCGAAAGGCTGGTACCACTTTCGCTTTCACGGTAGCTCGTCCCGTTTGATCGGTTCTGGCGGGCTCGTTGAAACGGGCGCGGCGCAAGTTATACCATCAGCAAAACCTGCAGCACGCATCAACGCCGTCGTAGGCTGCAGTCTCTTCAGAGACCGTTACAAGAGAGTTCTTTTACGCTCAAGCTGATGAGAAGACCAAGCTAGATGTCACGGGGTCGATCAATCTGCGTACCGCTATCACCGCACAGATAAAAACAAATACAAGATAAAAGTAAAAATGTGCGCGCTAATGACTGGGTCTGGCCTTCCTTTCAGATGATAATTAATATAATTCAAGCCTTGCACATTTGATTCCATGGCTATTAATTATCTGATAAACCTGGGTGGGTTTAGAAAGACGCATTAATGGGTGACTGGCGAGTGCTGACTGAATTACTTCATTTTCTAATTAATTTGATTGGGTTTTTTTTTTTAACATTTTAAATGGGCATTAAGAATTCGATTCCTTTTCTTAAAATATCTGATTTGATGCATCGAATGTTTGATTAGCTGATTGATTTGCTATTGATGGAGGATTGATTGATTGATTATTGGCACTGATGAAATGAGTTCCTGATAAATTAATTGATTGATTTAGTGTTGGTTTCTTGGTTGATTGATTGATGGAATGATTGATTAATTTCGCAGAGCACTTTGAACCTGTGCGGATGCGTACACAAATAGCACCAGACAACAATACACGTTTACAATGTATGATGTATCTAAACATTCTTTTGCGTCATAAGTAATTCATCATGGTTGCCTTCGATACTGACCTGGTTTCGTCATAAGTAATTCATCACGGTTACCTTCGATACTGACCTGGTTTCGTCATAAGTAATTCATCATGGTTACCTTCGATACTGACCTGGTTTCGTCATAAGTAATTCATCATGGTTACCTTCGATACTGACCTGGTTTCGTCATAAGTAATTCATCATGGTTATCTTCGATACTGACCTGGTTTCGTCATAAGTAATTCATCATGGTTACCTTCGATACTGACCTGGTTTCGTCATAAGTAATTCATCATGGTTATCTTCGATACTGACCTGGTTTCGTCATAAGTAATTCATCATGGTTATCTTCGATACTGACCTGGTTTCGTCATAAGTAATTCATCATGGTTACCTTCGATACTGACCTGGTTTCGTCATAAGTAATTCATCATGGTTATCTTCGATACTGACCTGGTTTCGTCATAAGTAATTCATCATGGTTATCTTCGATACTGACCTGGTTTCGTCACATTACGATTCACTTAACATTGCGCAGTTGAAAAACAGACTTTTGAGTTCTTCCCACCCGTATGTGGGAACCTATTTTGAAAATCACTATCATAAACAAATGGGAAGCAACTCTTGCTTTGTAGCAGTTATAAACTGAGTAAATAAAAGATACAAGCCGTGAATTTGTTTGTGAGTGTGCAAATAAAAAACTTAGATATGCTAATTCGTTCCATTCCTATGTGCACATTTTCTGAACACGCTGTGTTAAGACACATCTGTTACTTAACTGTATGGACTGTTTAATGTAAATTCCTGGCATAAAATTATGAGTGGTTAGGAACATCGTCGACAAATATTCGTCCTAGACTATAACTGGACCTTAGACTTCTTCCGCAAGAGGACATTGTGGAACTTTCTGTTTCATCATTTGCTCCAAGCCTGGCTGTGTTGGCCGATTGTTGGCTGATTGTTGATCGATGCTAGTACTTTTGAGGGTTCTTTCCTTGTTGGTTGTTGTGTGTAGGTTGCTTGTTCTTGTTATTTTTTGATGTGGTTCCTTATTGGTTATTGGTTGTTTGTTTGTTGTGTTGGCTGTTTGTTGAGTGCTACCGTTTACTGTTTGTTTGTTGTTTGCTCATTGGTTATTTGTTGCTGTTTGTTGGTTGTTAGCTGGAAGGTTGCTGGTGTTGTTTGTTTGCTTGTTGGTTTGGCTGTTGATGGATTGTTGCTGTTTGCTGTTTGTTGTTTGCTTATTGTTTGTTCGTTGTTGTTTGTTGGTTATTGGCTGGTTGGTTGTTTGCTCTTTTGCTTGCTGGTTGTTGGCTGGAAGGTTGCTGGTGTTGTTTGCTTGTTGGCTTGGCTGTTGGTGGATTGTTGCTGTTTGCTGTTTGTTGTTTGCTTATTGTTTGTTCGTTGCTGTTTGTTAGTTATTGGCTGGTTGGTTGTTTGCTGTTTGCTTGCTGGTTGATGGCTGGAATGCTGATTTGTGGTTTCACGCCCGCTTTCATCTTACGTTGACTTTGCAGACTCGCTAATGTGTTTACAGAGTGATTTTGGCTTGGGAAAATAAAAGTAATGCCAGATATATGGACCGGTGTTAATGGTGTGTGTGTGTGTGTGTTAGTGTGTGTGTGTGTGTGTGTGCAATTTTGTCCGCGAAACTGCCGAATTCTTTCACCAATGTTCCATCCCTAGTCGGCCACACAACACGAGATGCGCTTTATCGACTCCAACCAGCAGTCAACACACTAAGCCTTCCATTACGAGTCAGAGAACAGCTAAGTGACACGAGTAAGCTTTCCGAATCAGACTGGGTTTGAATGGTCCCGGGTTTCTTGAGCACCGGAAGTCAGTGATCTATATCTCTGCCACTCTAGCTCCACCCCATTTACGCGAGAAGCTGATGCCCTACCAAGTCCCCAAACGTCTGAATATTGCTGAAATTATGGTACTTTTCCGCTGACTGTCGAAGAAGTAGCAGATTTGAAACAGTTGTTCAGTACCCAAAGGGCATATAACTCTCAAAAAATATCCTTTTTAGTGGCAATGGCTAACTAGTCTTACACGATCTGAAACTATTTGAAGCCCTTGCTTTCCTTGATCCTTGTGCATTAATTTCTGGACAGAATGGATGTAGAAAGGGCAAATGACTCTTACAGTATATCACCGACGTCACACTGCTTGCAATCTGAAAAGCTTCCTGACAGCGCCCATCAAACACTGATCTTGATGGCTGTCGGGTCAGGCCAGATGTACAAAGAAGATCCGGTACTAAAAAAACCAATAACCTTGACATTGTATCTGCTTAGTCTCGGTGAACTTAAACTGAATGTCCACCGCACAAAACTGACAGTGTGTGCGCATGCTGACGCCTAACGAATTAAGAATATAGAAAACAATGCGATACGTTCAAAGGGAACTAACTCTTGGAATCTCTCTTTCTCGTCAGATGCAGTGGATAAAATGAACGATCCGTTGATATCACTGACGGTGGTCGTCTACTGGCAGATAGGTGCTGAAGACGGATGTGTGTGTGTGTGTGTGTGTGTGTGTGTGTGTGTGTGTGTGTGTGTGTGCGTGCATAAACAATTATACAAGCATACACATACAAACACAAATGCACACATATCAACACCCACCCAAAGATGTACACGTGACTATACACATCGATAATAATGTCAGAGGGGCTTCGGCCCCCGCCCCCACCAACGGAAGGCGGTTGAGAGTGTGCGCCAAACTAGGTGCGACCTGTTTCACCCCATTCCGCCAGCCCTCCTGCCCTCTACCTCAGACGCACCGCGCGGCTGTGGGGTTCCCCCAGAGGCAGCCCAAACCTGAGAACATGGTGAAGATGAAAGGTCTATTGCGGCTTCTGGGGTGAGAGAGAGCGTAACACACACACACACACACACACACACACACACATACACACACACACACAGACCAGGCATCCTTTGACGAGATTACTTGCTGCATATGTTTTTATTTTAATTTTTAATTTTTGTTGAATTTCATTATATCCAAATTAGCTTTCTCTTGTACTTATATGAAAAATATTTCTTTCTAAATCACATTCTAGTGATTGTTAAATTTATATTGTCTGCTTCAACAGATTAATGTTGGCTGGGCCTAAAACTATAAATGATTTTGAAAGTTTCATATGTACGGATGTTTTTTCGTACACCTTTGGTGATTTTAATCTGCTTACTATTTCAGCTTTTGTTTTTTCTACCAGTAAAATTTTACATAATTTTATTGAATCATCACTTACGTATAGCGTGTCTGATCTAATCAAATTTTGCATTAGTGGGGAGAAGCTTTAATCTTAAAAATCAAGTATTCAGGGGATTGGGAATATTCATACTTCTGTTATTATTTGGTCTTGTATTTCATTCAGAGTGTTGATTTCCCTTTAGTTATTTATAAACTTGAGTGGGTCTAGACACGTACTTGATCAAAACAATGCAGTGTACGCATGTAGGTGCGTGTGTGCGTTTGTACATGTGAACGCGTAGTCCTATATGATGTTTGTTCACAAGCATGCAGAGTATGTTATGTAAGTGTTTGTTCACAAGTATGCAGTGATATATTGTCTAAGCTGAAAAAGAATTAATCCACATATCGGGAACATAGGCAAATAAAGAAAAACCAGTTAAATCAAACTCCTGTGCAGGAAAGGGGGGACAACCCATCAGATGCAATGGTGCACCACAAACAGGAGACAGTGAATTGCTGTCAATTTTTTTAGAGAAAAAAATTCCTGTCTTCTTGCTCTGTGCAACAGAATAGCACATACATTAATTTCGTAACCTGAAAAACTGGCCGCTTGATGACTAAGTGATGATGCAAATAATAAGATGCTAAGCAGGGGACACAATCCTGTTAACTGTGATTGTCTATGATAATAGGATTGTCTATTTTGGTGAAACAGAATGTTGCTGTATATCGAGAAAAATCTCCAGTAATGTACAAAGGAACAATACGAACATACACAAAGTGAACAGTGCTTTAGTTTACTGTAAAGTGCCCTTAAGCTCATAGAGTATCATACCAATATTGAGTTGACCATCATTTGAAGAGCATGGTTTCCACGATGTACGACCTCACAGCTAAAGACCTGGGCAACATTGCTACTGAGCCTTACAGGTAAAGACCTGGGCAACATTGCTACTGAGCCTTACAGGTAAAGACCTGGGCAACATTGCTACTGAGCCTACCACATTGCTACTGAGCCTTACAGGTAAAGACCTGGGCAACATTGTTACTGAGCCTACCACATTGTTACTGAGCCTTACAGCTGAAGACCCGGGCAACATTGTTACTGACCAAAGACCTGAGCCACATTGCTACTGAGCCTAAGAGCTAACGACCAGGCCATAATGATATGGAACCTAACAGCTTAAGACATGGGCTACATTGCTCCTGAGCCAAACAGCTAACCTAACCTCCTGACCATAATGCTACTGAGCCTAGCAGCTAAAGACATGGGCTACATTGCAACTGGGATAACAGCTACAGAGGTGGCTACATTGCTCCTGAGCCAAAACGCTAACCTCCTGACCATAATGCTACTGAGCCTAGCAGCTAAAGACATGGGCTACATTGCAACTGAACCTAACAGCTAAAGAGCTGACTACATTGCTATGAGCCAAACAATTAAAGACCTGAGCCACATTGTTACTGAGCCTAACAGCTAAAAATATGGGCTACATTGCAACTGGGATAGCTAAAGAGCTGGCTACGTTGCTACTGAGCCTAACAGCTAAAGATCAGGCCAGGTTTTGCTTCTGAGCCTAGCTACTAAAACCCTAGCTACATTGCTACAGAGCCTAACTGCTGCTATCCTGACCACCTTACTATTGATCTGACTACCACGAGGCCGTCGACTATATTGTACCCTGCAGCTAGAAGTGTATGTATGGGCTGTGCAGAGTCATAGCAGTGTTAATTATTTTTTTTGTGTGCAAAAATTAACCCGATTCTGTGATATAGACTGCGTTCATTTTGCTAGTCTAATAATGGAGTCAAACTAGGAACCATCCTACACCAGAGGTCACCAGACTCTATCGATGCATCGTCAGGACATTCCAAAGGGCCGATTATAAAATGTACATATCTTTCATTATAGAGGGAGAGTTTACTCTCCCTGTGATACATATGTATCGTTTTCATCTTCACAGGCATTTTGAGTGAGTTAATAATTGGAAGCGTTTATTTTTGGAATGATTCAATTAACATTCCATTAGTAGCATAAATATGAGTAATAAGCGAACATAGTTTTTGAGATACTCATTAACGATGTAAATTTGAGTAATGGGCGAACATAGTTTTTGAGATACTGATTAATGACGTAAATTTGAGTAATAGGCGAACATAATTTTTTAGATATTGATTAATGACGTAAATTTGAGTAATGGGCGAACGTAAAGTTTCCTTTATACTCTTATTAAAACGAAAATCTGAGTAGAGTGAATGTTTAAGTGGTTTTGAGATTCTGATGGATGACGTAAATCTGTGTAGAGAATGAGCGTAGAGTTGTGTTTTTTTAGATTCTGATGAATGGTGTAATGAGCAAAAGTTGAGATTTGTGAGATTCAGATGAATGATAAAAATCTTAATAATGAGCAAAAATAGAATTCTCTGGAGTACTGATGAATGATGTAAATCTGAGTAACGATCACGTGGCAGAGAATCGGGCTAATAAATACTGTTGCAGGAAATTACAAGTTGACACTTGAATGAAAGAGAATGGAGTTAAAGATGAATAAACTGAAAATTTAGCATTTGTTCCCTGATTATAATTTACAGGACATAAGCAGCCTTTTCTTGTTTTATCTGAATCTTCCGGTTTACTGATTTATAAACTGCTACAACCATGGTAGATGTGTGAGGTATCTAACCCCAGCGTGTAAGGAATACACTGCTCTCTGTTTATGTATGGTGGCAAAGCCTGAGAGAGTGGAATGCAAAATTAGCCTCAAGAGATTAGCAGCTCATCAGTGTTGTACAACTTGTGAGGGAAATACATGGAACTGGATAGTAATAACGTGAACAATAAATTTGTGACTGTCATGAAAAGCATGCAAAAGACTATTGCAGCTTCGCCTAGACAAGATTGCATACAAACTATTATCTCTTATCTCTGAAAACTTCATTTCTTTTCTCTGACAAGAACTATCCTGTGATTTGTATTGACACCATTCTGTTGAAATTCATTTCTTTTCTCTGACAAGAACTATCCTGTGATTTCTATTGACACCATTCTGTTGAAATTCATTTCTTTTCTTTGACAAGAACTATCCTGTGATTTGTATTGACACTATTCTGTTGAAGTGTGTTTTAGGATATAAAATTGAATAGGCATTAAAATTATTTGCACGTGGTTCTGTGGAAATATTAATGTCAAGCAATCTTTTAATTGTATTTGATTTATGTATATTTGATTGTTGATTTCATAAATTATTTATTGTAAAATTTATTGACCTTCTTACTTATTGATAACCTTGTGTCAGAGAAGAAAAGGGTGGATGTTCGGGAAGAGAAAAATTGTTTACAGTGCTATCGTACCTGCCAAGTAAGGGAGACGAATGGTGTCTTCTGGAGATTTATTAATAACATAAATTAAGATTCTCATCACTTGTAATTAATAATGGACGATTAATTATTTATCATTATAACCATTAACTAGGTGGCGTTAGCGTCACAGAGCGAACGTAGGGTATTTGAAATTCTAATGAATGATCAGAGTGCTCGCTATGGAGAATGAAATATGAAATAGGTTTGTGGAACATGTTTTTGCTCGTATTTATGTTTGTGTATGCATGTGTGTGTGTTTGTGCGTATCTGTGTGTAAGTGTGTCTGTGTGTGCGTGTGTGTGTCTGTGTCTGTGCGTATGTGTGTGTGTGCTTGTGTGCCTGCGGGTCTTTGTATGCGGGCCTGTGCGCGTGTGTGTGCGGGCTTGTGTGAGAGCGTGCGTGCGTGCGAGGGCCTATGTGTCAGCCTGCTTGTGTTTTCGTGAACATATTTCAAATCCATATCCATGAAGAGTAAACGTAATACTTCACTTTATCACTTGTGCATGAACACGTCACCGCGTGTGTGGGAGACCGAATCCCGTGTCCGACACTTTGTTTTCAGGAAATGGTCCTCACGTCACGATTCTGATCGACTACGGGACGAGAAAGTGTGTAACATCCTGAGTTCGCAGCATCCTAGAAAGATAACTCTAATCTCACCTGTCTTTGTCCACGTTCCTTGTCAACCTGATCAATACGTGTACTTCCTTTCCAATGAAAAAAAAAAGTGCTCTCTAGCAAAATTTTTGTTTTGCCCGTTCAGCTGAAGTTTTGGTTATTTAAATCTCTCACAATCTGGGCGGAAGTGTTCGTGCTCTTGTGTCCCTTTCATGATCCCAAGCTGTATAAATGTGCCGTGAGTAAGTGGTGGTGGTAGTGGTGGTGATGGTGGTTAGGAAATGAAGGGGGCAAACTGCTCTTTTGCTTATCTACTCGTTAGGGGCAACAACAATTAAATAAATTCGGTTGAAAACTACGGCTACAGAAAGTCTATTTCTGGGCGTTTCAGCCAAACATACTTCCAAACAATGACTGGAAAACGCTAACTCACTTTGCAAAGTAGGTTTTCCCACATTCGTTAATCACTTAGTGCTGAATTAAATAACTTTAGAACAAAATACATCGGATTTATTTTTATTTTTAACGAGTGAAACGATATTTAGCAGCGATTTGCTTCTAATTGCAAGGCCGCGCTGGGAACTGGAATGTTGCACTAATTGCAGTTGGTGATATAACGTAATCCAAAACTGTGCGTTTCAGTGCAACATTTTCTGCAAATGTGTAATTAAAAGAGAGCATAGCTTAGAAACAGAAAAGGCAATCTTATGCGGTAACATTGCATACAACCTGTGCTGGTTTCCTGGTGGTTATTCTGACTTTACTGGGCGTGGCACGAACTCTTAGAATAAAAATCTCGCTGACAAGGGAGTCAAGACACTGTTTAGGGTGGGGAGGGTGCGGAAAAGAAATATACAATAAACTAATACAAAAGTCTAGTTTAAGTAAATGGCTTGTTTGTCATCATTTGTCAAAGCGAGTGCAAGATGAATGTGCGTTGACGTCAGTCGTCCTAGATGTGTGTTGACGTCAGTCGTCCTAGATGTTAAAATGTGTGTTGACGTCTGTCGTCCTAGATGTGCGTTGACGTCAGTCGTCCTAGATGTGCGTTGACGTCAGTCGTCCTAGATGTGTGTTGACGTCAGTCGTCCTAGATGTGTGTTGACGTCAGTCGTCCTAGATGTGCGTTGACGTCAGTCGTCCTAGATGTGTGTTGACGTCAGTCGTCCTAGATGTTAAAATGTGTGTTGACGTCTGTCGTCCTAGATGTTAAAATGTGTGTTGACGTCAGTCGTCCTTAATGTTAAAATGTGTGTTGACGTCAGTCGTCCTAGATGTTATAACGTCAGTCGTCCTAGATGTTAAAATGTGTGTTGACGTCAGTTGTCCTAGATGTTAAAATATGTGTTGACGTCAGCCGTCAGTTATCCAAGATGGGCATTTTTTTTACCTTGAGTATGGTGTCGGTAAATTACTTCCCTTTAAACAAGCAAAACAACGTCAAAACGAAGTGGACATGTAAAGAGACCTCAATGGAAGAAGAGCATAATGTGATTGGATGCAACTGTCAGTCTGCCATTTGTAGTGATAAGTGGGGTATTCCATTGTTCTATATTGAAATACTTTTGTTGAGCGCATTAAACAGCTGTTCTAAATATAACAAAGTATTGAATCGGAAAGAATAATTCCTTACGCAACTAAAATATGGGGAGAGCCTTTCTTTTTAACACAAATAATGAATGCCATCACCATGCCTTCACTAGTAGCCTTGACCCCTGGTGTAGCAACGCGCGATATTTTATATCCTCATTATAAGAATATTGCTATTATTAGCACAGTGAACAACATGGAATTTGTTTGCAATCACGTGGTGTTATGTTCTTAATTCAGTATGGCATTAAAAAAAGAGTGATGTATTCAAGAAGATACGTCACAATAATTACCATGATCCAGTTTTAATTCAAATGTTTGCTTAATTTAGGACTTTTTTTTTAATGGTCTGGATATTTCAAACTATCTAGAGTGTCAAATAATAAATATATTCCAACTCTTAACAAAACTAAAATTATGTACAATTCATTGTGTGAAAAGAATACACAACAGCACACGTACACATACAAAAAAAACACATCATCATCATCACCACCACTACTACCACGCCCCGTTTAAGACCAGGTTATTGCACTAAATCCACGGCGCCTTCAAATCTGTTTCTGAAAATTGTCCCAAACAAACAAACACGTTAGTCATGTCCGCTATAACGAATAACTCCCCACAAGTTCCCGTGATGCTCTTCATCGACAACCTTCTCCGCCATCTTTTATTGCTTTATAAACACGTAACTGCGAAAATAATGCAACACATTTTTTTCTTATTTCCTTTTGACTTTAGGCTTCAGCACTTCCAGGCGTGTAGTTCAGGGCCGCTCAGTAACGCTTTCCTTCCAACTTGACCAGTTTCTGTACGTGGCTCTGTTTTGCAAGGGGGCGTAACTCTTCCGGACCAAAGGACGAAAATGAAAGTGGACCTGGAGATCTATTATTAGAATCTGAACTGCTTTCATCTATAGAGACTGGAGGTTCGAGCTCTCCTACTGTCGGTGTTGTTTTGATGTTTTTGTTTTGCACAAATTAGTTTGAGAGTGGGTTTTAGTCGCAAATGGGAAATCATAGTTCAGCAAGAGGATCAATAACACTTAGTGATGAGCGAACAGTGACATTTGATGAGAGGAAATCCCACTGTTGAAATATATTTCGATTATAACAGTGCAAATTGCACGGGACTGTGAAATCACCCTGAGTATTCTCGTGTTCATACCTGTGGAAGTGCTTGTTTAAAATGCTGGGTATGCGATTTTAAAGTTATGAAGATTGCGTGTGCTTGGCTTACAATGCTGGGTATATGTGATACATATTTACAATTCAAGTACAAGAGCTTGTCTTGCAATGCTGGGTATATAAAACATATTTAATACTCAGATACAATTGGCTTGCAATGCTGGGTGTGTGATACATATTTAATACTCAAGTACAAGAGATTGGCTTGCAATGCTGGGTGTGTGTAATACTCAAGTACAAGAGATTGGCTTGCAATGCTGGGTGTGTGTAATACTCAAGTACAAGAGATTGGCTTGCAATGCTGGGTGTGTGTAATACTCAAGTACAAGAGATTGGCTTGCAATGCTGGGTGTGTGTAATACTCAAGTACAAGAGATTGGCTTGCAATGCTGGGTGTGTGTAATACTCAAGTACAAGAGATTGGCTTGCAATGCTAGGTATATAATACACATTCATATCTCGAGTGGAAGAAATAAATATATGTATAGGATATGTGTTATAATAGTTGTAACTTTCTTCCGGATTAAATTTCATTCATTCGTCAAAAGTCTCAACTTGCCCGGGTCTTAACTAAGCTAGTGCCCATGATGTCACAACTTTCCAGTGTCTTAACTAAGCTAGTGCCCCTGTCTCAACTTACCCGGGTCTTAAACTAAGCTAAGGCTTATGTCTTAACTAATCTAGTGCACTGTCTCAACTTGTCCGTGCTTAACTAAGCTAGTGCCCCTATATTATCCTAGTCTTAATTAAGCTAGTGCCCATATCTCAACTTGCCCGTGTCTTAAATAAGCGAGTGCCCTTGATTAATTTGCCTGTGTCTTAACTAAGCTAGTGCCCATATCTCAACTTGCCCGTGTTTTAACTAACCAAGTGCACCTGTCTCAACTTGCCCGTGTCTTAAATAAGCTAGTGCCCTTGATTAATTTGCCTGTGTCTTAACTAAGCTAGTTTTCTTGTCCTAACTTGCCCGTGTGTGAGCTATTTTTCGGAGTCTCCTAAAGTGAAGTAGATTACAAAATAATAGAGTGAAGAAGCACGTGAGAAAAGAGTTTTAAAAAAAAAAATTATTAAAGCCGAATAAAGTGCTGAGACATGAGTAGAATGAAGAGCAATATAGAAATAGAGTGGAGCAGCGGTCGAGTAGAGTAATAAAATAAATCTTTAGAGTAAAAATAAAAAGAATAGAATAGGAAAAAGATGTAGCCGATAGTTAAGTGGCACTCCAGCACTCCAGTTGCTTAGCTCATGTTACGTCATTCTGTTTACAGGTAATGATGCAAATGTCTTCAGTATTGTAACCCCCAATACATTGTAGTTTATGTCTTGCCCTGAATTTATTTTCATTGTTGTAACCATCATTTGCAGTATATTGACTATCTTGTCACAATTAAGTTCACCGTCACTCAAGTGTATTTATACTCCTGTCACACAATTAAATTTGTTTTTGTAATAATTACTCCAGTGTATTTACTATCATTGTCACAGTCTGATAAAAATGTCCGACCTGATGACCCACTTGTCTTGTTGAAACCCTTGGCTCCTTTGTTCAAAGCTCCCTTTTTCGAGGTGCTTCTAGAACAGGTCAAGATGTTATGTAACTTTAGGACCATTGTCCAGTTCTCGAACCAACTACATGCTTCGCGAACAGTCACGTGATACGCATTATGCTTTTCTATAAATATGACCACGCGCTTCCGTTTCCCCACTGCGAGCACATTAGCTAGGTCCATTCAGCTAACTCGAGTCAGGAGGCAACCGGCCAGCCGTTGAGACAAAGAACCCTTCGACTTCTCATAAAAAGGTATCATTTTATCTAATAGTATTTTGCATATATATTGTTTAAGTATGTATTTGTGCTATGTATTATATGATTTCCATATATGCTTGAGCATGGTTCAGAGAAATAGCTGAAAACCTATAAGTTACGGAATATAAATTTATTGTAACTCTTTTTCCATTTTGTACTTTAATTTATATTGTTTTAATTCACTAAGAGCCAGAATGCTGCACTCGATATGAATTCTTCATGTAATTCAATTATTGCGTATAATTTTAATTGTAAATTGTGAAGCGCTTTGTTGGTTTGAATTACCCCTTTGTATGAACATTAAATTAACGTTGTAACTATTTTTATTGCTTCATACGTCACGCTGTTAAATGGAATACATGTGAGACGATTATATTTTTTCTAAATCTAATTGTAAACGACGCGAGGTCGAAACTCTTATCAGCGCATTTTAACTGAGCCATGCTTTAGTAGGAACGTGTTAGATTGAAATTATATCCAAGCACGTTGCGTCAACAGGTCGGTTCGTGCCTCACCCATGCCTTATTCGTGCCTTATCCATGCCTTACCTTACTTGGGCTTACTGGTACGAGCTGGTTGAATTCAATGGAAGAATTCTGCTCTGAGGGTCAATGCCACTAAAATCCAAGTTCCCTAGCTACATAAAAGAGGAGCACCTTTCCTTATGCACCACGTGCGTCGCTAGAGGGGGACTGTGAGAATAGACCGGCATGACTGAGTATTGAGACCAGGCTGATACAAGGCAACCCAGCTAAGTGCAACTCAGTGTACAAATCTCTAAAGGACAAAACCGATGGCAATTCGTTAAGTTGACAAAAATAGCATGAACGCGCAGAGGATAGAGAAATAGACTATTCGCGATCGTATTTTGATTATTGTTAACTCGTTAAAACCTTATTAAATCTTATTTTCTTTGTTAATACCTCTTAGTAGTCAATTTATATGCATGATAGACCAATAGATAACTTCTTAGATTAAATGGGGGCGAATGAGCAGAATGTTGATAATGAATGCATATTAATTTAGAGGAATTTAACGGTTTTTAATCTAGCTAAAAGTTCGCAATTTATTAGTTTGTAAATTTGTCGTCTGACTACAAGACACACTTTTAATCAGTCAAATAGTAAATTGAGCAACCAGTCTGCATAGGATATGAGAGAAAGAGTTAATTATATTTAAAGTCTTTTAATTATTCTAAGCAGGGTCTTTAAATAAATACTGGAAACGTAACAATCATGTCACATAATTAACTTCATTGGCAAAACCCTAACTCCAGTGTATTTACTATCATGTCACATAATTAACTTCATTGGCAAAACCCTAACTCCAGTGTACTTACTATCTTGTTAAAAAATTAACTTCACCTTCACACCAGTGTTTTTATTCTCCTGTCACATAATTATATTCGTTGTTAAATCATCACTCCAGTGTATTTACTGTCTTGTCGCTCAGTTAACTTCAATGATGAAACCCTCAATCCATGTATTATACTATCTTGTCGCACAGTTAACTTCAACGGTGAAATCCTCACTCAAGTGTATATACTATATTGTCGCACAGTTAACTTCAATGATGAAACCCTCACTCCAGTGTATATACTATATTGTCGCACAGTTAATTTCAATGGTGAAACCCTCACTCCAATGTATATACTATTTTGTCACACAGTTTAAGTTCACCTTCACTCTAGTCTATTTACTGTCTTATTACACAATTAACTTCATTGTTGTAGCCATCATACCATCATAGAAGTGTGTATACTTGCTTGCTACGTGAGTCACACATTGTGTTACCTCTCTCCAACTGTAATACTTCTTGTCGCAATGACTCTTCCATTATTGTGCTGACAATCACTGCTTTACACTAAACGTCACTCGCATATCACTGCTTTATAGTAAAGGTCACTCGCATTTCACTGCTTTATTGTAAAGGTCATTCTCACAAAATTGTTTTAAACGTCACTCGCATGTCACTGCTTTACACTAAACGTTACTCTCGTATCTCTACTTTACAGTAAACGTCACTCCCATATCATGCAAACTTTTTATGAAAGTCACTCCTCTCTTTTGTGTTGCCAGTCTCTGCTTTACAATAAACGTCACTCCTATATCATTGCTTTACAGTCACGTTGCTCAAATATCAGTACAGTCCTTTAAGCAAGCCACTCCATTATCGTAAATATCATTGCGATAACAGCACTGTCTAGTTGTGTGGCACATTCCCCTCCGGAAAACATTATTGTGCACTGTCATATACTGCAATTATGCCCACTGTCTTGTAATGCGAACAGATAAAATGTCACACAATACAAGTACACCCATTTTCGTACAGTTCAAATACGCCCATTGTCAAACAAAGCAAATATGCCCACAGTCAAACAATGCAAATACGCCCACAGTCAAACAATGCAAATATGCCATTTGTCGTATGATGCACGTATGCCCACTGTCAAACAATGTAAATACGACCATTGTCCTATGATGCAAGTATGCCCACTGTCAAACAATGCAAGTACGTCCATGGTCCTATGGTGCAAGTCTGCCCACTGTCAAACAATGCAAATATAATCACAGGCTTGTAAAGCAATTACGTACTGTCACGTAACAAAAGTATGCGCACTGTCATGTAATACGAGTATGTACACTGTCCTATAAAACAAGTACCTACACTGTCTTATAATACAGTTACTTATACTGTCTTATAATAGTTACTTATATTGTCTTATAATACAAATACCTACACTGTCTTATAATACAAATACCTACACTGTCTTATAATACAAATTCCTACACTGTCTTATAATACAAATACCTACACTGTCTTATAATACAAATACCTACACTGTCTTATAATACAAGTACCACATTGGCATATAATAATATTACCCATATTGTCATAATATAAGTATCTACACTGTAGTAAAAACCAGTCTCAGATGAGTTTGACGGTTAGATGGTTGAATTGGCTATTAATCTGATTGGTTCGATGGGTGATCTGTCGGTCCGTCGATCATTCGGCGTGTTTTTTCTCGGTCGGGCTGTTGGTCAGCTAATTCTTTGGATGGCGGTTCAGTATTACGTAAAGACTTCAGTTAACTCACACAACCAAATCGCACGGTTCTCAAATAAATTTAAATATGCATTTGAAACATTCAATAAAATCACTACGATAGCCCGGAAATATGTTTAATTTTATTCCTGCTCTCACACACTAAAGGCAATCATATTAAACATCTAATACAATTTACATGACAGAATAACAATCGTCTCCACTTTGTCCGATTGTTTATTTATACATTTCCGTGGAAACATAATCAACTTAATTCCGGTGGACAATGTAATCAACTTAGTTCCAGTGAAATTTGACAAGCGTGTTTTACGCGAGTATATGACTGTCTGGCCTTTTTGGCTAATGTATTTTCATTACACGGCACAAAGAAAACTCAATCAGATTTTCCCCAAAATTCACCTAAATCTCCAACTCATGTTTGTTGCTTGGATACCTTTGTTGATTTAATTCCTCCGTCGAACATCGGTTTAAACTATTCAGAGGATTGGAGTGTAAGAGCCATTCCCCCACCCCCAAATAATATTTTTTTTTAATTATGTACTTTGTGTGTGTGTGTGTGTGTGTGTGTGTGTGTGTGTGTGTGTGTGTGTGTGTGTGTGTGTGTGTGTGTGATATTTTAGAGTACAAGATTTGTTATACTTAAGCCAGTATATTTTTCCCTACGCCTGAAATTTATTTTATAATGAGTTAGGAGTAGCCTGAGAACATTGTAACGAAACAATAATGAGTTTAATTATATTAATCAATTAACTGATTTCCCTAGTGCTTGATATTATTATATTTTGTTGTGTTGTTTGTGCGTATGTGTGCGTGTGCAAGCGTTTGTGTGTACGTGATTGTACGAGCGTGTTGATATGGGTAGTTGTGCCTGTACGTGTGTGTGTGTGTATGTGTGTGTGTGTGCTTGTGTGCTCTATATATTCCTCATTATTTATAATATCTTTATAAAATGCGTTTAACTTTTTACACTTTTGTCACGTTGTAACTGCGTCAGAACAGAATATTTCATTAAAAATATCCTTCGTACAAAGGAGACGGTTGGGTGTCATACTCAATGACCTGCAGCTTATGCAGGCAAATTTTATATTTATCAAACGGCGCTAAAACAAAGAAACCAAACGTATTATTGATAAAAAGGAAATGTGGAGAAAAATCTCAGAAAGGGCAGGGTCTCTTTTCTGATGTCATGAGCATAAATCAGGCATAACTGTAAATAGAATATCTTTACTGGTAAAAGAAATTCTCACTTTGAATTAAGCCACAAATGAATTCCTGAAGAAAGATGTTTTGGAAAACATGCCCATTAATGTAAAATATTTTAAAGTGGTATTTATTTATTTATTTAGAAATACAAACATGTGACCCATTAATATAGCAGATATACCTGTGGTGGAGTAAATTTACTTGTCCCTATTTTTAAATTGTTGTATATTTCGTTAAATGTCAGTGTGACATGACCTTCCAGTACTAAGCATGCTGATATTTTTGTAAGTACTAGGCTTAAAATAACAACTCAGGTAAAGTACATGCCAGAACTTGTTGATGTAATCCAAAGCCAGTCTAGAGTGGATGAGTAATATTTGCTATCCAATAGTTTAAGGTTTACAAATAATGAACTAGCCAATGAGTAGAGAAATGAACTTCCCTGTTGAAGAAAGTTCTAATTTCTAATCACTTTGATCTTGATGTATTCAAGACATGTGATGAAAAGATTTTTAGCTTAATAGAGCAAGCCCTGTTTTGTTTCCCTTTCTTCTTGTATTCATGTGGCGGATTTGAGAAGTTTCCATCCTAGAGTGTGGCAGTTGTGATGATTCACTGCACCCTGTTTGTGTGTGGTGGCGTGTCTGACTCCACTGTGGAAATTTCTAGCAAAGGGAGTGCTAGAAGTTCATTACTGTGATTGCCTACTTAAGAAGCTAATACAGTGAACGTGTGTCTAGATTAGTCTCAAGGGATCTACAGTGTTGGAACATTCTACAACATGCCTAGCTGAGCACATGGAAGATTGACTAGTCTATTGTGAACAAAACTTGTGACATTGTTAGGAAAGCATTAGAAGGACTGTTGCAGCTTACGTCATTGCACAGATTATTATCATATCATTTACTATTACCATATCACTCTATAACTCCATTTCTTTCATGATAAAAATAGTCCTATGATTTATTTTTGATACTAATCTGACTGATGATTTGTATATATGCATGTTGATTGTTGAATTAATACTTTTATTGTTAAATTTATTAACCTTTATGGTGGAGTAAATTTGCATGTCCCTATTTCTAAATTAATAATTATATATTTGTTCCCAATGTTAACATGACCTGACCTTGAGCACTGCTCATCCTGAAATTTTTTAGTTGCCTTGGGCGCTGCTCATCTTGATATTTTTGAGTTGGAGTAAACAACACAGGTGGATATATTAGAACTTGCTGATGCAAGCCAAACCAGTTCCAAGCAGATGAGTAGTCTTTTTAATAGTCTCACACTTGTTCATAACAACTTCATCCAATGAAAATGGACCAAAAGTTACTTTGTTGAAGAAGTCCTATGTTGTAATCACTTTGATTTTGATATGACTTGAGTCTGGTCAAAAAGGTGACCATTAGCTTATGAAAGTAGCACACCATTTGTTATTTCATAGTCTTCTACCCACTTCAGACTACAGTGACTGATAAGTTTGATGACAATGCTGGATTTACACACCAATGTGATCTGGTAGAGTCTGATGACACCTCTATAAATTTACTAACAGATTGAGATTTGATGAACTTACCAAATAAACCAAGTTTTGATGAATGTATCACAGGGGTTGTTCATGACTTTTCCATAGTAGTTTAGATTTGGTGAATTCACAAACGCGTGCGTAGCTGATGAATTAAGAATGAAAGATGAATTTTGAGGACTGACAGATGTGGAGCTTTGATCAATTTACCATAGTCGATGGTCTTGATGAATTTCAAACATGGTACACTAAATGACGAATTTGCCGAAAGGGGAAGTGGGGCCTTGACGAATGTGGAATGGTACAGACTTTACCGAAAGGAGGTGGTGGTGGACTTTTCATGAATTTTCCACACATCTGACAAAATGGTAATTTCCGGTTTCTGACCTCAAGAGCTTTTGCCATTCGCTTTCTTGGAGGCGTTCCTCCACGTTACGTAATCAGCACGAAAAGTAAAAGGCAAATTTCGCGAGCAAATTTCGCAGTCAAATTCACAGGCATCTAAATTTGAAGACCACAGCAGCACAGTGACCCGTAATGTACACGTCCAGCGGCACTGTGCAAACTAATAACAAAGTATTGTGCAATCGACAAGGCCATGCAAACAAAACCGAATCCCATATTATGTAGAAAAGCTAAAATCTATTTAAATAACGAAACACTTTTCTCCTTTTTTAAATCAGTCCTCCTAACGGCCAAGAAAGACGTCTTTTGTACTGCCTCCGGTAGGAATAGGCTCTGAGACAGTCTCCCATTACCCCATTCCTGTGAAAAGAAATTGCAGGCAACGCGCATGCGCGATCAATCCTGGTAAACACGCATGCGCGAACAGGAGCAGTTCGACCTCTGCTTAAAGAGTGACAAAGAGGCCATGGTTGTGCTGATTCCTTTACTGGAATATAGTATTCGGATTAGATCTAGTTTTAGGGTTAGAGGTTAGAACGAAATAGGGGCGGAGAGATGTGCATGACTCAATGTCATGTAAATAAGACCTGTGTATTTCTTAAAATGCTGCAGGACATGATTTAAAAAATCTAGCAGCCATACATTAGATTATTATAAGAGTGTCAGAGTTTATAAAACAATATTTTTTCTTCCATCAAATAAAACTTTTAAAATATATTATTATTTTATTTGTCTTTAATGACATATTTCAACATGTAATTTATAACTGGCGATCAAATATTTAAATTTAAATAAATATTTATCACAGAAATAAATAAAAGGTTTTGTTTTCTTAGTGAATAATAGATTAAAAGAATCAACCTGACCATATCGGAAACTAGCCAGTAGAACAGCAATATGATTTCGGACATTAGCCAGTAACACAACCCTAATGATGTCAAAAACTAGCCAGTAGAACAGCAATATGATGTCGGACAGCCCTTATGATAACGGAAACTAGCCAGTAGAACAGCACTATGATGTCGGATACTAACCAGTTGGACAGCCCTAATGATGCCAGACCTTAGAGAAGCCATTACAAAAGGTATTAACATCAGAAAGTGTAGGGTAGTATGATGGCATCAATGCACTCATGAAACAGCAATGGAAAGGATTGAATCAAAACTACCTGACGTCAGAACAAATGAAATCCTCAGCAATGCATTTCAAATGAAGTACCGGCGAGATTCTGCAACTTTTTAATCAGAATTTGTGCAGCACTGACAGACTCACCTGTGCGCCAAGCTGATTTCTGGCGTTTTTCACCTTTACCGTGGAAGAAATTTGCAAATTTGGTCAGCGGGAAAAAGTTGATAACCGGTGTAATTTTTTTACTTCTTGCCAGAAATTATGAGAGGTGCCAAACATTTATTTGTGTTTGGTTTTGTCCAAAGTCTTGGTACACGGGGTAGTTCGATTTTCCAGGCAGACTAGGTCACTGACATTTTTTCACCAGTTGTCATTCACATGTTTGTGAAGAGGGAACTCAGATGCACACACAACTGCCTTTCAGCCTAACGGTACGTAGTGTATGACGTAGTTGCGATACAATGGGGCGTACCCTGTGCTGCGGGACTTTACTCACTGTTGCTGGAGTGTATGACGTAGTTGCGATACAATGGGGCGTGCCCTGTGCTGTGGGACTTTATTCACTGTTGCTGGAGTGTATGACGTAGTTGCGATACAATGGGGCGTGCCCTGTGCTGCGGGACTTTACTCACTGTTGCTGGAGGGTATGACGTAGTTGCGATACAATGGGGCGTGCCCTGTGCTGTGGGACTTTACTCACTCACCTATTCTTCATTATCTACCAACTCATCTTTTTGAAACGTGTGGCCAGCCAGAAGGTGTGTTTTGCGGATTAGCCTAAGGTTACGGGCGGCCTGGGGGAGTAAAAAATTTACATCTTGCCCATCTCCCAGCAATATTTTATGTTGTGATTCCAAAGAAACAAGACCTTTTAGCCCTGATCTGATAAAAAGTAGCTTATGCTATTTTTAACAAATACCTACATGGCGCTATAAATAGTTGGAATTTATTGGTGACTATTGGAATAAATTGGTGACTATGGAAGAGATAGAACAGTAAGCTAGTATCCTTGGAATTTACTGGTGACTATTGGAATAAATTGGTGACTATGGAAGAGATAGAACAGTAAGCTAGTATCCTTGGAATTTACTGGTGACTATTGGAATAAATTGGTGACTATGGAAGAGATAGAACAGTAAGCTAGTATCCTTGGAATTTACTGGTGACTATTGGAATAAATTGGTGACTATGGAAGAGATAGAACAGTAAGCTAGTATCCTTGGAATTTACTGGTGACTATTGGAATAAATTGGTGACTATGGAAGAGATAGAACAGTAAGCTAGTATCCTTGGAATTTACTGGTGACTATGGAAGAGATAGAACAGTAAGCTAGTATCCTTGGAATTTACTGGTGACTATGGAAGAGATAGAACAGTAAGCTAGTATCCTTGGAATTTACTGGTGACTACGGAAGAGATAGAACAGTAAGCTAGTATCCTTTTGGATTTCATGCTATACATGTATTATGCCAATCCCAATATCGTCATGCAGCGACCTTGACCTGAAACGAACGCATCTATCTGTCTTAGAGGACTGCAAAGCGTGATGACGTCAGAGTTCTGGCTTCTTCTGCTACGATAGCACCACGTACACCCTCTTCGAAGCTGAATTACAGATGTTGTTGTTGTTTTTTTTAAAAAATTACATTGACAATAATCCTACTGTTCTTCCCTCCCCCCACCCAAAACCCGCCAAGTAATGGAAGCTAAAACGTGCATTGCGAACGTAAGCAATCTGCATTCTGTACTGTTAGAAAAAAGAATGAGCCGGTGTTTTCTTTCTATCTTTACTGTTCTTTCTTATTTTTTTGTTGTTGTTAAAATTCTTATGAAATGAATGAAGATCAACAACATGATTGTGATATGTGAAATTGCCTGGATTTATTAATTTCCTTCTATTCCTGTACGATGTTGACCTAGTAGAGTTATTCCCCATGACGGAACTTGAGCCATTTACTTAAGCGTTGCTTTTAACAGAATAGTCTCATCAATCACTGACGAATTTATAATTAATGGCGAATTGTCACGAGAAGAATAAGAAAAAAATATTGTTTTCATGCACGTGTGCAAGGCTCGTTATGTTGACAAATGAACGGGCGAATTTGATGAGTTTATAGATAGATAGATAGATAGATTGATAGATAATCTCAAATCGAGAAATTAACTGATGACGTCATCGCACTGTAAATGGAAGAAAATTACGCTCAATTAACAAATCATAAATACATACTCCGAAAAGGAGCAGCTTCGCAAAAGCAGAAACGTGTACACGCACGCACGCACGCACACATTCTCCCACAGAAAACCGCTTACAATCAACGACTCATGCACATATTTTCATTAACACTCAAACAAACACAGATTACAACACAATCTTGTGCACACAGCATAGTTTCACACACGAACACTCTCTCATACAAAATTACACACACACACACACGCACGCACACACACACACACACACGCACGCACACACACAAACACACACACACACACATACACACACACATACACACACATTTGTGGCATAGAAAAAATAAAAATCATATTCTTTAAAAGCAAACAAAATGTTACACAATGAATGAATTGACCTCTTGTTACTTGTTCGAGGAAACAGACTTTGTCCCCTTAAGTTCGAGGTCTTCAAATACCAATCTCTGCATTTGCTGCCATGTTGACTTGAAAGGGAAACCGTCTAGACGTGACCTTTCGTTCAATATCGTCTGCTACTAAGACTGAGACAGGAATGAGGGAATAGCTGTTAATGAAATTTTCAAATTTGTGCGCAAATCGTGGAGTCTGTCTTAGCGCCGGGAGTTCGCTCGCTGCTCAGTGACTTTGCACGCAGAGGAGTGTGGGTCAAAACTATGCAATCTAGGTTTTCTTGATCGACTCTCGTCCACTCCCTAGCTCATAAATATTGAGTCCAAACTGATGAAAATTAAGTCTGGCGGTTATAATTCTAAGCACGAATGCTTAGAACGCCTCATTTCACAACTAAGGCCAGTGTTATTTCTGACGCATGAATGTATTGAAATTAGAAAAAGTCAAGAAAACTTGTTTCGAAAAAAGGAGGACAATGAGAAAGGGCAGAACAGGTGCACCAAAGAGAGCTAACTTGTGTTGACATCCGTTTTGCCAGCCAGCAGTGACACTGGTTCTGTGGCACTAACTTGCGCTGTACCTGTCAACCGCAAACAAACTGGTCACGAGGTCTGTGATGTATAAAGACTTTTATTAGTGGGTGTTGTTAGTCAGTTTATTATTATTTAATGTCAACAGAATCCAATATTTACTCATTATTTAATATGAGCACAATCGAATGTTTACTGATTATTTAATGTCAACACAGCCCAATGTTTACTAATTATTTAATGTCAACACAGCCCAATGTTTACTAATTATTATTTAATGTTTACAGAATCCTGTGTTTACTCATTATTTAATATCAACGCAATCTAATGTTTACTGATTATTTAATGTCAACACAATCCAATGTTTACTGATTGTTTAATGTCAACACAATCCAATGTTTACTGATTGTTTAATGTCAACACAATCCAATGATTACTGATTGTTTAATGCCAACACAATCCAATGTTTACTGATAGTTTATTGTCAACACAATCCGATGTTTACTGATTTTTTAATGTCAACACAATCCAACGTTTTCAGTGCGTGATATGTGAAGGAGTGTATATATATATCAGTGAATGTGAGTCCGTGAAGGATATAAGTCCAGTTCGTGTGCAGGTGGATAAATGTGCTTGTGGCTGCATTAACACATTATTCCTTATATATTCTGTATGTAATTTGTGTTTCTGTGTTCGTATGTGTGCGTGCGTGTGTGTGTGTCTGTGTGTATGTGTGTGTGTGTGTCTGTGTGTCTGTGTGTGTGATATGTGTTTCTCTGTTCGTGTGTCTGCGCGCGCGCATTAAACATCACCGATCAAATGTGAGTTCCATTATACGGATCACTAATTTTTTTTATAAAAATCGTCACATTGATGTTTTCCTCGCGCGCACTGTGACAGAACAGTCCAGGAAAAAAACATCTTCGACACAAATTGACATGTCTGAGAATAAATTTACTCTGAATATTAGTTTATTACGGATTGGCTGTCAGTATTTCTGCTTCATTCTGGCAACCAGTACTTACATAAGACTGCAAAAATCTGGTTTCATAAATCTAGAGGAAATCTTTATTAAAAGAATATTATTACGCACATATTCACACACACACACACACGCACGCACGCACGCACACACTCAATCTTTCTGTATTGCTAGTCTTGCAACACTGACATCATTAACTATCCTGTTGAAGTGACAGGAACTATCTTTCTGCGATCATATTCCGCATCATTAAGAACAGTATCGTTCTGAACTTAATTTTAATAAAAACAATGTCATAGTCCCTATAGTTAACAGCAACATTTTTATCAACATAATTACAAACAATATCATATTCCCCATAGTTAAAAACAATATTGTTATCAGCACGATTAAAAAACAAAATTATATTCCCCATAGTTTAAGAACAATATTGTTATCAACATAATTACAAAAAACATCATGTTACCCATAGTTATAAACAATATTGTTATCAACATATTTTCTATTTTTGTTAAAAACAAAAACAAAGAATGTCATATTCTTTATAATTAAGAACAGTATATTCCCCATAACAGAGAGCTGTCGGAGGGGTCTAGGCAAATTATGCCAATTTTCTAACATTTTTCTCTATTTAATTAAATATCCCTTTTATTATTTATGAGAAGCATAATACCGCTAGCCAAAGTTGCGCACTGGAGGTGCAATAGGTGTTTATGACCTAGTAAGATGTGGGTCACTCAAAAAAGGTGAAGGACATGGGTGGGTAACCGTTAATGGGATACGAGACGCCCATACTTGGTCATTTGCGTTTCATATCATGACGTAGTAGAATCCGCTAGCTGACCTAGAATCCATTCATATATACTCGTCAATGAATTAAATCCCTCAGACACATTTCCACTGCACCCACTTTTCTAAATTATTGTATTTCTTATTTATAGAATGCTATGTAAAATATTTATGATTGTGTGACTAATGTATTTTTCTCACAGAAGCTAAGTGGCGTTAGCAATTGATTGCATTTTTGAAGAAATGATCGAGATAACATAAGCACGTGTATTTGCTATGTTCACGCTTGTTAAACCATTTGTAGTCAATAGCGCTAACAGATAGATAAATGATTGTTTAATAAGCATCACGGTGAACTGCTTGCTAATTATATTATAATTGAGAAATTATACAATTGTAAAAGGAAATAATCGTTATCCATTTGTAAATATTTTATTGACTTTGAATTGTAAGTTAGCATGTAGCTAATGAATAATGACTTTGTAAAGAGTAGACTATTAAAGCCCATATGATTATTCACTTAATAAGATGCTATATAAAATTGTTATTCATTACAGCTGGTTCCGAGCCTAAACTATGACTGATATAGGAATCTCTGAGGACGATGCCTAGGGCTCCTATCTGATGTTGAGTTGGCCATCTTGGAAGACAACTGCAGCAGGACATCACTACTGTGTTGGAGCAGAGTGACCAGTCGCAGATCTTCAGAAGACTTTAGCTTAGTATGCTATCCACAATAAATGAAGAGATCGAAACTAAAGGACAAATATACAATAATCGGGCAGGGCGGGATAGATGAACTCTCAAAATTTCCATGAACCAATTAATGTCTTTTCATTACAATTTTGTTATTAAATTTTATTTAGTATATTCACCTATGTTACATAATTTGTTGTAATATCGACTGGTGAAAGCTAGTTGGGGGGGGGGGGGGCGTGAGCCAGAGAAATAGAATCATAACCATAACCAGTAAATAAAGGGGAGATAATGTTACTGGCTTAGGCACGTCAACTGATTTATTAGGTGGTGTGTCATAGAATAACTGCCTGAATCTTTGGCATATTCCTGGAGGGTAGGTCAGGCCATCCGGCTGTCACTAATTGAATCAATAACCAATATTGATACTTGGGGAATGTAATATAGGGCAGGATCATTAAACATAACCGGACACGTGACAAGAGCAATATTGTCATCAGATTTCTAAGAGCTTGCAGACACGATGTCAAAATACTCACGAGTCTTCTTACAATAACTTGGTACTGACTGAGCGAGAAAAATCACAATGGACTCGAACCCTCGATCTTCTGCTGACGTGGCTAGCGCGTCCACCTCACAGCTAACGCGTTCCCTGGTTGAACATAAGAAAAGCACAAATATAAGGGTTGTGTTATTAATTGCAAAACCTGCACAGGTCTGCGTTAAAGCTAACTGTTTTGAGATTTAGACTTTACTAAAAGATTACAATGATCAAATAAAACCACTCAAATTAATTATATGTCCGATAACAATCTTATCATTATCTACGGGAGGGGCCATATAAGTCTGTCTTAATCTTTCCTGCCGATAGCCTTTGAAATGCATGCATATTACAGTCAATAAACACATACACACACATACACACACACACACACACACACACACACACACACACACATACACACATAGCAAGAATTGCACAATTAATATACAATTTTGCATTTCTACAAATATTCAGGGAGAGATGGGTGGAGGAATGGAGGGACTGAGATAGATAGATAGACGGACAGACAGAGAGACAGACAGACAGGCAGGCAGGCAGACAGACAGGCAGGCAGGCAGGCAGACAGATAGATAGATAGATAGATAGATAGATAGATAGATAGATAGATAGATAGATAGATAGATAGATAGATAGATAGATAGATAGATAGATAGATAGATAGATAGATAGATAGATAGATAGATAGATAGATAGATAGATAGATAGATTAAGGACTGTTATGCCATCAAACTTTCAGCATGTAGAGTGACACTAGCCAATCCGTTGGATCCTATCGATGTCGTCATATGATTTAAAAGACGCCAAACTGTGAGGTTTACAATCATTTGATTGGCTAGAATACAGCGTGAATGTAATTCATTACTAATCGACATTATTACTATGTGTACTATGTCTTCTTTCAAGTGCGCTGTTTGTAATCATACAACATTGGTTATCTCCCTTAAAATCGCCGGGCCAAATGTGACTTAGCCATTAACAATCGCCAGGCCAAGTGTGACTTAGCCATTAATCTTCTATGGCAGCGAGCACCACCTGACTGATTGCAGGGTTTATTCCTTTCTGTGTCTTCTCATCATTCACATCAAGAAGCCCAGCTGGTAAAAGCAGTGTTCATCTTCAGCACCAATATCGCTTCTGCAGCCACAGGGACCGTCTCGACAGTCACACTTAACAGGTGCAAATTAGCACGTGCACCCCACGCCTACGACTAGACGTGAGGCTGTCAATTATTCATTGCAGTTCGTGCACGGCTCACGGACGACGACTCTGAGCGCGAATCGTCGGCAGCACACGAGCGATAACTCTGATCTTTTGGAGAAAGCCAGTATCCATTCAGCTATAAGGAACATGCTTTAATTTTCATTAGTGGACGTGATTACCGGATTTAATTTTTCGAAGTACCAGTCTAGTCCGGAGACTTGCAGACGATAAATTCACTTTAAGGGATTTTGCCATAAGGGATTTGTTGCGTTCCTAGTGCCCCCTGGGGTTTCAAGTGGCTGACAGATTGCATGAAAACCTGAGTAGCCAATGATGTTGCTTCTTGGTAAATCAGGTCAAACAATACTTTAACCTGTGATTTAATCGCGTGAGGAATATGGAGTTCGTAGTTCTCACGTCACTGATTAGTAACTGGATGAGGAAAAATATAGGTCAACTGAGGAAATGTGTTACAACATGGAAACAAAACTATGTCAGCCGTAAATGTAAGCTAAATCAATATTGCTTTCTGTTGTTTCAATCGGGTTTCACGTCTGCTTCTGGTTTTCACTGGTTTCACGGCGCAAGTTCTGTGGGAGAGATTTCTGTTCTTTTTGTTGTACAGCTGTTGGTGGAGTTTGAATGAAATATTTGGTAGATTTTCTGAGTGTTGAAGTTTGAATGAAATATTTGGTGGATTTTCTGAGTGCGCTGCGTTTACGTTTCTTGCATTATTACATATCTTATCAGAACTATAAATTATAATTGTAAATATTAAACGCATGCCCCGGTCCAGTCAATGTCGAAAAGCAAGAAGCAGTCCTGTATATGTTCACTGACGTAGTGTAAGAAGCAATCCTGTATATGTCCACTGACGTAGTGTAAGAAGCAATCCTGTATATGTCCACTGACGTAGTGTAAGAAGCAATCCTGTGTATGTTCACTGACGTAGTGTAAGAAGCAATCCTGTATATGTCCACTGACGTAGTGTAAGAAGCAATCCTGTATATGTTCACTGACGTAGTATAAGAAGCAATCCTGTATATGTCCACTGACGTAGTGTAAGAAGCAATCCTGTATATGTCCACTGACGTAGTGTAAGAAGCAATCCTGTGTATGATCACTGACGTAGTACAAGAAGCAATCATGTGCATGCTCATTGGTGTAAAGTAAGAAGCAATCCTGTATATGTTAACTGCATTAATGTAAGAAGAAATCATGTGTATGTTCAGTGACGTAATGTAAGAAACAATCCTGTATGTTCATTGATGCAGTGTAAGAAACAATCCTGTGTGTGCTCATTGACATAATGTGTCACAGATATGGGCAAGAAAAAAATTTTTATTCTCTCTAAGTGTCAGTATTTTCTAAATGGTTAACGAAACAGCCAAACCAATTTAAACATAGTAAAGGTTAAAATAGTTATTTAGTCAAAAATGTAAAATCAGATTGTGGAAATGTTAGTTGAGAAAGATAAAAATTTGTTGACAGTAGTTCGTGCCAATGAATGGTAAAATGTTATTATTTTTTCAAGGACGTATTCATTTACCTCTCTGTTGTCAGCAATGCCAAATCAGTGTGAAGGGTCCTGAGGTACTAGTGTGCATCTATAGGCGGAACTTAGGACTGTGACCTTTGTCATGACAACATGTTTCACTAAGACTTATAAAAATTTCTTATAAAATGTTTGAAACGTCACATTGGCGTGTTTTTTTTAAAGTATCTTTTTCTTTCAGCCAGAAGATGACGGTCGGAAAGACTAGTTAGGAAAATGTCACTCTTTGTTGTTTGTCTATCATTAGGTTGTAATTTCCTGTTGTATTTGGTCAGATTATTTGCCCGTCCACAACTCCCATTATATTATATTCTTCGTTATCAATAAAAGATTACTTCACAAACTGATGACATCATAAATAAAAAGCTGACTTGCAAAATTACGTCATTAAAATGATGACTTGTCAATGAGTCCATGAATATCAAAAACAAAGTTGTCCGCTCACTTCTCTTTGGCGCTAAGATAATTTTGAACTCTGATGCTCAAATCTGCATGCAACAGATTATGCCAGTTTCTAAGTAATTATAAATCAAACGTGTCAAATTACAAGAACTAGACTCCAGAGGGAAGGAAAGAGAGGGAGGGGGGAGTGGCAGAAAATAATAAATGAACTGAACTTATTTAATTTGTAAACACTCACACCCATTCCACAATGTACATCAAACCCATAAACCCATAAACCCATAACTTACAACCACCTTTGCCTGCAAACCTTGTCACTCACTCCTTAATAATGCTCCACCGCGACAAAGTAGTCCTAATTTCAAGGGTGGTGTGACAGTGAAAATATTTGGGGTGATTTATTTGATGCATTTTCATAGCAATTAATTCTTGTATGTCTTAAATTTGCTCTATTTTCTTTTTCTTTTTTTTTTTGGAGGGGGGGGGTGTAGTTCATTCTACAGTTACATTGCAACTTCAAAGAGGAATAGAAAGGGCACAGTGGATAGATCTACGTAATTGTTTAAAGGTTGTTAAAGGATTCGTTCTTTTATTCATTACAAGCCACATAAGTGAGATTTGCCTACATTTTTTCCTTCAGGTATTGCTTTGAAATGACCCTTAAAAATATCAAATAAATTTTATGTTCGATGAATCAGGTAAAAAGATAAATATATCTGTAAGGAAGAAATTACGTCACAGGCGGTGACCACAGATCTCAGACATATTACACCCTGCAGTTAAGAAACGGCTATAGCTTGTCTGTAAGCTAGGAATGGATGCAAACGATTTCAAATTTAAGAAAGATTTCTGTTTGGAGCAGACATGGAGCCGACAATCGTTCGATACCCGGAAGATGTTTCAGCTCGACGTCTGTAGAGTTCTCTCCCTGCCTTTAAGGCGTGCAGTAACGATGTAATTGATGCCATTAATAAAAATGTAGGTCACGTCCTAAGGTTCTCGTCATCTCAACGCCGGAGGCAGAATCTAGTCATTAGCACGCCCTTGCTCATCTCGCAGTGAATACAAGGGGGAGACAACCGGCGCCTCATGGAAAAGGGTGCGGGATTGAGTTATGCGGGGGTGGGTGGGGGTGTAGTAGAAAAACAATTTTGCATTTAGAAGCTATGATGTATCTAGATTGACAGCACATTAATCAATTGGGAGTCAGTGTATTTTTTGTTTGTTTGTTCGTTTGTTGTAATTCAACACAACGGTCTCCACTACTTTGTGTAGTGTTTTACTTGTTTCCTTGTTGTATTTTTGTTATTATTATAAAGAGGAAGATGTGAACAATTTATTTTAAAGTATCTCAACTCATTATGTTATGCAATACTGACCTTGCCCACTATATAGTATGCATTCCCTTGCCCACTTGAAATTATGTATTGTTGCTTTTACCCACTCTATACTGTGTACTACCGCCCTTGTCCACATTATGTTATATACTACTGTTCTTGCCCACATTATTTTATATACCACTGTTCTTGCCCACGTTACGTTATGTACTACTGTTCTTGCCCATATTATATTATATACTTCTGTTCTTGCCCACATTCTATTATATACTACTGTACTTGCCCACATGATATTATATACTAGTGTTCTTGGCCACATTATATTATATACTACTGTTCTTGCCCACCTTATATTATATATTAGTGTTCTTGCTCACATTATATTATATACTACTGTTCTTGCCCACCTTATATTATATATTAGTGTTCTTGCTCACATTATATTATATATTAGTGTTCTTGCCCACATTAGATTATATACTACTGTTCTTGCTCACATTATATTATATACTACTGTTCTTGCCCACCTTATATTATATATTAGTGTTCTTGCTCACATTATATTATATACTAGTGTTCTTGCCCACATTAGATTATATACTAGTGTTCTTGCCCACATTATATTATATACTAGTGCTCTTGCCCACATTATATTATATACTAGTGCTCTTGCCTATTTTATTTTATGTGCTATTATTACTGAATATACTAAAGCATAGTTCAGTAGTAAACAATCCAATAATTTTCTTAAACTTTTTGTTTATCAGTAGACGGTTTAACAGCCGGCCTACCCCAATAAATGAAATACGATACGTTTGTTTTATTTTATTTTCTGTTTACCGTATGTTATAGTCCATTGCTTTGTTCACATATGCAAGAAGTCCAATGACATAGTCCATTTTGCATATCGAATGAACTATGGCTTTAGACAGAATCCACTGTTCTGTCTACCAATGAAATATGGTCTAATAAGACATAGTCCATTGTTCTGTCTACCAATGAAATATGGTCTAATAAGATATAGTCCATTATTTTTATACTGAATGAAATATGGCCTAATTAGACATAGTCCACTGTTTTGTATACCGATTGTATTCCGAATTAAAGGTGATCTAATGTGACATAGACCATTGTTTTGTATATCGAATGAAATATGGACATAATAAGACATAGTCCACTGTTTTGTAAACTGAATGAAAGATAGTGTAATGTACTTTAATTTGCCGTATATCAACTTTCCTGTGACCTTTATTTACAGCAAGAAAGTTAAAACCTATACAGAGTAATCTTTATTACTTCAGAGCATCCATCAAGCTTAATTATGCTAAGAATTATTTGGAACTGGATCATTGTAACATAATGGCATTATTTAGCGGACACCAAGCTAAGGTCAGACACTCCAGAATTCCGTCCAGCTGACCAACTGAACTTGCTGTCCTCATAATGTCAATACTGAGCGTTTCACCATGTACCTATACTTATTGCACATTTATTAACTGTTCCAATGCGTGTATTTACCAATTACATTATACATGCTCTGAAAGCGTCCAGTTACGTCCAAAGACCAGAGAGAGACAATAATGCGTGTATTGACTAATTACATTATACATGCTCTGAAAGCGCCCAGTTACGTCCAAAGAACAGAGTGAGACAATAATGCGTGTATTGACTAATTACATTATACATGCTCTAAAAGCGTTCAGTTACGTCCAAGGAACAGATATACAACAAAAGCAAGGTGCGGGGACAATTCCACGTCGGTCAAATCAGAAAGAGATGATGGCGACGATGACATTGACGACGGTGAAGATAAAGATGGCAATGGCGATGATTATGATGACAGATTATTACGACATAGATGAAGGCAACGATAAATACTAAGATGATGACTACGATGAAAATGATGTCAATGACGGTAGTGGTGGTGGTGGTAGTTGTAGTTCCGACGACAACAGTGATGATTGTGACAACGACAAAGGCGATTATGAGTGTATTATTAACTCAATCTAAGGTCACCATCAGTCCATAGCAGTTAATAAATGCTGTTAAATGATGAGCAAAATATATTATATATATTTTTTTAATGTTTTAAAACTTACAAGACTAGAGTCTTAAGCTGAGAAAATCGTTGAATAGAACACTCCATTTTTTTTTTTATACATTCAATTCTTTAACAAGAAATGGGAAAATACGTTTGACTGAATCATTTCCTGTAAGTGGTTTGTTCTTAATTGTCAGCGTGAACTCACTCAGGTAACTAGGCACATGTTTAGGATGTCAAAGGAGGGGGGGGGATTCATTAAGTCCAGGTACATTTTTTAAAAGTAATACGGGGGGAAAACTGTACCATACGCTGCTTCCAATGAACTCTTAAATTTACCCTCCCTTGCTGTCGGTTCTCACCGGACACAGAGGTGAAATAAATTTACACGATACCGGAGTTGTTATGATCGATGGACAGATTGTGTTTCCTATTTAAAATACAAAACTGTTGTTCAATACCTCACTGGGTTTGGTGGGGTTTTGTTTCTATCTCGATGTTTGCTGTTTGTATTGCACAAGAATGTTATAGTGCAATCACGAATAGAAAGTAATTTATTTCAGAAGTGTCGTCTGCTGACATTTTCTGCAGAGCAATTATCGTGTCCATGATTTTTTTTTAATACTAGTCTAATATAGATCTATTGCGAAGACTGCGTCTAGATCTAAACAAAGTCTGCGAAAACCTGCGAAGGTTAAAACAAACGGTAAAAGCCTAAACTCATCATCGTAATTGTTTTAATTAAATATTATGTTCATCTATTACTTGTCATGCTCTATATGTTATTTTGTTAAATACATCATGTCGTTTGACTTCTGTTGGCAGTATTAAAAAGTTTAGTTCGGTCTGATTTTGTCTCCCGACTGGTTTCCTTCTTAATATCCCTAAATCTTGATCCCAATTTTGGTTTCAAAAGCCCACCTTGAAATTAAAAAAATAGTAATATAAAAAAAAAAACTGCGTGCAGTCAAGTGATAATAGTATTTAAAGAATATCACATGGCATGAATAATAATAAATAGATGTAGTAGTAGTAGTAGTAGTAGTGGGTGGGATGTAGACGGATCACATGACTTAGTTTGATAACAGTGATATATGTTTGTTTTAAAAATCATTCCTTATTTAAGTTCATTGTAATCTTGATTTAAAGACACTATACCTTGAATTGGGTTTTGATTTCATTTGGTTTGCTTTGCTTAAGTGTGGTTTGACTTGATTTACTCGTAATTACAATGCTTACGTTGGTTGTTAGCTTGGGTTTTCATTTTTATTGTTTTGGATTTGGGGGTTATGTGGGGTCTTCTCACCCAAACCTTAATCCCCTCCCTACCCTCACCCACTCTTAGCCAGTCAAACTCAGTAAGGGTAATACTAACTCTATGGCAAACAGGGAGTATTGTTGAGTTGAATTCACCAAGCGTACATATTACTTTTCAGGAGCAGAAGTAGTAATAGTCGCAGCCATTGTAGTAGCAGTAGTAGTAAGTTATAGTAAGTCAAAGTAGTTGTATGAGTAGTAGTCGTAGTAAAACAATAGTTGTAGTAGTAGTGCTAGTAATAGTAGCAATTGTAGCAGTAGAAGTAGTACTGCTAGTAGATAGTAATTGTAGCAGTAGAAGTAGTACTGCTAGTAGATAGTAATTGTAGCAGTAGAAGTAGTACTGCTAGTAGATAGTAATTGTAGCAGTAGAAGTAGTACTGCTAGTAGATAGTAATTGTAGCAGTAGAAGTAGTACTGCTAGTAGATAGTAATTGTAGTAGTAGAAGTAGAACTGCTAGTAGTAATGGTATTTGTAACAGCATAGTTGTAATAGTAGCAGTAACAACAGTGATGCTCATAACAGTAGTAGTAGCAGTGATATTGGTAGCAGCTGTAGTAGTATTAATAGTAATATTAGTTGCAGTAACTGTACCTAAGAGTAGCACTGGTAGTAGTAGTAGTAGTAGTAGTAAAAAAGAAAGAATTATTAAGAGTAGTAGTACTGTGGCTGTTGATTATTTTGACAATTGTTAGTATAGTGCATAGTAGTACTAGCAGCAGCTATAGCAATAGTAACAGTAGTAAGAGTAGTAGTAGAAGCAGTGGTAGAAGTAGTGGTAGGAAGAGTAACAGTGGTGGCATTGACTCCTCTCGATCTCAGTCATCTGCCATCAAGATGGTTGTACACCTTGGTCTCGGAATCCGAAGGAATTCTGGGAGATCCCGGTTTTATAGGAAATAGAGAGTAAAAGCATATTTGAAGAGTGCTGCTTTAGCAATAGGGAGGGTGTGGAGCAAAATACGTCTTTTCCTGACAATTCTTCCAGACAACCTCCTAGCTCAGACGTGTTCCCTAGAGCAAACTTTCAACCGCTTGTATCGTCTGCAATTCTAACATTCCATAGTCTCTGGAATGCTCATCTGACATCCAAGATTTTCCTGTCTTCTTTCTCTGCTGTATTCGTGTTTCTGTCAGTGGTCACACTAGTGTCGATAATTACTGCTGTTCTTTTTGGGCTTGTCGATCGCTACCAAATATAAGAGTTCTCTTCGTGCGGGAATGGCACAATCTGTTCTTATTTCGAAGTCTCACAGTATTTTGACTTTTTTTTTCTTGGTGCATGCTTTGCTTTTTCTGGCGTTTTGGTTCCGTAAATTTTACTCAGGATACCTTGTCGGATTTTTGTCATATCATTCTGACTGTTAATGATTTCTTGTTTCAGCTAGAGACTGAAAATTGGAGTCGTACATGTTTTGTGATTCGTCCGTATTCTTTCAAAGTCGACATTTGATATCCTTTGAGACCGTGGCTTTTTCCATGTCGGATTTTGCTATTTTAGGCTTGACCTTACATTTCGGTGATGATGCTCCTGTTTCGCCTTTCTAATCTTTCTCCTTCAGCACTCCTGTTTCGCCTTTCTAATCTTTCTCCTTCAGCACTCTGTATACTTCGCCTTTGTAATCTTTCTCCTTCAGCACTCTGTATACTTCGCCTTTGTAATCTTTCTCCTTCAGCACTCTGTATACTTCGCCTTTGTAATCTTTCTCCTTCAGCACTCTGCATACTTCGCCTTTGTAATCAAACCTGTTTCTCTCTATGTTGATTGTCTACTTGATGCTACATGGACTTGTCGCATACATTTAGTTTGTCGCATATATTCTGTCGCACAAATTCGGTTCGTCGCGCACATGTTAACCATTTCGGGGGGGGGGGGGGTGAGGGGGGGGCGATAATTACTCCATTTGCTTAATGGTGCCTGTTTTTTGTTGTCTTCTTATCTGGTAAGTGAAAGTTGCACTGACTAGTGTAATAATCACCTCACTTTAAGCCTCAGAGCAGGCACAAAATTATCTCCCCATTATGCTATATAAGCTTCCCGTGTAGAAGAGACCCAATATGAAATGGGAGTTCACTCCATTTTTGCCCTGGGAATAATTATGTGGGCATTGTGTTATAGTAATTAAAAATAATAATAAAGATAACCGAGTGTCGTTGGACGGGCACAAACTTCTAACACTTTTACGAAATTGCGAGGAGGAGAGCATGAAAGCAAGTATGTAGAACTAGAGATGGTGAGGAAGAAATGCCGGCCGAACGTAAAAAAAAAAAAAAAGCTGAAAGAGCTTGTGTGTAGAAAGAACTGAAAGAACTGATGTGCGAAGTAGTTCTAAGACAGGAATGGGGAGGAGTTATTTAACTCTGTGACCACTACATCTTCACGCTTGCCATCAAAGTTTTGAAAGCAGAGCGAATTGACGTAAAATAAAATAACGAACTTAACAAATTCAATAAAGGAGTGTCGACAGTGACGTATTGCTATTGCATGTAACTGACAGGTAGGAACTAAAAAATAGGCAATCAAATTATTATACAATTCCAGCATCAATTTTAGCGAGGATTTCACATAAATGAACTCTTGGGAATTTCTTCTACATAGATCGACTTTGTGGACATATGGCTGGGGTGACTTTATGACATGGTTTGAAATAAAAGATTACATTTGACTGGAGTAAATTTATGGCATAGTTTGAAATAAAAGATTACATATGGCTGGGGTGACTTTATGACATGGTTTGAAATAAAAGATTACATTTGACTGGAGTAAATTTATGGCATAGTTTGAAATAAAAGATTATTTATGGCTTGGGTAATGTTTAGAACATAGTGTGAAATAAAAGATTACATATGACTGAGGTGACGTCTAGGGCACAGTGAGAAATAAAAGATTACATTTGGCTGATGTGACGATTAAGATATAATGTGAAATAAAATATTACATTTGCCTGAGATTATATTTAGGAAATAGCGTGAAATAAAATATTACGTTTGATTGAGGTGACATTTATGGCATAGGGTGAAACAAAAGATTACATTTGGCTGGTGTGACGTTTCAGATTTAATGTGAACTAAACTATTGCATTTCATTGAGGTGACATTTAGGACATAGTGTGAAACAAAAGATTACATTTGGCTGGGGTTTCAACACATGTTTTACTCCTTTCTTTTTATATTGTTACGTCACTTTGTACTATCGTAGCCAGGGAATGACGTATTGTTCATTAATAATTGAACAGGGTGACTTGGTGAATATCAAAACGTGCGTTTATGACTAGTCACGGTGACTTGGTGATTAGCCTATCATGCATTATCGAGTTGACATGGTGAGGTGGTGAATATCAAAACGTGCGTTTATGACTAGTCACGTGACTTGGTGATTAGCTTATCATGCATTATCGAGTTGACATGGTGACTTGGTGATTAGCCTATCATGCATTATCGAGTTGACATGGTGGGGTAGTGAATAGCAAATCGTTTTGGTTCACCGACAAATGCGCACCGACAAAAACGAGATGGACAAAAGCGCGACGACGCGTTCTGTCCCTAACTCTAACCCTAACCTAACCCTAACCCTAACCTTATCGCGCATTTATCGGGGCGCGCAATTGTCGTTCGCGCATTTGACGGGTCACCTTACGTTTTAACATGGTGACTTGGTGAATAGCATATCATACATTATCGACTTGACATGGTGAGGTGGTGAATAGGAAATCGTGAATGAATGATTGGGGGGGGGGGCATGGGGATATGGTTCTTGGCATTTCGAGCCTTTATGTTATAACATGGTGACTTGGTGAATAGAGAACCATGAAGTAATGTTTAAAAAAGCGTTTAATGTCTATTTAATGACTTGTTTGAAATAGTTTACCAATTATGTATTGATTGTATACTTCCTTGTACTTAATAGTTAACCATCGACTTAAGTACTGATATATATATATTAAAACATAGATATTTATGAGTCAACCTAGAATACCAAAGATTCGTCTCGTCTTCTATTTATTAATTAATTAATTTATTTATTTTGTTCCTTTCCACCTTAGATTTTATCTTGGTTGGTTATATGTGTGATTTATTAAATAGGTCACGAGTGCCGTGTATGTATTACATAGATCACGAATGCCGCATATTTATTAAATAGGTCACGAGTGTCGCATATTATTAAATGGGTCACGAGTGTCGCATATTTATTAAATGGGTCACGAGTGCCGCATGTTTATTAAATGGGTCACGAGTGCCGCATGTTTATTAAATGGGTCACGAGTGCCGCATGTTTATTAAATGGGTCACGAGTGCCGCATGTTTATTAAATGGGTCACGAGTGCCGCATGTTTATTAAATGGGTCACGAGTGCCGCATATTAAGTAATGGGTCACGAGTGCCGCATGTTTATTAAATCGGTACTAGATGTAGATACTTTCAGGCGCCCAGATGGATGACATTCCTCTGATTCTCGTAAAAGACGTCGTCGTGCTACAGTTAATAACGTCATCACCTTAACATTTGGTTAGGGCATCAACGCGTTACGATTTGTAAGAGACGTCATCACACGACGATTTGTAATGGACGTCATCACGTTAAAATTTGTAAAGGGCATCATCGCTTTAGGATTTCCCAAAAGTCACCACCGCATTGAGATCTGTAAAAGACGTCATCGCGTAATGATCTGTAAAAGACGTCATCGCGTAATGATTTGTAAATGACGTCATCGCGTAATGATCTGTAAAGGACGTAATCGTGTGTTGATTTGTAAGGGACATCGTCGCGTTAAGATCTGTAAAAGACGTCATAGTGTAATGACTTGTAAAGAACGTCATTTGTAATAGACGTCATTGCATACCGATTTATAAATTTTAACAAAAAAGATCGGGACTAATTGCCAAGAGCACCAATCCTTCATCGGTAAAGTTTCCACGGCGCAGGTCGTTTGACAGCAGCAGAAGCAAAAGTTAAATTTAAGGTCAGTTAATATGTAAATAAATGAGAGTGTAGAAAAAGAAATTAATGAATGGGCGAATTTATCCTTTCATCGATCTGAAATATTATGTTTTTAAACTTATTTTGTTGCTATAATTCTGAGTCGCAGAAGCAACTGCCACAATTACAACTAGACTCCCTTCGTAAGACTCGCGGGAGATTAGTCTCCTCCTGCCTAGTGACTGAGCCAGGACTGAAGACAGACAGTGTGCTAATGACTGCCAGCGTCGCTGACACTTCGCGTTAGGATATAGCTCGCTCTGCTAAAGCTCGAACGGGGCAAATTACAAAACACCTCCCCGGCCCCGGCCCTCTCCTCTCAACGCAATCAACTGTTCTTCGACTTGTGTCAAGATCTCACGCTGAAAAAAGCAATCCCCCCCCCCCAACCACCCATTCCTTCTCTTCTACTGTCTTCGAGGCAATTACTAAACACCCAAAGTGCCTTAAAGCTTCTCTTCTTTTTTCATTTTATTTTTCGAGAGTCATCGATGCCCACTTCTACATCGATGTCCACTTCTACATCGATGAGGTTGTTCAGGACATTTCAGGTGAAACAACAACAAAAAATATTTCATAGTACGAGAGTTCAAGCAATGAAACAAAACCAAAAACAAGCAACTCTGAAAAACGTAATGTACCAGAAACAAAATGCCATCCGTCCCACTGTGCATTCAAACCATTTTTAAAAACAAATCTGAGGGGTATAACGTGCTTTTTAATTATTTTAATTATTCAAGCGTGAAAGAGTTAGGATGTATCAAAGTCACCCTGCTGTCAAAGTGGCAGCGGTTAATTTCTCGTTAACAAAAAGTGTGTAAATTGGTCAAGAATGGCGTCAGACAATGGGATAATTTCTTTAATCAATTCCGGTTTGACGAATGTAGATAGGTTCTCACTACAGGAAGGTTAAGTGCGTGTTAGATGGCTTATTGCCCGACGCGAGGGCTTGGTTTAAGTGACTTCAGATAACATTTCCGACGAGCACGATGTCCAATCAGCAAGATTTCTAACGAGCACGATGTCCAATCAGCAAGATTTCTAACGAGCACGATGTCCAATCAGCAAGATTTCTAACAAGCACGATGTCCAAAGAGCAAGATTTCTAGCAAGCACGATGTCCAATGAGCAAGATGTCCAACGAGTACGATGTCTAACGAGCAAGATTTTCAACGAGTCAGATTTCTATCAGTAACGTAGTGTTATATTTCCATAATTACTCTTTGCGTTTTCACTTCTTTTAACAGTTTCCAGAGGAAACCAAAGAGTCATCATTTTCTTCTTTTCTGACCATTCGTTAAATGTGTGGCTCTATTGTTTGTCGATTAATATATGGCGTTACTATTTTTAGTGTTTATATATATTATATATGTCTGTGCGTGTGGGTGTGGGTGCTAATATCTAATAATATTTGGCTCTCTCTCTCTCTCTCTCTCTCTCTCTCTCTGTGTGTGTGTGTGTGTGTGTGTGTGTGTGTGTGTGTGTGTGTGTGTGTGTGTGTGTGTGTGTGTGTGTGTGTGTGTGTGCTTTGAGTGTGAAGAAAAAACCCACCCATAATCAATTATTAATGTTCTCATTAATTATAATTATTTGTGTATGCTTGTTGTGTTTCAGCAGTGCTTCTTTGAAAAACCATTTTAGCTTCGTTTCTTTAATAACACTTCACTGTACAGACTAGGCTTTCACAACCCTAAGCGAAAAGTGGTAATGTAATAAATTGAAAGGAAAGTGGAGACTTCGTAGAAGTTAATCGTTCATTGGAGATCTAATGTTGAACCAAGGTCAGTGAGAGATTTTTCGACAAAATTTGTTTGCTGTCAGAAGCCCTTGCTGTGTCCTGGACACTTCAATAAGATCTATCACAGTAGCTGTGCATTTTGGGGCGAAACAAATGTGATAATGATTTTTTTCTCTCGTCTCAGACTCTGCATGAAATTTTCTGGTTTCCTTCATTTATAGATCAAATTTCCATGTAGTACTTTTGTCATTAACATACTGTGTGCGTGAAATAGATATTATTGGAATGTCAACATTTTAGCGATGACAATTTAACTCGGACATGCATAAATAAAGAACAAGTGAGAATACGGATTTTTTATATGCAAATAATAGCGTACATTCGTCTATCTGCAGCGTTGTCAGATAGCTTAGTCTGCGTCTGCATCACTGAAGGAGCAGCATGTTTTACGTCCGTATTAATGAAGGGGCAGCATGTTTTACATCCATATTAATGAAGGGACAGCATGTTTTACGTCCGTTTTAATAAAGGGGCAGCATGTTTTACGCACGTGTTACTGAAGGAGCAGCATATTTTACGTCCGTGTCACTGAAAGGGCAGCATGTTTTACGTCCGTGTCACTGAAGGGGCGGTATGTTATACGCCGTGTCACTGAAAGTGCAGTTTTACGTCCGTGCCACTGAAAATGCAGTAGATTGTACGTTGGAGGTTTTAAAGGAAGGTCTCAATTCGTAATAAATGTGTCTCGTTTGCAACCTTTTTCTAATCGTTCTTTGATTACTTTCAATAAATGTTTTTAAAATTCTGTGTGTGTGTGTGTGTGTGTGTGTGTGTGTGTGTGTGTGTGTCTGTCTGTCTCTCGCTCTGTCTCTCTCCACTCTCTCTCTCTCTCCTCTCTTTCTCTCTGTCTGTCTCTCTCTGTGTCTCTCCTCTCTCTGTCTCTGTGTCTCTCCTCTCTCTCTCTCTCTCATTCTCTCTCCCTCCTCTCTCTCTTTCAAAACTGCAAATAGCATGGACGTATGCACACACTCACATCCCTACTTCTGTTTCGATATTGCCATGCACATCTCAGTCTACACACTCTTATAGTTCGTTTTTTTTTCTGTTGCTATGTGTTTTGCGAAAAGACTACTTTACAACCATCTATTTGAGATACATATTTTAAAAGTCCTGCTCATGTATTCTTTTTGTGAAAGGACGTGTAATTGTTAGGTACGAGTACTTAGGCAAATTTCACTAACAAAAGCAAAGCGAGAGACAGACTTTAAACAGCAAAGCACAAAAGCAATAAGCCAGATCAGTTTTTGATATTTTATCTTTTACTCTTTTAACATTAGGCGTGTCAACGTGCAGACCGATTGTCAACTGAATCGATCTTCCAGTCAGGGCCGTTGAAAACATTGCAAACGAGAGAGAAAGAACGAACGAAAATGGTAATAAAAAATGTTGAGAGCATTAATGTCCTTGTTCAGGCCAAAGATGGCGAAGGGGTACATTGAAAGGGCAGAGAGAGGAAGTGTGAAAAATGGGAGGGGGGAGACAGCGTGAGGGGATATTATATAGTATTGAATGCACTAAATCATGGAAGTTATGTTTGTGTGTTTGTTTATCTCTAATCAAAACGTAATTTAGGTGCCAATAAATTCTTTTTATAAAAAGAAACAGAAGACGGTCAAATATGCAGAAATAGTTTTCTGTATCTGTATCTGTATCAAAACGCGTGATCATGCCTGATCAATTTATGACCTCCCTTGATCAGGTTGTGTTACTGTGCTTTGTTATTTTCTGTTTTCTTATACTAGACTTTAAAGTAGTCTTCTCTTTGTTGAGTCTGATATGTGTGTAGAGGGGTGTGAATTTATTTTAGGGGGAAGGAGAGGGGATGATTTTGTTCTAGTTTTCTCCTTTACTGTTTGTTTGGGAGGGATTTGGAATAAGTTTTTTTGTTTGTTTGTTTATTTCTTTGTTGGAAAGATGGGTTTATTTATTGGAATTTTCTTTCATTTCAAATGTTTTGTTTTCGTAGAGTGTTTGCGTTTGTGATGTAGGCGTGCATATGTTTGTTAAGGTATGTATGCGTTTGCTAGTGTACGTGCGTGTGTTTGTTAAGGTATGTATGCATTTGCTAGTGTACGTGCGTGTGTTTGTTAAGGTATGTATGCGTTTGCTAGTGTACGTGCGTGTGTTTGTTAAGGTATGTATGCGTTTGCTAGTGTACGTGCATGTGTTTGTTAAGGTATGTATGCGTTTGCTAGTGTACGTGCATGTGATTGTGGTGGTATGTGTATGTGATTGTTTTCCTACCAACACTGCATTTATTTCCTGCTGGATTTTTTATTTTGATTTATTTTTTTCATTGTTTTCGAATTTTGATGGGCTTTTATTCTATATATTTTTCTTGCTTTATTTTGATATAATTTAATTGTGTCATAATTACAATTTTAACAAGCAACTGTATGAAACTACAATTGCCCAACCGCAAACTGCAGGCGATAGTAATATCTGCCATTTAAAATCACGAGTTGTCGGCCCATAATGTCTAAACTTCTCTTGATACTATGCTGTTCAACAGCGAACTTGATTTGTTTGGAGCACAAAGTCACGCGGGGTATTATATCACACTATAGGTGAAGTCAGGAACCAGAACCATGTATTCTGCACAAAGCCACTTCCCGTCTGGCCTTGGAACGTATTATTACAATTAAACGATTTCCAATCATGCCGTCTGCCATCAAACTGAGATGCGGTGGAGGCCGCGGAAATTTGTTCACTGCATATTTCAATTTGACACGAACGACAGTGACAAAAGTTGTACTGGAAAGATTTTTTGTTTTTTAGGGTCGGGGGGAGAGTTTCCCCGGGGGGGGGGGACGACATTAAATTATACAATCAATTCACTTGTGTGTTTGTGTTTAGGTGTGTGTGTGTGTGTGTGTGTGTGTGTGTGTGTGTGTGTGTGTGTGTGTGTGTGTGTGTAGGAAATAAAGACAAACAGTGACAAGCACAATGCTTCCATTACGGAGTTTACAATCACCCAATCAGAGTTGACCACGACTGTTAAATGGCGGACAGTTCAATCAACTTGTGGTCAGTTCACCTGATGTAGAGAGACATTCTGTGTCCAATCTAGGCTAGAAATGGTTGGCAACGCTGCGTAGTTTCAAACAAACTCTCTTCTGGTGGACGGTGAAAATAAGGTGGCTAATGTGAACTCCACATAAACTGGTTCTCACCTTTCTTCATCCTCCACCCACCTACCAATAATACAAGGCACCCTGTGTAATTCACAATGCCCAGCGCCGCGATCAAGACATTCGGACCACGTGAAAAATGATACCCGGAAGAAGAGTTCGCTTCCGGTCTCGACTTGGTTCACCGCGCACGCACAACACGCATGCACGTAGTTTGCAATACGAATAACTGTAGAAATGCATACTAGTCTCCCCTGCGACTATTTGTGGAAAACTGCAGCTGAGAAACTCGAAGATATCACGTCATGACCATTTATAGGCCTCGTCCTTTCTGTTGCACTTCCGCCAACCTGACGTGTTGATTATAAAGGCAGCTCTAATTATACGATTTGACCTCGTCTTCAGCATAAGGGGAATCAGTCATTTTTGGTGATTGATGTTCAGTGAGAGTTATCTCCCATTGTGCATGGTGGCGGGATGAAATTAACTCGCGACGTAGATTCATATATAGTCATTAGCGAGCTTTGGCTGCAGCTGTGTCCCGTCCTGACCAGACTGGAGATTAATGGGATCACGTCAGTTGAGGTACAGATCAAAAATAGTAACTTTAATCACAATATTAGTTCAAGTGGAGTTACAACTGAGACAAAGTTAACAAATCGGGTTATTTCATGACTAGAAATAGAGACAACGTTCGCTGATTCCGTTATGTGTTTAATTCAACGTCTGCTATTGCATTCAAATTTCAATAAATAGAATATTTTTTTCTATTCGCTAGTAGCACATAATGAATTTCTAAATAGAACTTGTGAAAGGCAGTGCTCTAGCAACATTTCGTGATGAATTTCTAAATAGAACTTGTGAAAGGCAGTGCTCTAGCAACATTTCGTGATGAATTTCTAAATAGAACTTGTGAAATGCAGTGCTCTAGCAACATTTCGTGATGAATTTCTAAATAGAACTTGTGAAATGCAGTGCTCTAGCAACATTTCGTGATGAATTTCTAAATAGAACTTGTGAAATGCAGTGCTCTACATTTCGTGATGAATTTCTAAATAGAACTTGTGAAAGGCAGTGCTCTAGCAACATTTCGTGATGAATTTCTAAATAGAACTTGTGAAATGCAGTGCTCTAGCAACATTTCGTGATGAATTTCTAAATAGAACTTGTGAAATGCAGTGCTCTACATTTCGTGATGAATTTCTAAATAGAACTTGTGAAATGCAGTGCTCTAGCAACATTTCGTGATGAATTTCTAAATAGAACTTGTGAAAGGCAGTGCTCTACATTTCGTGATGAATTTCTAAATAGAACTTGTGAAATGCAGTGCTGTACATTTCGTGATGAATTTCTAAATAGAACTTGTGAAAGGCAGTGCTCTACATTTCGTAATGAATTTCTAAATAGAACTTGTGAAATGCAGTGCTCTACATTTCGTGATGAATTTCTAAATAGAACTTGTGAAATGCAGTGCTCTAGCAACATTTCGTGATGAATTTCTAAATAGAACTTGTGAAATGCAGTGCTCTAGCAACATTTCGTGATGAATTTCTAAATAGAACTTGTGAAATGCAGTGCTCTACATTTCGTGATGAATTTCTAAAAATAGAACTTGTGAAATGCAGTGCTCTACATTTCGTGATGAATTTCTAAAAATAGAACTTGTGAAATGCAGTGCTCTACATTTCGTGATGCAGCTAATCGCTGAAGTGGCGTGCGTGAAGAATGTGTGTTCGCGCCGTTTCAACAGTTCACTAGTTCGAGTAGTCGTCAGCGTTCTGATTACTTTGACGAGTAGTATTTGTTCACAGTCGCACGAGTGTCTTCCACTCGCTTCTACACGCTTCCTAATAACCCGGGAGAATACAGCTGTTTTACTTTTTTTCTATATAAAAATATCGTTAGATTACTGTCAGTAGATGAACCGGGTGTTATCGTTAGACGAATCGGGTATTATCGTTAAATGGTATTAATTTGTTAAGGCTAAAGTCTTGTAAATCAGTGTTTGAAACTGACATATATATATATATATTTAACCTATGAAAATGATATCTAAGACGAATAAAAATGCAGTTACAGGAAACAGGATTAAATTTATGTGTATATAGGCCTCTCTGTGTGAATTTTTGCTTTAGTGTGTATGTAGGCCTTTTTGTGTATGAATGCCTTCGTGTGTATGTAGAGTTGTAGACCTTTATGCGTATGAAAGCTTTAGTGTGTATGTAATAGACCTTTATGTGTATGAAGGTTTTTGTGTATAGTAGACCTTTATGTGTATGAAGGCTTTTGTGTGTAGTAGACCTTTATGCGTATATGAAGGCCTTTTTGTGTATGTAGTCCTTTATGTGTATTTAGGCCTTTGCGTGCATGGTGGCCTCTATGTGCATGTAGGCGTTTGTTTGTATATAGGCCTTCATGTGTATTTAGGCCTTTGTGTGCTTGCAGATCTTTATGTGGATGAAGACTTTTATGTAGATGAATGCCTTTGTGTGTAATTTAGGCCTTCGTGTGTATTTAGGCCTTTGTGTGCTTGTAGACCTTTGCATGTATGTAGGCTTGTGTGTGAATGCAGATCGATATATGCAGTCCTTTGCGTGTATGCAGTACTTTCTATGACAAATATTTTCACTTTTTCCCTTATTTGTCACTTTATTATATGTATTTTTGTGTGAAGAAAATGTTGTGTAGTCATTCTGACTATCAATGCTATAATTTTGCTATTTAACTAGGCGTTTTTGTTGTGTAGGTATTCGTGTGTATGTGGGCACTTGTGCGCATGCGTCTGAAGGTCTTTATGTGTGTAGCCTTTGTATGCGTGTGTGTAGACCTTTGTATGTGTGTAGGTCTTTATGTGAGTGTAGACCTTTGCATATGTACGTAGGCCTTTGTGTGGGTGCGTAGGTCTTTGTGTGTGTGTGTGTGTAGGTCTTTTGTGTTTATCTGTGTGCGTAGACCTGTGTGTAGGTCTCTATGTGTGTGTAGATCTACTACGTGTGTAGTCAAAAGACAAACCTACATTAGCGTGGCAGGTTTGTGTTGAAAGAATGAAAGAACATCGGAGAACAATGTGGGGGGGGGGGGAGGGAATGGAAAAGTGCCAGTACCCTATATGCATACTAAAAATAGATGATTTTTAGCTCCAATCAAGAGATGCAACCACGTGTTGTTGTGAAGCTTGGAAGTTCTAGTTGGATTGAATACGTAGCCAGTGCTTCCTTTAGTTTTGACTTTGTCCAGACCGGCAACTGTCTGCGTCATTGGTAACGTTATAACACGAGAGAAAATCTAGTTCCACTCCTAGACGTTACAAGGTGAGGCCTTCATTACCTGAGAGACTGCTTGAGGCTCCGGGAGGAAGACGAGGGCTAGTCTCGCTTGGAGTGTTGGACGGCCGGATGCTAAAGTTTGATTAGACCAGAAGGCTATTTCTGGCGCGCAGCAGTAATATGACAAAATCACGTAAAACCCCAAAGTTCCGTGTATGCATAACGGTAGGGACGTTTGATTAAAAGGATTGCGCTTTGTAGACACTCCCCCCCCCCCCCCACTATATTGCTAGTGGAAATCTGATTCTAGGCAGAGACTGAAGACAACTTTGAAGGAAAATTAAAATAAAAAATAAAAGTTAGTTTTTGTTTTGTTTTGATATAAAAGCGTACAACCTTGGGAATGAAGTCTCATTGTACTACCTTGGGGATGAATAGTCTCACAGTACCAAAGTGGTTATCCCATGCACCCCTAAATGGGGAACCTTGAAAAAAATTTTTTTTTCATTTCAGCAGGTGCAATGCAGACTACTAATACACAAAGCCACAAATATTAAACTTAAAAAATAATTATTTGCTAATCTATATGGTGACTCACTGAGCTATATAGTAATCTTTAAAAAAATGTTATTAGCTAAAGATATTATTAAACACTTTCAGTGAGGTGCATCACTATATGGTCAGCAACTGTGAATAAAGTCTCTTATTTATTATTTTTTATTGAATGTATTTTATTGACATTCTTATGAAATCTTTTTTTTTTTTGCTTACTATGGCATCCAGCATTCTACAGAATATAAATTTAAATTTATATGGTCTATTAATCGTACACTGGTTGAAGTACATAGTTAAAGGCATTTTAATAAAATAAATGTACGCGTGTGTACGTACTATTCGGTCTTCGTGTACCTCTCCCCTTCCACTCCCCACCAAGTATGAAATTATTCCGTTCTTATCTACTCCGTGTGCACGTCACAGTTCTGTTAATGCAAAATAATTCAGTCATGATCGGTGCGAAATTTGAAACAAGTGCAGGTATTGCGTAATATATTATGACGTAAGAAAAAAAAGAAAAGGGACAGGCCGTGGATGGCCGTCATAGTGACGCAATTTAAGAGAAACTGCAACAATTCATAATACCAACAGTTGTCCTCTCTTAAAGATGATCTAATTTAGTTACAGTTCATACTAGAGCTTACATTTACTTTTTCAATGGTGCGGAGTGTCGGGGATGCTCTGTACTGATTATTTTTACTTTGCATAATTTCTTTCAGCATTGCCGCTATAAATATTGAAAACTGTAAACACTTATGAAAGTGCTACGGGGTAGGGGATATAACTCTTGCATGTAGGAAAATTTGCTAAGCTTGCTAGAGTTACTATTCGTTCTCTCTTCATAGACTTTTTTGTGTGGGAATTTGCTGGAGGTGCACCTTTATCCAACTACCAAAGTCAGACATAATGACAAAGAGAAATACACCATGAAATGGTGAGTTATAAACGGCCATACACAATATCTTGGTGAACAAATGAAACGTACACTGATAACTTGGTGAGCAAATGTAAAGGGTCATCGGCTACATGTGCTTCAGTGAGCAGGTTAGGCAGTTTCTATGAAAGTGTATAGGAAGGCACCTCTTTCCAAAAGCAAAGTAGCAAGAATAGCACTTTCTCTTCTATGCCATTGGTAGTTCAAACTGCAGTTCCTATATTCGTAAATTATTTTTATTATTTGTAAAATACAATCAACGATATAATTAGTTTCCAACTAGATCGGCTGCCCTTTTGGGAAGGCCAGTGAACTTACACTATATCTGCGCATGACGCATAGAAGAATCATTTTTATACTTCCGGTACAATTTAACCAAAAAAAACACTAGCCAGCGCTACCTGGCGTGATTCGTTGGTACAACGCCTAAGCTCCATATATGGAGAGGACCAAGGACAAATATAACAACGGCTTTCAAATAGCTGCAAGAAAAACACAAACTATAATTTTTCCAAAACAAATCAAAAACCAAGAGGAAATACCCAAAACTAAAAGTGGAATAGATTGAAATAGATTACCAACCTAAAATTAACTTCATAGGAGTGACATTCCACAGAAAACGTCCAGGGCAATGAATACATAAACCAATGTATAAACTCCGCCAACAGAGGAATTAATCTCTTGAAAGCAGCATCTATCCTAAGCCAACATTAAAACAATGATCAGCTTATACCACGCTTATGTAATGTCCAGACTATTATATGTCCCGGCACTTTTCACTAATCTTTCACCACCTCCTCATGAATAAACTCTTGAGCTCTTGCCACAGCCCTTAAAAGAGTCAGATAAACAAATATAAAATAATTAAGTGCCTATGCGCCAAGAGACTAACAATAGAACACATGATAAAAGACTAATAGGCCCATCTCGAAGAAAATTACCGAAGTAGCTAATAGTAAACGATATAAAAGCCCCAATAACACGAGTCCTCAACCTCATGAGGCCAAAACAGCGAAAGAATTTTCAAACAATCAAAACAATTCGCTGACCTGTGAGCAAAACAATTCACTAATGTGTCAACAAAACAGTTCACTAACGTATGAACAAAATAATTCACTAACGTTTGAACAAATCAATTCACTAACTTATAAACAAAGGAAAATAAAGATGCAAAGAACCATTCTGAACACAGGAGAAACACAACTGGATAAAGCATTCAACGAAATGCTTACAGCAATGATAGAATCCAAAAATGATGTAACATTATTGCAAGCCTCCATGCTAAATCTCTTAATCTACACATCTTGAAAAATGAAAAGCCAATAATTATGGAACAAGAGACTCAAACAACCACAAGGACAACATTTGAAAAAGAAATGAATGCACACATTACTTGAAAAATGGCATGAAAACGAAAGTGAACTCTACCCAAACGACAACAAAGCCAAAAGATGCTTTTTCACACACGCCAATAATAACAACAGCAGAAACCGAAGTTCAAGCAACGCTGAAAACTGAAACTAAATACACTCACATGAAGAGGATAAAGCTCAAATCCGCCAACACCCAAACCAGCAAGACCACCAAGGAGAAAACAAATCAAGCTGAACCTCAACAGTTACAACTCCACCACTAAGGAAAACCAAAAAGAACTGGAGATGCAGACAATACACCCAGCTGTGGAAGGAACACAAGAGGACATGGTTACATTTTTGTTTTAAGTTTTTCAACAGCTTCTATACTATCATCCATCTCCCCCCCCCCCCTTGCCCCAGTCTGAAGTGGACTTAACACCAAACGTTCATCCAACAACTATGCACGGAGAAAAGAAAAGACTGCACCCTCCACACAAGTTCGAAAACAAGAGCACCAACAACAGCAACCACAACAGCAGCCTCAACAACGTCACCAACCTCAACAAAGGCAGCAACCGAAACAACCTTCAAGGGCACGAGCTAGATAGCAACAGCAGAACTACTACTACTACAACCAACATCAGCACTGGTACTACAACCACCAAGTTCCCGATATGTTATTTTTTATGCTAGAGGCTCTACATGTACTCCCTCCACTACCAACCTGGAGCCGATATACAAGACCACACCAAAAAAATTATATACAAGACCACACCAAAAAGTGTATATACAAGACCACCAAATAACCAGGAGCAGGAATCGTTAGTGACACTCGCTCTTGCTTGTTTGTTGTTTTTCTTGGCAGTGCCCGAAAGCCGTTGATCACTGAGGAGATGGGGGTGGGTAGGGGTGTATTACAGAGCTCAGGCTAGTACCACACCAGATCTATCCCTAGTGGGTACACACGTCCGGGTGTTCAACCCCTTAAACCAATTACATCAGCATTTTCTCCATTTCTGTTATCTATATAATGATATTTATTTTGTATATTATATTCCCAAACTCAATATGATCAATGTCAAGTGGGTATTTTATCATAAAGATTGTGTAGACTCTGATTTTGAAAAACAGCAAAATACCCTCATAAATATATAAAATTATTTTTTTAATGTGATTAAAATTGTTTAAATATTTTTATTCACAAACATTTGTTCTTAAGTGTGATGGCAGAATAGTGTTGACATTAAATATTAGATAATTTTATATTGTAAGTTTAAGTTTCAGGTATTTTCAGTACTGTTTAATTTAAACATTTAAAAAATGTTTAGAGGCAAAATAGTTATAAGAAATGTCTAATTAAATTTAATGGGTCATTTTTATGAAAAGGCTACTTCTATGTACTGGCTAAAAAAAAAAGCTTATAATCTTATCAGGTCTAAGTAAATGTACTAGTTAAAAGAATTCATTAATTAATGAGTCGTATAAGTTCAACCATTGCATATTGATACACCAGTCTATTTAAGTAGATAGGAAAAGTAATGGAGAAAAATCAGATTTGAGATCCATGGTTTAAAATGTAAAAAAAGTAAATAAATCTGATTAATTAATTTAAAATTTATTTCAAATTATAATTGTGATCTTCATCTATTCACAATATATCACAGGATAAACATATTATGATTAAGACTATCTAAGTTGCCAAAAACATAGATCATAATTTGTCAGGAATTGTTGTTTTATCAAATTGTTTTATCTGCTGAACCACATATATTTAACAAAACATTCTGTCAAAATAAAGTACATGTATACACATTTGTAATGTGGTGACTCCAGTATCATTGAAAATTATCCATTGCAAGTGATTTTGATTTCAAGATTTATCTCTCTTACATCATAATTTTTTTTTATTTCAAAATTCTCTTATCTACCTACAGCACTGTCTAAACAGAGTTAATAGACATTTGGGGGTTGAGGTGGCTAGAAATCCAGGAGATAGATCGCCTAAAAATTCTTCAGTTGCAGTCCACAATCGACTTAGCTAAAGAGAAGGAATAAAACAAGCCTATATCATTATTTTTCAACAAATAAATAACCAAACCTTCATATCCACATGCAAGAGACTGCAAGTTTATTAATGCTAAAAAATCTTTATATACACAATTTTCTAATTTAGTCCACAGTGCTGTGTTTACATATGCTTAACTGACATGGCTTAAAGTACATCTGGTGAAGTAGGGTGAACCATAAGTTGATAAACAGTGGCCGCCATGTGACATGGTTTGTTCCTATTTGACAGAAAGGATCCTTCGCTATAACGCAGCCTCACATACAATATGGTTGAATTTTGGGGACCCCAAGGACCATGTTAAATCAAGGCACCAGTGTGTTTTATTTTCATAAACAAAGAAAAGGTTTAGTTCTGTGCTGTATGCATGACAGAAATACATTTAAATTTAAAGCGTCAGTTTATGTTCTAATGGTAACAGAAACAGACAACACAGTATGAAAAATAACATGAAAATATAGAAATGAAACTCGTTTCTGTGCAAAAATAAATCTCTTTTCTTTTCTTTTTGTTTTTGTTGGTGGTGAAAGCATGAGACGACTAAAAGATGGTCAACTTTGCTGGCAAGGAGAGAGAACTCCAATGGGAAGCTTAAAGAGGTCAACCAAAGTTCAATGCCCTACTACTGCGCAGAAACAAAACTTGAATAATGTATGAACTCATTAGTTTGTTGTTAGTAGATTGATCAACTGCACTCCAATATCTTCAGATAAATATGTTGTACTTTTAATATTAAAACAACTTACAACAAAAAATGCAGAATGTTAATTTATCAGTGTGAATGCTTCTTTTTCTTAGTGGTGATGACTTTTCTTCTGTAGTCAAGTTCTTGACCTATCTTCCTTGACAAGTTAAAAATCAGTCTTTGCCCAAACCACCACCACCACCCCTTCCTCTTCTTGCACAGTTACTTTTTATATCCTCTTCCTGAGTGGATAGGCTTTATTTTACAGACCCTATATAATAATACCACATACAAAAATAACAGATAATATTTTATGGACCCTGTGTAATAATATCACACAAAAAAATAACACCTGATGGAGTGGTACTGGTGATTAGAGGTGATGGTTGTGGTTGCACATTTCTTGAATTTCAATATATTTGCAATTTCTAATTCATTTTATTTATTTATTCATATAAATAATTTACTCTGAAAAATGTGTATAAAAATTATAAATAAACACACATCAACTTCAATAAACTATAATCTAAATCTGTGAGATTGTTTAAGGAGAAAGCAAGCAATTATGACATGCACTCTCAAACAAACATACACACACAAAACATGAAGTAGAATGTATAATCACACATGCGTGCACAAGTGTCCATCAAGCTCACACACAGGTCTATATATATGCTTATATACAAATTACAATCTAATTTATCATCATTAACTGTTACCAAAGAGAGACGAGAGAAATCTGAGAGACAATTTTAGAGAGGAAAAAAAAACAGTTTACTTTTATTATTTACTTTTGATTATTATCTCTTTCTATCAAGGATCAGATACACATAAACAATGTTTTTAAAAGAAACATTTATCATTTTCTAAAAATGTTCCTTTCTTTCCTTCAAGTATCAGATCCATGTAGGCACCTGTCAGTAGGTCATCTTGCTTCACTCCAAGCTTCTGACTGATTTCACTGGCTATTGATCGTCCTTCCTCCACAGTCTGGCCATCTTTCATCATCACCTATACAAGACAATTTAAAGAGAAGATAACCTCACAGGCATCAGAATCAAACATTACTGGATGCAATTCATAACCCCCTTCAATTCTGACCTTTGAGCTGATTTGTCATTTACTACAACCTTTAAATCACAAATAATTTTTGTCAGGGGTGTAAATTATCACTTTCAATCTTTATCTTCTCGTTTGCATCTATCTTTCATTTGTAGTTCCACCTGGTCCTTTACATAGGCTGTAATATTATTCTGAAACTTTATCTGCTGGGGTGCCTACTACTTCAGCCATCACCCTGCCTTCCTGCACCCATCTCATTCTTTCTTCAAGCATAATTTCCATTTTTAAATTGCAAAATAATCTACCACGGTCACATGACAACTTAGCATACTGGTGAGCTATCTGACTGATTTTACAAAAGTATATTTTCACACACGCTCAAGCAACTAGTAAACTTTCAATCTAGTTACTTAAATTCAGCACAATGCAAATGCAATTTCTACTCATCAGTAATAGAAATTACTGCAAATACATGTATCAATACAAACAAGGATCATCAAAGTCAAAAAAGGGTTAATAAAAATTTCAAAAGAGAAAAACGATAGACAAAGCAAGACAAGTTCTAGATAGTGTTAGAAAAATAATGAGTGAGATAAGACTATGTCTATTTCGCTAGTCAACTATATCTTCTCTAGCTCTGTTTTTAGTCTAGGGTTTCCTGATAGATAAGTTCTAAGCTCAACAAATTTATCAACAATTGTTTTCCACAATTATTAATTTCAACTCTAAGACAATTAGTTTACAATTTTGAATAAATTTGAGCTCATCACCAGACAGAGCCAACCCACTTCATGTGACCCAACACCACCCTAGTTATTAGTTGTTAAGTTATAATTATTTAATCATCCATAACTAACTTACAAGTGATGAGAATCTTAATTTATGTTATTAATAATTCTCCAGAAGACACCACTCTTCTCTCTCACTTGGCAGATATGCAGGCTCTGTAAACGTTTTCTCTCGAACAACAGTAAAGACAAGCATTTACCATCACAATATTTCCGAATTGTGGGAAACTTCTTATCCAAAGGAGAAGATAAATTCGTCTTTTAATCTCTATTTAGTGAGCCCCCATCCACCCACTATCTCTCCAAAAAAATGGTATCAATATGTGTAAGAAGGTCAATAAATTTATTAAATCAACAATCAAATAAACATATCTTCACAACAATGTTGATTAACGCTAGACAATCGTTCAGTTTATCCTAGCACAGACATCAGCAGTCAATTTAACATATATAATATAAAGTCAAGTTCATGGATTATGACAATGATTTTATTTGAGCATTAGACCATATCTTTGAGGAACAAGCACATTTCAAATTAATCTATTTTAACTTCATTAGACATTAATTTTCTGGAACAAATACATTACAATTAATCTATTTCTGATTAGATATTATTTTTGTGGAACAAATTCATTACAATTAATCTATTTCAGTATTGACAGAACTTTTGCGGAATAAACTCATTACAATTAATCTATTTCAGTATTGACAGAACTTTTGCGGAATAAATACATTACAATTAATCTATTTCAGTATTGACAGAACTTTTGCGGAATAAACTCATTACAATTAATCTATTTCTGATTAGATAGTACCTATTCAAACAACACATTACAATTTTTCTATTTCTGTATTAGTATTTTGGGGGGACACGTTAGAATTAATCTATATTAGTAGCACCAGATTAGTCTTGAGAGAATAGTGGCTCATCAGTGTTCTACAATGTGCAAGAGAAATATATAAAGAACTGACAATTGTATTGTGACAACAAACTTGTGAATTTCTAAGAAAAGCATGCAAAAAAGATTATTACCTCAATCATCTAGTCAAGTTATGTACAAACTATTATCTCTAACAACTCCATTTCTGTTCTCTGATAAGAACTATCCAGTGAATTGTATTGACACTCATCTGTTGAAGTGTGTTTTAGGACATAAAAATTATTCGAACATGGTTTTGTGGAAATACTGATGTCAAGTAATCTTTTTCACTGTATTTGTTATATGTATATTTGATTCTTGATTTAATAAATTTATTGACCTTCTTACACATATTGATAACCTTATGTTGGAGAAGAAAGTGGATGGATTGAGACTTGCTAAACAAAGATTAAAAGATGGATTTATCTTCTCTTTTAGTAAGAAGCTTTCCAACTACGGAAATATTGTGCGACAGTAAATGTTTGTCTTTAATGTTGTGGAAGAGAGAAAACGTTTACAGCACCAGCATATCCGCCAATTGAGAGAGACGAGTGGTGTCTTCTAGAGAATTAATAATACATAAATTAAGATTCTCATACTTGTAATTAGTCATGGATGATTAAATAATTATAATAAACATAACCAATAACTAAGGTGGCATTATCATCACAGAAACCAATAATTAATCTATTTCAGTAACAGATAGTATTTTTGTTGAACCAATAGAAAAACCTTCAGTAAACAAACTGTAGTCATTGATAGTATACAAGATTAATTAACAATTGTCAATTAATATATAAATAAAGTTTGTAAAATGATCAACATCTCACCTCAAGCTCCAAGAAATTCCCAAGGCCAGTTACTTGGTCAACATGTATTCGAGTTTGTCCGACTATGAACAAGTAGCGTTTCTTCCTCACCACTCCTCTAATGCTTAGAGCTTGACTTAAAACAATCTGGAAAGGGAACAAACAGCATTATTTAACAATCTTTAAGCAGCCAAATCAAACAGACAAACAAATAAAAAATGTGAAAAATAAATTTAAATAAGCTCTTCACTTGATCACAAACTCCTCACAAAGTGGCAGGAAATAAAGAAAAGCAGGAAGCATAAAACACATGGAGGAATAAGAAAAAAAACAAAAATATATTCGTGAATCAATAAACACATTAGTCAATTATTCAGTTTAAGAATTTTAATTGTATTTTATTTGTTTATCACCCTGGTTACTGATACAGTATTCAGTTTTGTACTTCCATACAATAGCGATGTATCAATGACTGTCAGCACTGAACTGACAGATTTACTTTTGATATCACATGTCTAATTACAAGAAAATGTCAGTACCCATAGGAGAGAAAATGACAGAGGCACTCTTTTTACTGTTGGTATGACGGGCTCTTTTGTCAAACACTCATCATCATTTGCTATTGTATACTTTACCTGTACCAGAAAAAATAGGGCAAGTCTTGACCTAGTTTTATTTCAGAGCATTTCAACTTCCTTCGCTGACATTAACCTTGTTCCGTGGTTTCAAGTTGGTTCTCATGGGAAGCTTTGATTTTATTTTGTCTTCTACATAAAATAACAAAATGTTTACAAGTTAGTGACTCTTTAAACTTTGCCAGAATGTCTGAAAAAAACTGTAATTTCTTGTAAATCTTGATTGTAATGAAATATTTAAGTGAAGTGTTTTCTATTTCACTTGATCTTTATTGCAAGAATATAAAATATTGATTTACTAATGGTTGAATGCATGGACAACAAAATTTTTTACCTACTAACGATCAACTGTATGATTTTGGGCAATAATATAGGATGCAAAGGGATTGGATTCTTAAGAGAAAAGATTAGAAGATTACTATTCAGATTTGGTGGGAAAAATCCTAAGATTACTCTTCACACAGATGAGAACAGCTTTAATGCAAGTGACAACACAAAAATCCTAAAATTATGCGGTAGGCAAAAGAACTGAAATCCTAAGACTACACAGTAGGCAAAAGGATGCAAAAATCCCAAAATTGTGCAGTAGGCTAAACACAGAAATCCTAAAATTAAGCAACAGGCAAAAACTAAAGAAATCTTGAGATAATGCAGCAAACAAAATAACAGAGGAATTCTAAGATCTTGCAGCAGGCAAAAAAAACGACCAAAATAAAATTAGTTTACAGGTTAAAGTACTAAACAGTCCTAATTCAAAACACTTTTAGACCTGCAGATATGCATCAATAATTTATTACAACACTTTTATATCTATGCATTAGCACTTGCATACCTACAGGTGCACGTGGATATCAATTAACACCCATATCCAAAGATGAACACTGACAGCAATTAACATTTGAATACTTACACATGCATATCAAATACAAATAACACATCAATAGCACTGCTAATTCATGTCCTCTGTTTGATAGTATCAATTAAGGATCATAAATTAATTATTTTTTAAATAAATAAAAATTAACACCTACAATTAGACAAACCTAGTAAAGGGAGACAATGATTTCATTTACAAGAAAAGCAATACCTTCAGGTTCTCAGGATCGGAAATATCTGCAATATGAAAATTGCTGAGTTTAGGCTCTCTTTCATCAGGACGCTCATATGATATCAACTGAGCTCCTTTACCCTAAAAAGAATTGTAGCAAAATGAACATTACTGTGTATTATGCAAGTTTTCTAGTAGGTGAAAAGGTTCAATTTTTAAATAATGCTAACTGGATACTGTGTTTATATTTCATCATACTGCACACCAAACCCACAAGACAACTAAGAGTACAATGAGTATCAATGTTACAGATTGCTTTTGTAATTTCAATAATTCCAGCTTCTAGTTCCTGACCAAGTCTGTTATATAAATGTTTATATCCATCCTAGCACCATCCTGATCCAATCTGTTGCTGATGATTACAGAATGCAAATGCACAAAACACTCTTTTAAGATATGAGTGATATTAAATGGGGGTTTTTTACCTTTGAAAATTAACACACTTAATAACATCAACAACAAAATTTAATTCAGGTGCAAATTTCTTTAACTTCTCATTCTTCTCCACACTTCACTATAACCAGGTAAAATATCTAAACTTTAAAAAAAAAAAAAAAAGATAAATTTTATTTATCTAAAATAAACCTCAAAAAACTGAAGGATAGTTCCTAGTATGACTATAGTTTTTTAACTGAAACATGTTTCACACCTGAACTTTTGGATCAACCAATGGCCAAATGTCACTAATAGTATTTTAATACACAATAAAAAAATTAATAATTAATAATGAATGATATTAAATGGGGTTTTTTACCTTGGAAAATTAACACACTTAATAACATCAACAACAAAATTTAATTCATGTGCAAATTTCTTTTACTTCTCATTCTAATTCCACACTTCACTATAACCAGGTAAATTATCTAAACTTTAAAAAAAAAAGATAAATTTTATTTGTTTCCTCAAAAAACCGAAGGATAGTTTCTGGTATGACTGTAGTTTTTAACTGAAACATGTTTCACACCTGAATTTTAGGATCAACCAATGGCCAAACATCACTAATACACACTGTGCTAGAATAATAGCAGTAAGTGAAGCTACAAATTGGACAATGCAGAGTCATTGATAAACATAAAGTTTTACAATCTGTCTTTTAATAAAATATAGACAGTATGTGACTGATTTCACTGAACACCAGTAACTCAACATTTGTGAGGAACACAGGAGAAATTCATGAATAAGTATTTTGATCGGATTATAATTTATACCATGCACCAACATTCAAGGTGTGAATTTTTTTTTTAACATTGTTATAGTACATAACAAAATGATTCCAAGTCTCACAAATATAACTTAGTGGAACATTGCGATTACTCATGCTTGCAATATTCCATTATTAAAAGGTTGCCTTCTACTGTCCTCCAGTATTTAAGTGGATAATACCAATGTAACAAACTAGTTCAATTGCTACTTGCATTAATTAAGCATCAAACAGATCACTAAAGCCGAAGAGTTTATACTCAGGATGGGTAGTAGTTTGGGCTGAAAGTCATTTCCACAATGACATTCTATTGTCAAGTTGCTGGCCTAAGGACTGTCAGCTTTTCAAAACATTCAACTTTTATGAATACCTAAATTTGAATACAACTACCTAATACTTAGCAATGACTGATTTCAACAGATACATACTTAACACTTAGCAATGATTTTGAAATACACCAAATGTATTACAGTCAGAGATGTTTCTCTTTTCAGGTATGACAATCCTCTAGGCCAGCCTATAACACTAATTCTTCCCTGATAAGAAAGACACAAATGGTGTTTGTTCCCAGTAGTGAGTCTCATTTGCTCATTTCTGTTTAGCCAATAACTAGTTAAAATTCTTAATCATCAGTTAATTTCTATTAAAACAGTAACTAGTTATAAATCTTAATCACTGATAACTTATAAACACTCCTACAATTGTATCCATACACTATACAGATTCGATATTGTCTGCTTGAATATAAACTCTGTAAATAAATGTATTTCTGTGTCAGAGCAGCACTAAAATGAGTCTACAAAAATATGGCACATATAGTCACAATAATAATAAAAATAGTATTAAAAAGAAGTTTAAATGGAAAGAAACTACAAGGAAAACAGCAATATTAAAGGCTAAATGCATGTCAAAGCATTGGTTAAAAAGTAAATTATAAAAAAGGAGAAGAAAACACACATACACATAAGATAATTAGTTCATGAATTTACTTAGTGCAAACCTTTATAATCCGAAGCTTTAGTCGACCATTTTGACAGGTAAAAAATGTATCTTCTTGCTCCAACAATTCTCCCTCTGATCCACTCAACTCCACTGCTCGTTGTCTTAGATTCTCTATGTCACAGACACGGGCTTTGATTTCCACATTAGTTGGCATAATATGTTGTAAGTGTAATCAGTTCTTAGCATGAGAAAAGAAAAGAGAAATACATGTATCTTTTCAAAGCTGACAGTTTGAAATACTCAGTTATAAACAAATCTTTTTTTTTGCAGTTAGCAGTTTAGCAGTATTCACAAACACTTTGATGTTGGGAGGAGGTTGGAGAAAAAATCTGGTAATTGAAACTTTGCAATTAAAATAATTAAAATCAATAATTTATTAAATCAAGAAATGAAATTTTCCTTGTTGATTCAATGTAAGGAACTGGTCTTCAAGCTGTTATTTCAGGCCATTGCTTTCTACTAATTCTAGTGCTTTACTGACCATTACTATTTATATTATTTTATCTGAAATAATCCATCTTGACCCTTGCACTCTTCTTTTGATATTCATAATCTTAGTTTTATTGTACCCATCATGAAGACCAAATTTGATCAATGTTTATTTTCTTCTTTTTTTAATGAATCTTTATATGGAAATAACTGTCTTTTGAACTCTGACATAATAACACTTTAATATCTTTCAAGAAACCATTGAAAGCATATCTTTTTTCAACTACAACACCAGCATACAAATTCACAATCTTGTATTCTCCATTTCAGCTCCTCAATCATTCTTGTTATTTTGTAAATATGCATCTTGTGTGTTAGTTATATTTTTATTTTTACATAACAGTGAATGTTTGTTACAGTGTGTTATATGTTACACTTAGTTACAGCATATTTTTGTGAAATGCCAAGAGTTGTTTTGTAAAGATTAAGTGTTCTAAAATTAGTAAAAAATCATGATGATTATTGTTAATCACTGGCATAAATCATTTAATTTTAAGACTAATAATATAGATCATTAAGTCACTCCCACTGGATTATTTTATCACTTATATCAGTATCACAAATCATTCACTAATTCAGACAAATTATTTAGATACCATACTTGAGTGTAAAAATGTACATAACTATTAAATATTGGCCTAATGTTTTTTAAATTATTTTTTTATTAATTATATTAATTATTAATTTTAATGTTTTTAAAGTAGTTGGTTTTCAATTGCTCTTCTGAAATTGTCATGTGACCTCCAAATAAAAAATTAAATTTAAGAATTAGATGGTTCAAAAGAACCCCTTAGCAACAATTAATCATTTCAGGAGAAACAATATTTTGCCAATGTATATATGTAACAGTATCTATTTGATTTTAAAACGAATAAAAAATTTTAAACTTAGATGTCACCTCTAAAAGGAGAGATTGGTTGGATGGCTAAATTCTTCGAACGACTGTTGACTTTCCGAGAGAGTAAAGAAAAACTACAATTCATATTACCGCTCTCTTATCAACAGTTGTCTTCCCTTGACGCTAAGAGTTCCTGCAATACTACAGATATGTGTATACGAGTGATAAAATCTCTTGGTAAATCATGTAAATAGTGCCAAGGCAGCTCTGTTTTGATCAGTTCAGCGAAATTTACACCATTTATTGCACTTTTATCATTATCGTAACTGAAATCGGGGGTATGCAATGTATTGTGGGGTAAGGTACGTAACTCTTGCAGATTGAAACATGTCCTTTAGCCATGTAGAGTTACTATTCGTTCGCTCGCTTTGGGTAGTTTGGTGTTGATAGTACTAGTAAACCGTTAGTGCATCCGAATCTAACAATAGATTGTATAAATCTATTTATATAATCTATGATCCAACTATGAAAGTCTGGCAACCATATAGGAAAATACACAATGACTTTGAGGGCAAGTTAAAGAATGCGTACACGTACATTCTGCCAGCCCTCCCGCCCTCCACCTCAAACAAGTGTGAGACTGTGAGGTCCCACCGGGGGCACTCCAGGTCAAAGAATGTCTGATGACGAAATGATCAACGCAAGCTCCAGTGGTGACGTAAACTGCTATCGAACTTTTCCTCCGCAGCACGTTAGGTGTACACTTTATGCCTTGACGACAAAAAAACAAAAACAAAAATAAGCAGCCGAACATAATGACTTGGTGACAGTGGAGTAACTTCCCTGCAAAAATTCTAAAATGCGCCTTCTCCCCATTTTTCACGTGTTCTCTCTCTCTCTCTCTCTCTCTCTCTCTCTCTCTCTCTCTCTCTCTCTCTCTCTCTCTCTCTCTCTCTCTCTCTGCTCCACAGAGAATCAGTTTGTCTAGGCCAGTGTCGAGTCTTACAATGTGCTCTTCCAAAACTTGAACGTGTGTATATTTTTCAAATTTCAAGTACATTTTTATCTTTAGGAGCAAATATTGGGCCTCTTCTGTTGACCTCCCCCACATAAAAAATATTGGGGGTGGCTTCAGGGACGTTAGTTACGCCACTGCTTAATAAGCAAGTTAGGCGGCTGTAATGATATAATTTAGTGAGCAGGTTAGGCAGCCGTATATCTGCATTATGTATACATTTATAAGCGAGACTGGCACTATCTGTTCTATGTCATTGTTTGAAGCAGTCCTACATTTGTCAGTGTTCTCTTTTGTAACCTAAGTTCAAAGTTACATAATTGGACCGATTGGTTAGTTTCCCTATTGGGCAAACCAATGAACTGATGTAGAACCCATGGATATGTTGAGAGATTGAGAAGAAGCCAATAAGCCTAGAAACATTCGATATGCGTATAGCTAGCAAAGATGGCGGTGCTTTTTATTTGTTTGCAGGTTTAGAATTAAAAATTAAATTAAAACAACAAAACCATTTGTTTAACAAGCAAAAATGTGAATGCCCTTCTTGTTTGCAATTTTGTTTATACTTTTTAAAGTATTCTTCGCTGATTGGCCAATAAAAGATTATTTTTATTAATTTTATAATGCCATTGGCTCTAACCATCTTCACCCCCTCCTATTATTCAAATCTTTCACACTTTTTTTTTTAACATCATAAAAGACAACATAAACTAACACTGAAATATAAATAGTGGACAAAACTTTGACTTGATTTTTTTAAAAATTATAATCACTGAAAATATCAAAGTGAAATGTGTCTGCATCCATTGACTTGCTTCGCTGATAATTATATCAAAACTACAATGCTACTCACGTCCTGATTTGCCATGCACGGTCATAGGTCATATATCTACATTACAGCCAGACAATCACATTATTTATCATTTAACCATGACGGGTTTCCAATAGTCGTGCTTGTGCATTATGGGAATAAAATCAGATTATTTATCATTTAATTTCACATTTTTTACAATAAACATACATATAATAATACAGTCAGATTATTTATCATTTAATATGACATTTTTACATTAATCATACATGCATACATACATATTATAATACAGTCAGAATATTTATCGTTTTGTATGACATTTTTACATTAATCATACATGCATACATACATATTATAATACAGTCAGATTATTTATCGTTTAATATGACATTTTACAATAATCATACATTCGTACATACATATAATAAAGTCAGATTTATTATCGTTTAGAATGACATGTTGATAGTAGGTAGTATGCATTGTAGGCAGACAGTCTGGGTTTTATCTTTTTAGTTTTATCTTTGTAACATACTCACAGTAGGGTTGTATACATACAAGCAAACATACATTGTAGATACACAGTCGGGGTGTTTATCATTTTAGTATGATATATGTTTACAGTAGTTCGTACACATAACATACATACATTGTAGGTATACAGTTGGTTTATTTATTGTTTCAGCATATGTTTGCAATATGTCATAGGTCACACGTAGCCTCTGAGTTTGTTTTCGACCTATAATTTGGAGCCAACATAAATCTTGTAATCCACCCCTCAATTTCCAGTGCACTTTTAATGGCTTCAATCCCAGAATGCAGTAGTAATTAAAAGCAATGACATTCAGCCGCCTCGCTGAGACTCTTTGGGGCTCCTGTTTAGAAAATGAGGTCTCCACTTAACTCCATGAACTTAAACTTACACTTGCTCTCTATAAACACTTATCTTCTCAGGATTCACAGGAAAGAATAATTGTATTTCAGTTGTTCATCTTTCTCTCCACACCATATCCTAGTGTATTTCTCTCGTGTACATAAAATAACAGCAACAATTATGCAGCATAAGTTCTCATGTTTTTTGTTTTTTTAAATAATAATAAATTTATTTAGCTTAATGATCCTGATTCCAAACCTATTTAGGCGGCTTCGCTTGCCATGAATGTCCGCAGAATATAGATAGTTAATTCATGTTCATTTACAAGTGCTTCTTTGTATACAATATTGTGTTTTGTTATCTGGGGTATGCAAACAAGGCGATTATCGCTGCTGCCCCTGAAGCTCGTGACGTCATCTGTCCGTGTGAGAAGCAGATTGAACGACGGTTCATTACAGTTGTTTCGCCGAGACTCAATTAAGGTTTGGTCTCTTTTGGGGGAAAGGCATTGAAAAATAAGAGCTAACACCAGAGCCTAATGCATCCCACCAAATTCCAAAATATAATACTTACTATAGCCTAAAATCTAATAGACAGAATGAGAAATGCAATCTGATTAAAACACTGTGCGGAGTTCGCAGCGATGTATTAGTCAAGGCCTCTGCAGTTGTGCTTTGCTTTTAATAGAAAATGTTCGTAATTTTAAGGCTATTGGCGAACCCCCTTATGGGATAGCACACAACATAAAAAGTCTGATCAAAAATCTATCCAGTACTTTTTCTGAAGAGGCACAATCCCACAACCATGTCAATTTTTATTATATGTGTAGATTTGTTCCCGTTCCTCTCACAATATAATACTTTCTTTTTAAATGCACTTGTAAAGTCTTGGTTATGTAATGAATATTATATATTAGTTAATATTAAATGAATAGATTAATAATCATTCTTCCCTAGAATATTAATAATCAACCAAATTCGACGGGGTCTTCGTCTTTGCGGTCTGGAGAGACTAAGTCAAGCCCTGGATACGTAATCTCCTTATTACTTCCCTTACCCAGATATTACTTGTGCGAAGTAAAGGCACTAGCTGATCTAATCTTGTCATTATTAAGTACTCTCACTTCCGCCCCACACAAACCTCCAATTCCAGCACAAGGGGACCTAATCCTAAAAATGTGCGTGACCGTCATTGATACTAATTATTACGTAATTTGGGTGCCCCCACCCCTTTGCCTGCACATTACCTCTCTAATAAAATTAACAAGAGTGGAAAGGTGAAACTCAAATATATTTATTAAAAGACTAAATAAAATTAATAAACAAATTCATATTTACAATGTTCAAAAGTCAATAAAGTTAAATTGGAGATTGCAGATCTCTTAAACAAAATAACGGTATTAGGCTAATCTATGATCTATTAGGAAACCAGTCATTCAATGTTCAATTTACTACAAACATGTAAGATAAAGTAGAAAATAGAGATTTAGAAATTACCTATAATCATTGAACTCGTTACAGACACTTAACAAGTATTTGCATGATTCACCTATTTATCATGCGGGTGTGATGGTTCCATCGCTGGTGTGTCAAGAAGACTGGCTGGTGAAGATTCTGGAGTTCTTGTGCCAGTCCACAAAACAGTTTATGAATCGCACATAAATTGTCCAAGGAATTTCACAAATAAGTTCACAAAACCAAGTTCGCAAAAACACACACTCTGGTTACAGATTTGCACATTGTTCACCCAGCTTCACACTGGTGGATGAGAGTAATAGGCAGTCCTGCCTATTTTCACACTCTCTATTGCAGCAGCTCACGGAGTCTCTCGGGTCTAGCCAACACTGCTTATCACCCCTTTTGTGACAGTCACTAGAACCTCTCAACAACAGAGTTCAATACTGCTCATCATGCTCCAACAAGTACCTGGCTCTGATACTCATAAATCTCCAGAACCGATGTCTATCTCGTCAAGCTTCAACACCCTTCTGGCTCCATAAATGTCCCAGACTGCAACCCAACTGCTTACATCACTTGCTTCATCCACAGTACGGTTTCAGGTACCCCTCCATCAGAGTGCTGAGTTCCCAAAGTTTCTGAAGAGATCACCTGCTAAGTGACTGCTTTCTCATTGGGGCTTCTAGTGATAGCAACAGCGGTCATAATGGTAGCAGAAGTAGAGTCTACAGGTGGTAGTAGAAACTGGAACTACAGTAGAAGGTGAAGCTGAATTTTAAAGCTTTCTGCTTATTAACCATGAAGAAATCAGTCAAGACATGGGACTTTCTGAGTGCCCAGTCTGAGCAGAAATTGTTTATACAGATTGTAAATTTGGTATGGTATCGCACTGGAAAGTGCACCTATAAGCATGACAGTCAATAGCATCTGGTCTTGGGTAATTAGTTCTTTTACAGTCCTTACCCCGTTGTGTCATCTCGGTTGAGTTATCTTTCTCTTAAGATGGACGTTTTTTAAGGCAATTAGCTTCTTTGAAAATGTACTCCACACGTGAGTTCTACCCTTTCCCATCCTCACGGCACGTGTGGCTTATGTGACTTCTTCATATAGCAGCCAGTATTATGCAATACTCACTGGACCGTGTCGTACGCAGCTATACATTGCATGCAGTTCAGACAAAAATAGCTCTGGTCCTTTTGGAACTTTAATCCGATTATACGAATTTTGCTATGCAATTCAACCGTCTTCAAATTAGGTCAACAACAATTTATAAGTTATAATAAATATATATTAAAATTTAATTATAACGTGTCTAGATTACATTTTTGATGTTATATTACTATTTACTGATCTTTCTAGACTCAAGAATTACAGTGAGTAGAAAATAAGTCCATTGGTACCCCTCTCTTAAAGTGACACTTCTAAGGTTAAATTCCCTACTGCCCATCATTTCCTGTGTCTGCCAGATTTACTACTTATTTACTCATTAATTGACTTAACCTAAGTTTTATTTCACACCTGAATTTTTAGACATTTTGTCTGATGCAAGTCAACTTTTTTTTTTTTAAACTGTCTAAATTAGGCTGCCATCAATAATGTCCGTTCCCTGTTCAGTGCCTATCAATTTCTTGTAGCAGATCACTCCTCTATCCTCTGAGCCAGAACGGAACTTAATTTCCTGTTCTGCCGGTCAAGGTCAACCTGTTCGTGCTGCTTCCACTTCCTGGCCCGCCGACGGTTTGACACCTAGACCCCGCCAACACCTCCTCCTCTACCTCTGATCAGTACCTGAAAAAGTTTTCACATTCAAGGTCGTGTTCTTGTGACTCGTCGACCAATGTCACATATGCTAGCGCTAAGAACACTCCTATCATTCATGCGTACACGTTCATAAATTTAATAAGGTAAATAATTAAATGTAAGAAATTCCTGGGATTCCTTGACATATTATATAAACAGGGTCTCTCTGTTGTGATAGGTATTTCTAGTCTGAAGAGAAAGTAAGTTTAGTCAAAAGGTTAAAAAAAAAATAGGTTCACTATCTAGTGTAATGTGTTCTTGCAATAGGTAGTAATAATGCCAAGGATTTTTCAGTAATTTCAATTCAATAGAAAAGTTCCTGTAGCAAAACTTTTATAAATTGTGTATGCGTGTGTGTGTCATTGTGTGTGTGTGTGAGAGAGAGAGAGAAGTTAATTAAAATTATAAATTATAATTTCATGACAAGATCGCCGCATGACGTCATAAAGTGGCTAAAATTGCTACTGGAACTTTTAAATAACCTCAACCTGCTTCCAACGGCTAAAAGACAGTAATTTGATTAGTCCGTTGTCAGGCGAGGAAAGCGAAATTTTATATCCAATTATTAGAAGGTAATAGTCGAGTGTGCTACTTATTTCAATCTTAACACATTAGCTGTGCAATGTGGACCTGGATATTAATACAGTGACAGTGCGGTATGTCCATTACTCTTAATACATAAAAAATGCAATATGCCCATCACTCTTAATACAATAAAAGTTTGATGAGTCCTCCGAGCTTAACACAGTAACAGTGTGAATGCCCTTGATCTTAACACAGTAACAGTGCAACAGCTTTCGAGGTTAACATGATAACAGTATGATTAATTTGTCATTCGATCTTAACACAGCAACAATGTGAAATCTTAACACACTAACAGAACAATGTCTTTTTATCTTAACACTACAACTATGCAATATGTTCCTCATCGTAATATATATCAACAGCGTGAAATGTCCTTGATCTTAGATATGCCATTTGATATTAACACAGTTACAGCAGTGTATATCATTCGATGGGAGGAGTAAAGCACACTGGCCCCATACACTACCTTGTTTACTGATTTTCAGCACTTGCAATCTGTTGTTGATACTATCGAATGACAACAATGGAGTTTTTTTTTAGCTCTGCTTTCTTTGTATTTTTAATCACGACGAGACAGTCTAGACGAACATGATTAAAACTCAAGCGAACAGGATTTTTTTAATCGTGCACAAAATTAAAAAAACAAAGACTATAAAAAGATATATAGTTCATTAAAAATATATATAAATAAGACAGGGGTAAGACTAAAATGCAGCCCTTATTAAGTTCATTCTGGGTATGTATTTAAAGTAACCCCCATAAATTTTTTAATTTAATTTTTTTTTTTGTTTTTTTTTTGGGGGGATATATTTTAAGATGTGAAAGACAGGCAGCAAATTCTGAGTTGTACATAAAGTGACTTTGGAATATAACTATATTTTTCCTGTTTCAAGGGGTTTGTTTTTGTTAAGTTTTGAACCCTTACGAAAGCCTTATCTGGTGAGACAACGCGAGTTATAAATTTTTGTATGAGATTTGAAATATGTATATCTTGTGATAGAACATAATTGTCAGTCAATAAGAGTACACTCAACCGACAAAATTGACATATTGGATCATCTTCTCCCCCAAAATATGTGGGAATGTATAGGAAAGTATTAGGTAGGTAGGTATTAGATAGGAATGTATTAAGTAGGTATTATTAGGTAGGTAGGTATTAGATAGGAATGTATTAAGTAGGTATTATTAGGTAGGTAGGTATTAGATAGGATGTATTAAGTAGGTATTATTAGGTAGGTATTAGATAGGAATGTATTAAGTAGGTATTATTAGGTAGGTAGGTATTAGATAGGAATGTATTAAGTAGGTATTATTAGGTAGGTAGGTATTAGATAGGAATGTATTAAGTAGGTATTATTAGGTAGGTAGGTATTAGATAGGAATGTATTAAGTAGGTATTATTAGGTAGGTAGGTATTAGATAGGAATGTATTAAGTAGGTATTATTAGGTAGGTAGGTATTAGATAGGAATGTATTAAGTAGGTATTATTAGGTAGGTAGGTATTAGATAGGAATGTATTAAGTAGGTATTATTAGGTAGGTAGGTATTAGATAGGATGTATTAAGTAGGTATTATTAGGTAGGTATTAGATAGGAATGTATTAAGTAGGTATTATTAGGTAGGTATTAGATAGGAATGTATTAAGTAGGTATTATTAGGTAGGTAGGTATTAGATAGGATGTATTAAGTAGGTATTATTAGGTAGGTATTAGATAGGAATGTATTAAGTAGGTATTATTAGGTAGGTATTAGATAGGAATGTATTAAGTAGGTACTATTAGGTAGGTATTAGATAGGAATGTATTAAGTAGGTATTATTAGATAGGATGTATTAAGTAGGTATGGCCTGTTTTATGACGACATAACAACGTATCCTAACGTCTTGAATAATCCAGTTTTACAGGTATTTCAGAAAGACCTGGATAGAATGCAATCCTTTGTGAATTTGGTCACCATATCCCATTGCAATATAATCGGTAAAACAAGATTTAATATCTGAATATATCCCACTGGTAATGAGACATCGCGAGACATTTTTGCCCCGTTTTTTTTTACTTTTCCCTCTTCTGGTAAACACTCGAATCTTTAACGAAAACGTTTGAACAACGCCTAATTTTGCATCAGGTATGTACGTGGTACCACCCAGTATGGACTGCCTCTTACATTCAAACATACCGTGACGCTTACACCATCTTAGTTAATGGTTATGATTATTATCATTAATTAATCATCCATAACTAATTCAAGTGATGAGAATCTTAATTTATGTTATTAATTTCTTCCACAACATTAAAGACAAATATTTACCGTCACACAATATTTCCGTAGGTGGAAAACTTCTTACTAAAGGAGAAGATAAATTAACAAAAAATGTTCTTTAATGAATTTTGTGTGTCCTGTGCACCAACTAACAAAATGTTCTTTAATGAATGTTGTGTCCTGTGCACCAACTAACAAAATGTTCTTTAATGAATGTTGTGTGTCCTGTGCACCAACTAACAAAAATGTTCTTTTATGAATTTTGTGTGTCCTGTGCACCTATTAAAGGCAATGATCTTTTATTAACTTTGTGTGTCCCTGCACCAAATAACAGCAATATTTTTTAATGAATTTTGTTTGTCTTGTGCACCAAATAATAGAAATGTTCTTAAATAAATTGCATATGTCCTATGGCACTAACAGCAATGTTCTTTAATGAATATGGTTTGTTCTTGTACACCGACTAACAGCAATGTTCTTTAATGAATATGGTTTGTTCTTGTACACCGACTAACAGCAATATTCTATTTTGAATTGTGTGTGTGCTGTGCACTGACAGCGAAGTTCATGTATGAAATTTTTGATTGATGAGGATGTGGAAGTATACAAAACTCATATAGAAGTTCGTGGATTAATACATGGGTTAAAGTTTATTCCACCTGTGAGATGATAGAGTTCAAGGCCAAACAACAGTTTATGATAATCCGTCGTTTGTGGACACACGTGATGACGTTTACTTCCTGATCACCGATCGACTGTTTGGGATATGACATTTGACTTTGCATAGAATTTGTAGAGGTCAAAGATCATCATAAGTTCTTGGAGATGCTGACCAGGCGCTAGCAACGCGATTGCTAGTATTAAACTGTCGATGAATCTTATTGACTTTCACATCTTCAATCCATACAATCCTCGTCATAGAACTGTTCCACTAGGCACATTAAAAGTGTAACTATTGTCTTTGAGTAAACAACTAATTAGATAATAAGTAACATCAACAAGAGGTCCTGTGCAACAATGCTGCCATTTATCGTCTTTCGGTAGTTTTTTTTTTTTAAATTCTTTTGGCAAGAAAATGCGAAACAGTGCGGACATCTTTAAACTTATCTGATTTTTTCTCTCGCTGACTATTCCTCACAGGAGCCGCAGTAGACTTTTCATCCGTGGATGTTCTCATGTCTTGGAAGATTCCTGTTGGGGACTCCTCACTATTTTCTGGAGAGCGGAGATGGGTTGGTGTTTAACTGGTGTTGGTGGTAGTTTTTCGTCGCTTGCCGGTGTTGATGAAGAGCTGCGAAGTTGTTTTTGTTTTTTTCATAGTTATTTTATTTTTGTGGTAGTTGTTCTCTTAGCGCGTTCTGGTTCAGTTGTGGTTGCGGTCTTTGTTTGAGAAGAAGGGAAGGAAAAACAACAGACATCCACGGATTAACATTGGATTTACATTTAAATTTACATTGGATGGTTCAGACAAAAAGATAAACAGTTGCGATTCAGAAAATATTATTTTGTTGAAATCTACACGAGAAGACAAACAGAAAGGCTACCTTAAAATAACTGAAAAGTGAAAAGAGGGGGCCTAAGTAAACATGCTTACTGTAAAATACCAAATGAAAACAATTTTATTATATACAGATTAACAATTGAATATGATTACTACAAAATAACAACATATACAGTTTGAAAGACAGAGAACATCATACAAAGAAAATAAAAGTTTGCGCATGTCATTAAAAAAAAAAATGGAGAAAAAATAAATAAATGAAAATAAGAAAATAGGCAACCCAGGATTTCTGCGTCATAAGCAGCTTTACGTCAGCAAGTTATTTACGTAATTTAATCCGGACTGTCACTTTGAATACATGGGTGAAGAAACACAAGCACTAGTAGCGAAATGCCCAAAAGGAAATAATAGTCACTCCTTTAAATACGGACGGGATACTAAAGCTAGCCAGTCAAGTGCGTGAGCTCGAAATCATCTACAGAACCACGACAACGTCCACCCCTCAACAGCAGAACAGAGAACAAGAAAAAAAAGGAAAGAACCTAACCACAGACGGACAGAACAAGGGCAGCAGCCAGCTTAATAAGTCCACGAAAAACAACGGAGAGAGCCTACACCTCAGATATCCCCACCCCGAACTCCCAGGAAAGCATGTACCTCCTCCCTCCGTCGTGTACACCTCAAAACAAAGCACCAACAACACCGCACACTCCGCTCGCACACCATGATCTGAACCGAGAGACAAATTTTAATTCATGTAAAGATAGAATGGTACTAGTGTATGCTGTTCTTCGGGTTAACCTTGAATGTGACCTAGTCAAGCCCTGAAAAGGTTACATATTTGCATAAACAGGGATGATGGGGAAAAGGGGACATGATAATTTAAGTTATATTTTTCTATTTAGTTTTCGGCTAGAATTCCACTGGCTCGCGATAGTTTCAAATGTGGCACTCGTATGAAAGTTAAATAAGTTATCAAATCAGTTTTATTACACAATTTGTCCCTGCAGGCCCGAAGACGTTACATACAAACACAAATGGTTTCACTCTCTCTCTCTCTCTCTGAATGAAAGTTTTAAAAGTTATCAAATCATTTTCTCCCACATTATACAGGCCCAAGACGTTGTACACAAAACACAAAGGGTTTACTCTCTTCTCCTCCTCCTTCCCTTTCTCTCTCCCACCCCCACCCCCGCTTCATTGGAATATATAGCTGGTCCGTTGAACTTGGTTTCAGTGATCATCGCTTCATTATCATCAGTGCCGTACGACCATCTTCTGGATCACCGCCGTAACATAATCGGTGAAAGACGCTTCATGATTCAGGATCAGTTACAAACTAATTACCTCTGCTACCAATAGAGGTAAATATGGATTAGCCATGTTGGAAACCATAAAGCCTGTGCGCTTGGCTTGCTAACTCAAAACTCTTCAGTCACATGCTCTTTTATGTTAATTATTTCGAGTCGAACTCTGATTGACTGATCTCTCGATCTTGAACTCTGCAACAGACTGATTTCATATTTTAAATAAAGTACTGTCAGCGCCAATCAGATATTACTATAGTTAAAGGAGTTGGATGTTTTAATTTCGTGTTTTGTTTGGTTTTCTTTGTAGGAATGGGTTGTATTTGCATACTTTTCGTATTATCTTTTTAAATCAGATGAAAACTATAAATTATAAAAAAAGGACTTGACGAGTTTATCTCTTTGTTTATTAGTCAATGATATACATATACACTATGCACCTACACTTTCCTCGCAAATAACCTTCACTGACTTTTTTAATTTATAAAAAAATAAAGTTAAAATGCTTGTGTGCAATCAAAGGTGATCAGTTGATTATATAATATGTTTTGGAGTTTTGATAAGATTAGCAAAGCAGTTAGGGAACGAAATGAAAGTGGGGAGATAAATTCGATTAATGATGTCTTCAGGGATTGAAAGCCAAAGAGCTAGTGTCGTCTCCAGTAAATAGTAACTACGTCGACATTAACTGACAGCCAATCAGATATACCAGGGCAAACTTCAGCTATAAGAGAAATAAATAATTAAGAATAACACCAAGTATGAAAAACAATAAACGAAACAACTTAAAGCTTTGTTTTAATGGATGTAAATATTTCAGTTGTAAGCATTGCCCCGGAGATGGCTTCGTTCCTTGTGTACTTTTCTGGTATTATTCCGCATACTTCCTAATACATCTTAATTTTAAAGCATCTATGTGGATTTAAGAAAGATTATAAAAAGTATAAAATTCATTCAACACGATATAAAAAAATAATTAATGTATATCAGTCCTTCTATTAAAAAACATGTGATTATTTTGGAACTATTTTGTGCATCGGATGAAGAAATCTTGGACAGCCATCTTGTTCGGTCAGCGGCAATCAGAACATTGGATGGACTTCAAATCTACAGGTAAATACAAAGAAAACATTACTTTTTTTTTCATTTGCTCATTTAGATTAGTAATAATGAATATCATTTTATATGTACATGAGTTATGTCAGCTTATTCAAAATAGTTCTTAGATACAATTTGTTTTGAAAAGCATCGACTGAATTCAGCGTTCAGTCGTAGTGTCATCGTAGCGGAGCAACCAAGTGAGAATTTTGAACCCTCGATACACATTCATGCTGCAAGTACACTTTGGGGATATATTTCAGCATTCATATTCTCTATATTGTTTTACCAGTCATTCATAATTTGTGCAAATAATCTGCAATGTTTTGATGGTCTTAAAATCAAGTGTTTGTAGTAAATTTAATTTCCTCATCTGCAAAGGTAACTTTATTGACCTTTGCTTTCCATAATGCAAATTATTGGGGTATGGAAATGGGGAATAACTCTTATATTACTGTTACCCGTGTAAAATTTTGTATATACAAAAATCTAAATAAAAACCTGAGCTAAACATTTTACATAAGTAATAACTTTTCCTGCGGGTTATTTTTAATCTTATCAAAATCGTCCATATACAGTGTATATTTAAGTAAAATATTTTCACAGTTGCCTGTAAGATTTTTATAATTAATCATATAAATCAAATCGGATGTCAAATAAACTTTCTTTGTTTCTCTTCATTGACAGTGATGCGGCGTTTATTGTCTCTTTGAGAAAATGTCTACTACTCGAGCAAAGAGCAAGAACAACATTTATAGATCTGGGTAAGCTTCGATTTGTTCTTTTAATTCAGTAGTTATTTTTATTCTTATAAGCTATTGTGTTTGGCTATGTTGAGTTTGTTATTTTTTAAAGATCAAATCAATTAATGTTTTTTCATACATTTTGTTATTCGTATTTATTTATTAGCTAATTGAACATGCACAAACACTCACAGTTTCCTATTTATTTATGCAAACAATATGTTGACAGTTTTGTTGGCAGGTCCCGGTTACCTCTTACCAGAAGATAATGAAATATAAAGTGAAAAATACCCTTTTAGATCTATGGAGGACAGTTTCAGGTCCCCTAGTCAATTTCCATAGAAAGGTTTGATGATAAGCAACATCTATAGTATCAAACCAGCTAATACATTACACACAAAAGAAGATAGATACTAAGATAGATAGATAATCCACCAATGCTGCATAAAAAGAATATATGAGTACCTGCATCTCTTAAACATACTACTACTACTAGCTGTAAATAAGTAAGCATTTTTATTTCCACTTTTCAATCCATATATAAGATCATTTTTATTCATTGTTAAGAGGGAATTCCTGTGATCATCTTACATAGATTTTGTCTCTATAAAAATTGGCCAGAATTCATGCAGTGGCCATTTCCCAGCCATGCACAGCATCAGTCACCAATGGACTACCATTTGCCTTTTACTCACTTAAAACTGTGATTAACTTCCAGATCACTAGATTCACTTTACTTCTTGTTCTTCTTTTATAAATTTTTAGAATGGCAGTGCAACCAGCAGCCGGTGGAAGTCGTTCTGTACCATCGATTGGCATGACACCACGGGAGTTGTGCTTATATGATGACTTGTGCACATCTCTTGTTTTGGATCCATATCTGGGCTTTACCACTCACAAAATGAACACAAGGTATTGTTGGTTTGATGAGAATTTTAACATTTTTATCCATATTAAGATCTTCCTTGTAGTATTTGTGTCTAGTATTGGGAAGTGATCAAGAAGTCATGAGCTATCTTCCAGTCCAGAAGTTATAAGTTTAAATACCAATTCAGCATAGGCATTACAGACTTATCTTCCCACCACTTTTTTCCCCAGACCTGATGATACTTCTCTTCCTACTTTAAAGAAAAATATTTTTAAAATTAGAATAAGTTTGAAATGCTATAGCCTCATGATTAGTAAATTAAATTAGGAAGAGCCTGATTGAAACAGGTATTAGTCTACTGCAATCAACCAAATATCTGTTATTGTTGTTTGGGGTCTATTTTTTGTTTTTTCTTTGGGATGGGGTTCTTTCATTTTATTTTATTTTAATATTTAATAGGCACATTCCAGTATTGTACAGTTAGGTTTTGAATGAGATCACAACTAATCAGAAAATGAATTTCTTAAGTAGTTCAGATGCCAAGTTATGCAAAATGCTCTAATGGACATAATCTTGCTCTTTTATAGCTATCGCCCCCTGCAAGGTGCCTTGGAATTGAAAAGTATTGTTGAACGGTTCAAGAAACATCAAGACTATGATACAGCCTTCAAGCATTTGATTGGAGTTGACCCATCTCGCATCACACTACTCAACCGCTCAAAACATCAGCAGTCACTTCTACGACAACATGTATGATTTATTAGAGTCGTACTTTCTACTGAAACTTAGAGGCAAAATGTTTATAAACTTTGCAGCTTGACACTGTTACCACTGTTTAATTCAATAAGTTTGCAGCTCAGTAGAAAGGATGACTTTAGGAGAAAGTTTGTAGGGATTTTCTCTGATGATTCTTGGATTCGTGTCAGTGCACAAAATTGATAAAAGTGCTTGATGTTCATGTGTTTTAAAGAATGCAAAAAGAAAAAACTATTTTCTTACTTAAGGTATAAAAACAAAACAGTAGTTTTAATGAGATTTATAATTCATGAATTCTTCTTTCTCATCTCAATCTGTGCTGTGCTGGAGATTTGAGAATTAGATTTTAAAATTTAATATTCTCATTTTCCAAACATCTATACAATAATGTTTGTGTGGGAGGCCAAGAAACATAAAGATTGTTTTCTGTTCAATTTATTTTAAATCATTTATTTACTATATGGATATATAATAACTACTAGGAACTCTTTAAATCATTTATTTACTATATGGATATATAATAACTACTAAGAACTCTTTAAATCAAATCAACAGTATGAGGTGTCATTGAGCATTTCAGCTCATCTACAGTGCTTTTCTTGAATCAATTTATAGGTAAGTTTAGTGCTTGTGGGATACTTACAGTTTCATGAGACACTATTTATCAGCCCGATACACAAACAAGGCATATCAATTTTTTGGGTGCATTCACTAGGAACAATGCCAAGTGTTTTAGCATACTATATACAAGCATCTTAGGTTTTAAAAAAAATTGTAGAAATAATAGTCTACTCACATAACACATCTCCACGTAGAACACAAGTATAACATATCAGTAGCAAAATGCACGAAATATTTCTAAGTCCATTCTCTCTCAATCAGTCAGTTAACTCACCATTAAGCTAACTGCCGCCTTTCATGACCAGACTTCTTGCCACTCCAAAGTGATTAGACAATAGAATTCTCTACAGCAGGTAAACTTTTGATCTCAGCCCATTGGCTTGTCTTGTTCTCGTAATTCTTAACCATTGGATAATAAAAACTTACTCATCCTGTTGGAACTGATTTGGATTGCATCAGCAGTTTCTAGCATATTCTCAACTCAAGTAGTTTACTCCAACTCTGACATTTACAAAAATACCATTGTAAGGAGTGCCCAAGCTCAGGTCATTTTGACAGTTTAACATTTTTTATAACATTCAAGTCTAGAAATAGGGATAGGCAAATTTACTCTGCCACACCATAGGTACTCTAGGCACTGGTGTAGGCTACAGTGATCATGACCTTGGGTGCATATGCTGATGTTCTCAAGCTGAAATTGTGATAGCTGTCAAATTTTGCTATCTTAATTATGGCGGTTGAATCCCTTTAGGGTTCCTTGGCACATTTATCATTCAACCTAGGGAGTCATTCCACATCTGTTCTTATGGGATGATGGAGATGTCTACCTGTATATCTATGAACGCTGTTTTTAAATCCACTTTCACCGAGGACATTGGAAGGCTGGGGAGGATCTATTCAGAAAGTTTTTAATCTCACTAACATGTATGGAAAAAGAAAGAGATGAAATCCTTTAAATTAATTAATGAATTACTAAGCACCCATGATGTCAAAGTGTCACAATGTATGCTGGCTGGTCTGTGCTAACACTAGTGCATCCGGAATAAACATGAGTTCAGTTTCCTCCTAAGGTAATTTTAAAGCAAGTACACAAAATCTGATGACATATTCTTAGCACAGGCCAGCTTTTTTTAATTTTAAATTTATTATCAGAATATGACAGAGCTTTTGTTAGGGAAATCAAAATTAGTTTATCAAAGACTGTGTGTTTAGGCCAATTTTATTATTTCATGAAAGAGTAGTCTAATTGTTATAGTTTAACAATATTCATAATAATTACTTTCAGTAGACTAAATTAAATAGAATACTTTTGTTCGCTTGTATTATGCCTAAATGCAGTTTCTATATTTAGATATCTCAGAATGTAACAACTGGTAGAATGGCGACAATTGGTAACATGGCATTCATCCAGAATTTTCCTACTTCTCAGCATGTATACTACATAAGCAAGCAGATGTGCATGATTGCAATAACACAGACAATCAGACACACTAACCCAAGTGTTTATAACAGTAAACACACAGGTTGATGGTGTGGATGTTATATATTTTCACGAATAGTCATTTAACTTTCTTTTTTATTTTCTCTCTCTTCCTCTTTCTCAATTTCATCCCCTAATGTAAAGTAGAAATTCCAGCTATTTGGTGTATGAAAATCTCGTTAATACCTTTATATGACAGGTCTTTCGTTACCTGAGGATATTTGATGCCAAGTCGGGATTTGAACTGAAACCCTGTTATCGTTACTCGCTTGAAGGACAGCTGGGAGGGATGATTTGTGCTACACATTTCTGGTAAAATAAAAAAAATAAATAAAAAAATCAGAAAATATATTATTTGATGCCATTCTGTTCAATATTTTACTATTTTTAAAATTTGTAACTGAAAAATATTTTGAATGTTTATTTCTTGAAAAGTTATTTGTATGTGTATCACAGGGTAATTAACATAAATGAAATTTTCTTATCTTGGGCCATTTTAATCTGAATTTTTTACTTCCTGAGACATATTATTAATAAATCATATTAGCATATTTTTTTAACCAAAATTTTAAAATAAATAATAGCTTGGAAATTTTCTGTACAATTTTCATTAAATTTTAATCATAGTGTGTATCAAGACACACAAAATCAAGAGATTTTCAAGACACGATTTATGAAAATGGACATTTAATGATATTTGAATGAGCTGGCTGTTGCTCTGTTGTTGTTTTTTCTCATTTAGTAGTTTATCTCACTTAATTTGAAAAAATAAACACGTTTTCACTGAGGTTTATGTGTATAAATATTAGTTATAATTTATTCGCATAATTTAATTTATGTTTATCTAACTACTTATCTTTTGATTGGATAATTGCACAGGAAAAAGAATGCAAAGATTGAGATGCTGGTTGGGTGCATTGCTGAGCTGACAGCAGAGGAAGAAGCTGAACTGTTGAGGCCTGGAGAAAATGACTACAGTGTCATGTACTCCACTCGTAAAAACATGGCACAACTCTGGCTGGGTCCAGCATCTTTTATCAACCATGATTGTCGTCCTAATTGCACGGTACTTTGTCTTTTGTTGTAGACTCATTTTGGGTTTCGTATCTTTTTCAGAATAAGATATTTTTTTTTTAGTTTTATATTTCTTGTTTAAGGACTCCACATCTTTTTCAGAAAGTGAGTTATTTTTGTTGTTTTTTTGTGGGGTGGGTGAGTTTTAAAGGATTTCAGAATAATGGTTGTTGTGTGTTTTTTTATTCCTTATAAGGGTTATTGTTGTTTTTTTTAAAGTCTGAAGATTTTTTCTATCCTATAGCCAACGCTTTAAATTTCACAAATTTCACACATTTCACACCATAAACTTAGAAGTTTAATCTCAGTCTGATATTTAGCAAGAAAAGAGAATTTGTTGCTGTTATTTTTTTTTTAAATCTCTTCATCCTTCATCTGTATTTTGTAAAACTTATTACTCGGAACACACATTTGCTATTTAAACTGAGTACTCTCCCTTAGAATATTCATTTATGTGATCACACATGATATTATATTTATAAATGCTGATTGTTGCAAACATGAATAAATTATGGTTTTATAAAATAGTTCTACAATCCATATGAAAATTAGTTTGAAATAAACATTTTACTCTCCAACACATTTATGTTACTTGACCATACTTCCATATTTCACCATAAATATTTATTCTTATGCTAAAATGTCAGCACATACTTTTCAGAACTATTACTTTGCATTTCTAGGTGTCTGCTGCTAAATTTTTAGTCCATTTCTTTGTAACACTAATTACTTCGTGACACTGTCATTATCTGAAACAGTTGATCATTATTCACTAAGAAATAGTAGATCATTTTTCGAAGTGAATTAAATTAACCCAGCAATATAAACAATACAAATGAATGAAAATACAGCATGGATATTCGAAAAATCTTTAGGTATATGGTTATGAAAAACAGCAAGGGTTGATGTATGGACTGTATAGACTTCATTGAGACAATACTGTAACATGAACAATTAAATGAGTAAGTCTATTCATTTAGAATAAACTAATTTTGATCGAAGAAGCTGCCATCTATCCAACTAAGTTCATCTTGCAGCAATAGACTTATTATTTTCTTGTTCATATGCCATGGTTAAAAATAACTATTGTCGTGATTAGCTCTTTTAGCCAATACAATGACTCTTGTACTGCTTTCATATTGTGTACATATAATATGTTTTGGATTTTCATGACAATGACAAATCTTATCAGCAGTGAACTTTAAATAATTAAATATGCAAATTTCACTGACTTAAGGTGCTGCATTATGATGAACCTAGGTGCCTCTTGGTAAATCATGTCCAGTCTTTCAAAGATATAAAAAATGTTTATCACTTTGCCTCATTAACTCATTTCAGTTTGTCTCGACTGGACGTGACACAGCATGTGTGAAGGTGAAGCGGGACATTGAGCCTGGTGAAGAAATCACATGTTACTATGGAGATGACTTTTTTGGAGATAACAATTGTCACTGTGAATGTGTTACTTGTGAAAGGTTCGATAAATTCTTTCTTGCATATACAGGCCTGCACACACATAAAAGTCACTTACTTATCTTTCCAGCCACAGTCTCTTTTCCCCCTCATTTATTTTGCTTATCCTTGTGAAACATGTCTCAAGTGACAGTTTATATCAGCCTTTCTCAACCTTTTACACTGGAGGAGAAATGATTTTCAGGTCTCAGGGAAACCCTGCATAAAAATTACTATGCCAAAATTGTTTATTTTTTTTATAATCATAATCTCTTGGGGAACCCATAGTGACTTCTTGCAGAACCCCAGTTGAAAAACCCTGGTCTATATGCTCAGCATCCTAATCTCAATCCATTAGATGTTATGAATCCTCTATCCAAATTTCATAGCATTCTGTTCAATTATCTTTAGCTAATTGTTTTTTTCTCGGCAGAATTGTTGCTCCATCATACAAGTGCACTATAATCACTAGCAGGAAGTTTTAAAAAAAAAAAAGAATGTCTTTAAGTTTTGAAAATAAATACATTTATTTTATTTATAATTCAAAGTTTTTCAAAAGTATAATAGTTCTACAGTTTTAGCATTGCCTTAGAGATATATTTCAGGTATATATATCAACTCTCTAGACTTCATGATGCTTGTTAAGTACATTGCTAATGTACTTATATAATGTACGTAATGGATGATGGCTTTAAGTACAGATCACTTGAATATGCAGTAGCAACAGAAACTTATAATTCACATACACACACACACAATTAATCTACTAAAGTAATATTGGTATTCTGCTTCTATATAGGAGACAAGCTGGAGCATTCAAGCCAAAAAGGTCAGTGAACCTTGAGGAGGAAACCGGTTACAGTTTCCGTGATACAGATGACCGTTTGAGTCGCCTCAAAAGTCAGCCTAAGGAGAAACAGCCAAAGTTCAATGGAGTGATTACCAATGCCAGTGGTGAGTTTGACAGTGTGTGCACGCATAGACACATTTACTTAACTCATAAACCCCTTACCTATCAGTTTGATGTTTTATTGGGATAATTTTTTGGTGGCACACTTGTCTTTCACAAACTTACTTTAATTTGTTACCAAGCAAATTTGATGATACTTATTTGATAAAGATGTTTGACTTTTCTTAAAGCTCTAATGTGCTATTCAACTTGCCACAAAACATTAATATCATATCAAATTTCTTTCTCACTTTAAAAAAAATCTAGAATCCTGGGACAGCCGTGCTCGAAACATCAATTCTCAAGCTCACTTGTTAACTGCTGCAGAGCTAAAGAGACGTGGCATCACTCGCTATGATGCAGAGATCATCATTGAGCAGGGACTTTGTCTGCCAGATCCAAAAGACCAAACAGAAAATGAAACACCTTGTATAAACAAAGAAAGCCGTATGATCCAGAACCCTAAATCAGGCCTTAAGAACGTGAAAGATGATATCAGAAATGCTGTCTGTCGTGGTGGTAGTATTGGCACCACTTGTGCTCAGAATGTACATTCAGATTTTTGTATTTCTAATTCTTTGACTTTATCTAAATCACCACTTTCCTACATGAACTCTGGGAAGATAAAAACTGAGTGTAACCAGTCCTCACCATATGCTGAAAGAAGGCACAAAACAAGAGGCCGTCTCTCTATTAAAAGGCAAAGATTGTTAACAAAATCTTTGACCTGTGCCTTAGAAGAGAATTTGGATCAAAACATCCTCCTCCCAGAAGTTGAAGCAAACTTTGAAGCCCTAAGGGAAAACAAAACAGGAAGCCCCGTGCTAGATAGCTCACTCCCTACTTTAGCGAAAGAAAATTCAACTGCCTCATTAACCATTAGAACTTTTTCTCCAACTGACCAGTCATATTCTCATGTTTCTTCCACCTGCAATTCTTCTGACTTTTTAACAGATGAAAAATCCTCTCACTTGATGGTTCACAAGAATTTTAAAAATTGTCATCCAAACCTTCCACTGCGGCAAAGTCCTAGATTGCAGAACCTTCGTTCTGATTTTGGTGCCACTCTCTCCAAGGAAGAAAATACATGTAATTCCACTGTGAATCTTTTAGAGGATTTCAACAGAGTTTCTTTTGAAGACAATAAAATCGAAGACAAACAAGAAGAATCAGATGGTCTCTGTGATAAATCATTAGATTCCAACCACAATTTTCATGATCCTCCAGTACTCGAACCTGAAGTGCCCTTTCCTGCAAGTGAGTCTTGTGACACTCTCCCTTGTGCAAATGGTGTTCATTGCAAAGTAGAACATGATGACATATCACTACTAGCACTGAATGATGTCCCCAAACTGTCCTTTTGTGGACCTTTGTCATCCTTGAATAAATCTCATTCTTTACCATCCTTGCATTGTCGATCGCCCGATTCTGTAATGCAAGAAAATGGCAAAAAACGAAAATGCGTTTCAGAGACTTGCAGCCCTGAACCATCTGTTCTTCCTCCTCGGAAGTATCCGAGAGTGGTGTTCCATATGGCTAGAGACCCTGTACTAGAGAAAAAATTAATGCAGTGTCAGTCATCTTCAATTACAATCAAATGGAAACAGCCAAAAAAATTGAAACTTCGGTTTGACGGGAACTCTGTTGAACGGTATTTACCACATGACACTAACTATCCTTCTTAACGAAGGCTTACATTTAGGTCTGTTTGATTTACTTGTCCAACTGATTACTGTAAAAATGGCACTTTCTTATGTGTGTATGTTTGTTGACTGTAATCAACTGAGGGTTAGGTATCCGGCAATCGGATATTGGTTAATTGCTTATGGAATTATTTTTTCCATATAATGTGTGGTTTGATTTGTTGGAGGGGTAAAGTGTATTTTCATAAATACTTCTACCTGATTTTTAGAAATTTCTAAAAAAAAATTCTTAATGTTTGTGTTTGAAGCCTGACTGATGATATATTATTTTAAGGACCAAAAATGCAGCAGAGTTGTATTTTCTACCTCATTTTTTTAAAACATAATTAGAAAGAAAATTAAATTTTTCTTAAACTAATTTTGATCAGAAAAAGCTGTATTTCATCAACACAACATCATATTTCTCACTGTCCATTGTTGTTGATATCTGTCTTAATTTTCAATTTCAGCTTAAACACATACATCAGATTATATATAATATTATTTGTATATTGGTATTCCAGATCGTTTTGTTGCATCCTTTCTTTTATGTGACATCTACACTTTTATTTTTAAATAAGAATAACTTGTTTCTTTTGTTAAAGGGAAGGTATCACAAAAAATATAAAGGAGAACAGATATATATATATATAAACAGAAATACAATCACACATGAAATTAGTTTAAATTTTATAAAATGATCTTTAAAAATGCAAAAATGCAGATGCTCTCTACTTTTGATTTCATGTGGCTTTTCTGTTGCTAGCCTTGTGACCAACTCTCACACATGCATGCATGTGTGTGTGTGTGTGTGTGTGTGTGTGTGTGTGTGTGTGTGTGTGTGTGTGTGTGTGTGTGTGTATCATTATAGCCAACACTGAAGTATTCAGCCAAGACTTCTTGTATCTGATTGACACCTAGTTTAACAGTACAGTTTAAAACTGATTCAATCCAGCCTAGCAGAATAAATCAAAGTGTGTGTGTGCTTGCAGATATGCATGTGTGTATGTATGCATTAATATAATGCTTAATTGTTTGCTGTACTACACTTCACTGCATACCATTTATTAAATTAATTAAAATGATTTTCTTTTAATGGGTGAATTCAGTTTCAAAAAGGAGTGAGAAGAAAATGAAATAAGGTGTTTCGGAATGATTTTAAGACAAAATATCTGCCACATACCAAGTATAGTTATTTATACATTGTAAGTCTACACTCACAATGTACATGGTGTCAGTAAGTTTCTACATTCATTGGTGAAGCTAAGCTCTTTTCTTGCTACAAATTAGATTTCTTGTCACCTGCTAGTTAGTAATAAATATGTTGACATGTAAACTCTTGTTACCTGCTATTTAATATAAATATGTTCAAATGTAAACTCTTGCTACAAATTAGATCTCTTGTTTGTTACTTGTTAGTTTATAATAAATATAATGAAATGTAAACTCTGGCTACAATTTAGATCTCTTATTACCTGCTAATTTATAATAAACATGTTGAAATGTAAACTCTGGCTTCAAACAGTAGTGCTGATGAGAATTTTTTTATTTAGACAGATTCTATTTAACAGTCTATTATTTTGAAATTCTCTCAGAACTTGCAGCATTGTACAGATGTATTTCATTGTGTGCTGGTTGATAAGAATGCACTGATCTCATTAATTTGTTCAGGAGCAAGTAACAGTTTGATCTAGGAGTAGTATTTTTAAAAAGACCATTATACTTGTTTGTTTAAAGTATAAATTAGATCAACAAGAACTTTTTAAAAATTTAAGTGGGGAGGAGGGGAGATAACGTAGCATTATCATTCAGGGACTGTTTGCACATTTTCTGTCTAGAAAACAGGACCAAAAGCATTGGACACTTCGACTTTTGCAGGTTAAGTTTATGCAGTCACTTAAATGGTCTTTGTGAATTCCTTGTGAAAGCAATAAACTCATGTCATTAGGCTTAGAGCCGCTCTGGCTGAAATATTTTTGTTATTTTAATTTGATGCCCCTAAATCCAATTTTGTAATAGTAGGAACAACTGTATTATTTCTGTACAACATTGTTTAGTATTAAAGTATACAATGTCATTAATAAACAACAGATGAACTCCAAAATGTCTGTGAAGACCAGTGATCAAAGATAACAGAAGAAAGTTTTTAAAATCTAGTTTAATAATAATGATAATGGTTATTTATTTGCATTAATTTTTTGAAGAGCTCTAAATGCTAGCAAATCATAGGTGCAAACTTGCCAACCATGGGAGTGTGCAAATGTTAAAATAGTAAATTGAGAGTTTTCAAAGCCAGAATTTTTTAAAATAACTTAATCTTCCAGTACAGTGATTCAAGAGAAGCAAAATGATCGTTAAGGTGAAATGAAAATAATTAGCATCGTAACATCTTTTCTATTTGAAACTGACAATCTCTAGGCATTTTTTACTGTTTTGCAAGTGCATAATAATAGAGAATTAGATATATTTTATTCATTTCAGTCATGATGAAAAACTGTCATGTGGAATATATATCTAATACCTAAGTAACAAGAAAAAACGGGTTTATGTTAATCTACACAGAATTGCAAAAAGTTACTTGGAATACAAAAATTCATTAAGATCATACTACTCTTATCTTCGACTTTCTTGTTTTAATAAAACCAGTATTTATATAGTTATGTGACATAAAAGGAAATTAACCAGATGTAAGCTATAATATTTTAATTGAGAGCTCTTTCCTGGCAAACTGAAGAAGATACATTATGTGACATAACAACTCCAAATTATTTTTTTTTCTTTCCAGTTTCTGATTAGCTTTTGCCCTGTTTTAGACGTGTGGAATGTCTTCTTGTGCTACAGAAATTTCCTTACATCTTTATTCATCAGCTTTTATACACATTTAAACAAAATCTGAACTAGTCTAAGATATAATAAATAATTTTGAGAAGACTATACAGAGCAATGATATATTTTTATACTGTACTGGCACTTTTCAGTATAAGTAGCTACGTTTTCCAGAGTTTGTGAAACTTATTGGAAAATGTGGAGACTGTGTCATATTGCCTGTCTGATTTTGAATGCTTGAAACATATAAATATCCACACATTTACTCTGTCAAACATTGTCTAAAAACTTGCCTATGACATGCGCGTTGTTGTCATGCTTGACATCAAAACTGAGAGACACTCACAATGCTTACATTTTAAAAATACATCTTTCTTTCTTTCTTCATGAATGGTACATGGTTCAGACAAAGGAGCAGATTAGTAGCATTTTGCAACCTAATAAAGGTATGTTTGTTCTGTGTATGTATATACATTGTTGGTGTGAAGTATTTCTGTGTTGAAGGATATGCAGTCTTTATGTGTTAAACAAGTTTTGACAGTTCAAATGATAAAGAAATTTTTAATTCTTGTTCTTGTATACATTATATGTAACTATGTTACAGGGAACGATCTTGCAGCTGCATATATATGCATTTAGTTTTTAATTCCTACTACAATTTACTCTTTGCTAATTGCACTAGCTCTTAGTATATTGCACCTGATCACAAGAGGTAGCACAGTGCAGGTAGAAAACTCAGTTTGATTGAATGGCTAGTTAATTTTTCATGAATAGAATGTTTTTTTCAATACTTTTTCTTTTTCTTTTTTTTAATGCTGAATAATGGGCTTTTCAAAAAAAAGTTGTTTAATACAATGCTCTTTGCAACTTAAAGTTAATAATATATAAAATGGAGTGAAAATATTCTAATTTATACATAGATGGATATTAATTTTATATAAAGTTTTAGTATGATTTTATGCTCACATAACAATACAAGCTGATGCCAAGTAAAAAGACTAGGTAAAATGTTGGGACCAAAATCATTCTGAAACAAACATCACTTCAACTCTGGAAATAAAATATATATGATTTGCAGAAAAACACACTCTTATTATTATCAGAATCTCTTAAATGAGAACTATTTACTTTTTAAAAGTAAAACTTATTCTGGTCGTGATACTTTCCCTTCATGTTGTTTTATTTACTTTTGGCTTCAGTCTTTGAATGTTGTAGATTATACTAAACCGGTGATAATTGATATATGTATGAAAGCTAGGTGCTTGTTGGATAAATTGGTTAGTTTGTAACTTGTTATGGGTGGGTATTTTTACAGAGATCATAGAGTTGGATAGTATTATAAGTCTGTAAATAATTTTATTAAGCCACTTTACCAAGAATACTGAGATAACTAGTTCACTACAGTATGCATGCTAGTAGATTTGAATATTGTGCAATATTCAGAGATTATTTAGTCACAAATATTTCTGTACATGATATTTCAGGCATGAGTACAAAAAAACAACAACCTGATATTGTAATTAAGAACATATTTAGCTAGGAAATTAACCATTATTCCATTTATCTCCTTCCATTATCATTATTTTTATTTAAAGTATGGGTTTTTTATATCTCCTGTTATTAATTTTTGCTTGTGGTAAAAATTCATTTTAAATTTTGTCAGTGACTCTCTAAACTAATATAACTTAAGCACTATAATTAATACAAGAGTAATATAAATACCATTAGATTCATCAGTAGTCCTTTCCCCACCACACAGGTGTACAACAATAGATTATTTTATGTATTTCTTTATGCTTTGATGTAAAACAGAAATTGCAAATGAAGTATTTTAAAGTTGCATCGAAGTAGAAAAAATATTATATTTTATAAATATGCAATATATAAACTGAATGTTCCTTCAGTTACTGATTTCTTTCAAGAATAGAAGTGTATATGCAACTTAAATCCTGAAATATATTGTGGTTGCATGTGCATGAAACATTGATATTTGTCAGTTTCTACAGGTAAAAAGTACCTCTGTGCTCATAAAAAAAATTAGCAGGTCAGTATAATTGTAAAGTAGTAAATTTTAAACTGAAATTTAGCTTTTTATTTCATTCTTAATACATCTTTAATACATTCAGAATCTACTACACCTCCAGATTTTCATTGATTTTACTTCAATCATACATAGCAAGTTTGACTTTGCTTCAGTTAAACATAAACCTCTCACTTGGTTTGTGATTTTGATCTAAAGATTTTTGTTGGATCTGGGTGTGTTGTTTTTTTTTAATAGAGGAAAGTGTAAAGACAAGGAGAGGAAAATCGAAGTACACTTCTCACAGTTAATCATAAGCATGACTAAGTGCCCTCTTTTGTTTTTGCCCCAACTGTCAGTAACTAACTGGAATACAGTCATTATCTGGAATACAAGATTGTTTTGATAAATGTTTGTAAAAAAGTATGAAAATCTATACCATGTCATAACTAATTGTCAAAGAGAACAAGTGTTAACAGCAATTATCATTCAGAAATATTCTTGATAACTTGAATTTCAAAATTCTTTTCTGATTGTAATGTTTATTTCTGGCAGTGGTGGTGGTTTTCTCACATTATTTTGTTGTAATTTTACAATATACAGTACTTTATATAATTCAGTGCACAAGAAAAATTTTACTTATGTCAGCATATAATTTGACAGTAAGTCATATTGTTCAGTTGGTCAGTACAAAGTTTATTATGTCCTGCAGGTTTAATTATAGACTGAATTATTTTTTATTTTGCTGATTACTTTCATTGATGTCAGATGACTCAAAACAGGGAAATATAAACGATTAAATTACAGTCAAGTGTTTGTTATAACCTCTTGTGAGGTCTGCCATAATTTTTTATTATTAGTCATACAGGTAACTCTATGTGGGGATTGCGGGTCTCACACTGAGGCTTCCTTTCAGGCTTGTAAATGAAGCCATTTTATTTACCACCATTTTTTTTATACCAGTGACTAACTGAAAACTGAATGCAAAATACTTCTAGCCAAATGGCAGTACATATTCAGAGGAATCAGATTTACATCTCTTCATCCCCTTGTACGATCTTTTTGAGTTGATTTATAAAAACATTTAGTCTTGTGAGCATTCACAGTGAAACAGTATAATTTTCCCAGTGCTGAAATAATCTAACATAGTATGTCTAAAAAAAGGTGTGTGTATGTGTGTGTGTGGGATTTTCATGTGTCCATGCCCTGCCTTTAGAATCATTAGCAAAATTGCAGACTTTTGAAGTGTTTGCTTTAAAAATTTTATTGTTATGTATTTTAATACTTGAATATGTATCAATGATAAAAAAAAAGTCTATTTCTTTATTGCCTGGTCATCAGCAACACTATGTGATAAATAGACTGATTGAAGAGAACAAATGGTGAATGAATGACAAATATTTATTCTCACTTGGTGTGATTTTTATGCCCATTATATTTCATTTGTTTGTTTTCATTTCATGAGGGAGTTGAGGAATTGCAGATACTGCATCAAGGATGAAATGTTTAAGTGCAATGTGTATATTAAACAAATAGATTTCTTACGATAACACTTTTTCCCTCTCTGGTGTAACTTTTGTACATAATAATTTTTAACCAAGCTACATTAATATCTTTTTCTTTCATTGCTCCTCAAGATACTTTAAGTGACCTAACAAACAGTAATAATAAGACATAATTTTCTTAACATTTTTGTTTATTTATATTTATTTTGTGTTACAATCTCATATATTTATGCTTATGAAACCATTATTTATTTTAACTGAAATGTTTAGGTAAGTTATTTCACTCTCATTGGCAAGTGCTGCTAAATCCAACAGGTTCAGCGGAATTCAGATTATTCTAGCAGGTTGGGTCATGTTAATTAGCATGGATTTTGCTGATGGAACACAGTGTGGCTTAATTAAAAATACTTATCTCAGATCTCATATAAATACTACATGAAAGGATGCAAAATATGGGTAGAACTTCCTTCTTTTTATCATCTGCTTATTTTATTATTACTAAATATGTGTGTGTGTGTGTTGTTTGCCTGATTAGTACCTGCATATATCCTGTTTCTTTCAGTCTTTGAAATACAAAGTAAGTGAAAAACATTTTAACATTTAAATTTGTATTTCCTTATGGTAATTTTAATTGGTCACCTTTGTAAATGTTTTTAAACCTTGAACAAGGGATTTTGTGAAGCAGTTTACATTTAGAATAAAAACTCTATATTCAGTTTTTTCAACCCTTTGTTCCATCTAAACAGCAAGAGTGAAATGGCTTACCTAAATTTGGTTAATTGTAATTGCTTCATCATATCTATCTACATGGCATGTGTAAAAATAAGTCATGCTTCAGTTAGTATTGAGTTAATAAAGTAGCCTTTGTGATATAGATGTTGATAACCAGTTAATAAACTTCAGGCCAGTACATGGAGTGATATATATTTTAATTATTGACTAGTTAGAATAACTGCATTATACTGGTATAAATTACATTATAACTAGCAATCAATATGTCAACGGTTAACTTTGCTCTAGTAGCATAGTAGAACAACCTATGAATGAGTACAGAAAAAGTTCTAAGAAACTTTTTAAGTCCTCAAGTTTTCAGCCTCTATCGAGTTATTGTCAGTCATTGATAATGAGATAATCAGTTTCTGTTTCTTTATTACTTAATCTTAAATAAACTGTATTCTCCGGACATTAGCCTTAATTGAGGGATAAAAACATTTGATATGATCACACAAATGACAGCACACCAAAATCTGACTGGTATTTTTATTCCTTACTAAATATAAAAGAAATCCAGCGTTTGCACGTTGTTGTTTTTTCTTCAAGCTGCTGAAGGTGCTCGCGTTGCAAGTTCTCTGGATAAAATGAGTTAAAGGGGTCAGCTCAAAATTTTAAAACTGTTTTATCCAGCATGTGTAAAGTGACTAGCACTTCTTTTCCTTGCTTCCTTCAAGCGCATAGCTGTTATTAAATAACTGCAATAACTACCATAGAGTAACTTTTTTGTTGTTGTTGCATGATTAAAATTAAATGCAAAGGAGAAAATTGTTGAAACTAGATAATAAAAGTTATAACAATGCCATAGTGTTTTTTATAAGAGATTTACATAGTACCATCTTTTAATAATTGTTTACAGAATAAAAATAACAAACTATTAATTTTACGTTTAAAAATATTGACATTAAATAGGAGAAACTATATTTATAGGGAAAAAATATTACTAAAGATGGACTTGTGCCCTGGTTAGAAAAGTACAAAAGCCACCTCTGATTAACCAACTCAAAATTATTCCAACATCTGTCACCTCATTTTTCATATTCTGTTAAAAGTTTTATTATTAATCCATGGTGGGAGATTTGGGGTGGGTGATACAGGAACTATTTTTTCAGGTATCTTTTCTTAATGAAATAAATGTAAGAGTTAAAGTGTTTGCTGATGGAAATGTAGCAGGTTTTTTTTTTACTTTTCATTAAAAATAAAACAATGAAAAGCTCATTCTGAGATTTGACTGATATTTAATTGATACCTCATTAAGATTTCGGTTGCAAGTGTCCTAAATTAGAAATTAATCCACCACCAAGTTCTTTTGCAGCTCATTTTTTCTGAGTTATTTATTTCTTGACTCGTCCATTGCTGCTGCCACTTTTGTGTCGACCAAAGATTACTGTCAGCCACTCTGCACATTGTGCTACTTTGCTGCACCACAAAAAAAAAATAGTTATTAAACAGGTGTTTAAAATTTTTCAATTTTGTCACAAAGTCAACAGTGAGTGGTAGTCTTAATGTTACTGTGATTAATTTATTTAGATTAGTATGGTTACTACCAACCCCAATAAATGGGTATTTAAATCTCCCACCTCCTTCAGCTCAGTGTTCATCTGTAAAAAAAACTGGATAGCTTCTTTTATGATGGGTTTGGGTATTTTTTTTTTTTTAAGGGCAGATGAATGATGTAGAGCTGTTTCTTAACCTTCAAGGACCCTTGTAATTTTTGAGTCATAGACCCCTGTCAAAGAAATCAAGGACCACTGACCCCTTTGAAAAACTAGTGAAAGCTATGGCCCCCCTCCCTAGAGAAATGCACATAAGCAGAATATAAAAATATTGTGAATTTTTACTTTCATGGACCCCATCCATGGTCCCCAGGTTTAAGAGCCCCAGATGTAGAGCATATTTTTTTACCAAATGTGTTGAAAGCCTAAGGTTTTTATTGGGTTGATAATTTATTAGCATAGAAATCGTGTGAACTATGTGCACAGTTTTACACTTTTCATAATATATTTATCACTGAAATCAGTTTTTTTCCTCAGAAAAAAAAAATTAAGTTGATAATAATCCGTGAAAAGTTATGATGTATAGATATACAAAACAAAAATAGACATTTTGGCTCAGTAGACTTCATCAAGAAAATACAGTTATTGATAATGATTTGAATACATGACAGCTAGTGTTAAAGAAATGGTTACAGGTCCTTGTCACAGCCTGCCATGTTGCTAAAGATTTCAAAACAAAGTCATAAAATATTATGTATTGACTGACTCAACTATGTTCTGACTATGTGCAACTGCAGGTATCATTGCCAGTGGTTATCAAAGTTAGAAATGCTATAACTTAGTATAAGCAAAGTGTTTGTCTCAAAGAATCTGACATATATACTTACATTATGTGAAAATCTTATAGAGTAAATCAACAGTATTTATAACTACATCATTCACAATAGTAGTTTTGTTTTTGTATTGTAAACTTATATACCAACTAATATTTATTAAAATAGCCCAACCGTGACAAAATTTAAATAATTACAATTATTAATGCTTCAAAGAAAATTAAATAGTATTAACAGTATTTATAAACTGTTTATAAATACTCAAATATCTGATGCTTTTTATTTTAAATTCATTATTCATCAATGGTACGGAGATTTCAATTTAAAAAAAAAACGCAATAAGGGTCAGGGAATAAGGATTATTTATTATAAATATTGGGTGCATGTTCAATTTTTAATCTCAAGAGAAAAAATGGGCAGCTGTCATAGACTTAATCTATGTCCTACTTCATTGGCTAATAGACATTTAATATTGTTTCATTCACGTTTCTTAGCAACTTGTATATAATGTTGAGATGTATTACAAGAAATGTGTCAAGCTTGTTAAACTATTTCAATATTAAATGTCATGAACTATAATTATTATATTTTATACATGTGCAACATTCACAACTAGTGTTGTCCCTTGTTTGAAATGTTCACATAAGTAGGATTAATGTAAAATAATTTTATTTTGCATTTTATTGGGGTTAAACATGAAAAGCCATTATTTTCCAATTTACCACATGGCAGAAGCAGATATTTCTATCAAAGACTGAGAAATGGAAAGTTGGTGCTTAATTCCATATTCAGTTTGCAAGCCATCAAACTAAAACATGAAAAGAAACATAAAAGTAATAGACAATATCCAGAATTAATATACCCAACAAGAGTAACTGGGTACTTTACAGAAGACATCATTACACATGCATTTTAAGGATAACTTTGGTCACTTGCCATTGATATGACATACCGACTACCAGACAATGATTGCAGTCACTGAAACATGCAATAAAATGGTCACCTAAAAATTTTTACAGCAAAGATCTTTTCTTTGATAAAGACATTTCCAGTCCATCACCAACGATTACAGATACTCATTGTCTGTATGAGTTATTATCTCCCATTAGGAAGGTGAATTCAGTACAGTTCAAATCATCCTCTTTTTCTTTCAAAATAGGGTTAACAGCCTTATTCAAAACAGCTATAATGGTATATGAACAATTAAATGATCAACTCAAATCTGCAAGTTCACCTGGGTAAGACTACCAACAGCACTGGGAGAGTTTGAAATTTGATAAACAGATCATACAGAGACTAAAAAATTTCAGCCAGCAAAGTCAATGTTCATGTAACATCCAAGTTACTAGTAAAAAAAAAAGTTTTGTTGGAACCTTAATGCATCACACAAATATTGTATGCAAATGCTCAGTTATCAGCACTTATTTAAACTTGTCAACATCAAGGCTCACTAATGCAGCAATTAAGTAGTATATTTGACTCAAATTGCTTTTTAAACTTTCTTATACTTAACTAGTTTGACATGTACAGTGATAATGTAAAATTTACCTGTTTTCCATTTACTAATGACAATATGCAACTGGCAGTCTTAGAAACACTTATCTGTTTCTGCTTCTAAAGTTTGCCATTTGTTAATTTTTTAATCTATACATATTTACTGTGACAATAAAATTTTTAAGATGTAAAAATCGTTAGTGTTCATCTTATTGCAAGAAAGGTATGACTTCTGGGAGCAAACTATAGAAATATTTTCTTACCACACCCTCTCCTTGTTTTCAGTATACTATGATAAACATTATTCTTTCAATTTTCTTTTAAAACATTCTTTGATTTAAAAAAAAAAATACATTCAATTATATAATGCAGTAAAAAATAAATCTAAATTGATATTTGAGACCACAAAATAAATATTATCCAACCAAATGAGTAAATCAAATGTTAGAGCCCCCAGTGATGCAAGTTTGAGATTTACCTTCGTTGTGTAGTCTTCTGAGATCATAATCTGTCTTATTTCCTTATACGTGTAGGTTCAAGAGATCTCAAACACCTTTATCATACAAGCATTTCCTCAACAAATAAGTTTATTTTTTTTAATAATTTACTTTTATAAAATGTCAATTATCTTTTCAGAGCAAAAACATTTCAACAAAACACAGTTGATCAGCAACCTATTTTTGTGCAAACAAAATAACAGACACACAAAAAAGTTTTAATCCTAATTAAAAGAATTCAAAATGGTTTAGACCCATGAGAAGCCCAGTTTATGATGTATGCTGTTTTAAATAAGTAGTTAAGTCTGAAGTTCCTAGCACCCTACTGTAGGAATTAACCAAACTGATGGCAAATTAATTTACAATGTGCCAAAGGATAAGATCTAACTATGAAATGTTCTTAATGTGATTCTGTTATGTGCAAACGACCCTTTACTTGGCTGAGCGGCCTTGTCTTATTGGGCAAAATGCCCCAAGCGTCCTTATCAACCAGTGCTCTTTACTTCACATATTGTCCGAGAAATCGTGAGACTTCCAGTATCTACTTCCTGTCTGACGATTCTACAATAATTGAAGCGCATTTTGAAACGTTTTCTCCTTGCGTTCACTTTTTCATAAAGTTTTCTTATTTTTTTTAGCATTTGGTGTTTCAAATGGATTTCTTATAATAGTCAAGTGATAGTGAGAAGTTTACTGGATTCAATTTTTTGGATAATGAAGTGAGAGAAGTTGATTTTGAATTGGATGATAGGATTAGAAGTGACATTAGCATCAGTAGTGTGCACAAGTCAGATCTTTCCAACTGGGAGGAGAGTGCATAAAATTCTGAGGATATCGAAGAGGAGCAGGAGGGGTTATATGGAGATGCACATGGTTGGAATAGTAGTACTTCAGCACTGAATATATCGGAATTTTAACAGAAACGGGACCGAATGTGACTGTAACTAATGATAGTACTCAGCTGGCTTTCTTCTACCAGCTTTTCAAAGAAACATTTGACAAGATAGCAGAACAAACGAACGAGTACGCAAATCATCGGATCACGGAAAAACAAAATGACAATCCTGGTTGGAGGGAAACTAATGCCACTGAAATGAAGGCTTATTTTGGACTTATAATTTTGATAGGAAATTACAACCTGCCGAGAAATGTATTGGACATCGGACAGGTTAGGTGGTCCTGGCACAATAAAGTGTGTACATAGTGTATATAACTGACAATCACTGGACAATAACTTTTTGTGTGTAAATGTGTTCATGCATAGATTAAAATTTGACACCTGACAAGTATACTTCAATTAATTTAAGGATATTAATTAAGCTGCTTTCATTTTGCATTTTATTTCATTGAAGAGCTAAAAAAAAAGGAAAAACGTCTGCCCAGTAAATGGTTAAAAAAAATGAAAGAGAAAATGCACAATCAAATATGATTTAAGAATTAATCTTACATCTTCACCAAAAAAAAAAAAATAAATAAAAACAAACAAAAATTCATTTTCTTTCCATTTAATAGTCATTATCAATCAGGTCACTCGTCTTCTTCTGAGCGAAGACGTGCATTTGGATTTGTCACTTTAATAGAAAGCTGCTGTGCCCGTTCCACGATAGCCTTGCGTTTGCGACTGGAAACACAATGGGCTATTTCTGCTGAGAAGCGACGGTTTTGCATTAGCAAGACTTCCAGCTCCTGAAAAAACAAACGTATGTGATAATTTTATGAACTTTCCTTAAAAACAATTGTTCATATTGTTATTTTTGTTTAAAGTTGAGAGAAATTTGATAAATTCTGCACTTCAGGGAAAACACAAAAGCACCTTGAATTTTTAAGATGTCATTATCTTGCAAACTGATTCTTCCTATTGTTCTTTCATTAGGACAATTTCATGAACACAAATCAGGTCATCAATGATGCACACACATATCAAAGTATTAAAGCAGCATCTGATTAAATCGCATTTGAGAGATTATCATATGCAAGACAAAGACTACTATACATTAAAAAGAAAAAAATTAGAAAAATAGTTTAAAAGTTTTCAAATTACAACTGTAGGTGTAACAAATGCTACCCAGCAACATCTGATCATGTGGAATCATGGAATCCATAAAGCAGTATGATATAGTAATAAGCATTGGAAAAATGCTGATGTTTTTAAAATATTAACCAGCATTTCTTGATGAGAACAATTATCAATCATTATTTATACATCATTAAATAACATGATTACTGTTGGACTATTTTCAAAATGTATAGAGTTATTACTCTCTCCTTTCTATTGCATTTATCCTTGCTCATGCAAAATACTTCTTTTAAACATAATTGGTGCTTAACACTTTCCACTTTTACATTATCATTTATCTAGACTCAAAATTTACAACAAAATTCTTTTATAAAAAGGTATGAGTTTATTGCATTTTTTAATTAAATATTTTTTAATACAGTCATATTCTTTGCTAGTAACATGATTTTTCTTAATTTTAAAATATCTATCAAACAAATTGTTTAAATTGTCAAACATCAAAGGGTAATAGTATTTTATATGTAATTGCTAATATTCCAGCCATATAACTTAAAAATTTTAAAAGAAATAATAATATTCACTTTAATAAGCCAGCTGTTGATACCAGAAAAGCTAATCTGCAAACACCATTAGTTTATCAATTTCTTTCTTTACTGAATCATCACATTTAATTAGATTTAGTTAAATAAAATAAAATAAATAATTATTAATTTTTATTTGATCCTGATCACATTTAAATGAAACAATATGTACGTAAATACGCTGAAACATACATTCTGATAAACACACTTGTTTCAGTATCACAAAAAGCATATATTTGGGTTTTCTACATTAAAAAATTACTATTGTATATTTAAACATGCTTGAATCACTCACCAAAGGTAGATTTAATACTAAATTGCCAGTGAATGGCCTTTTGTCGTGCTCAAGTCATTTGTTTGCCTACCACAGCAAAGGAAGCGCATAGTAACAGGTGGAATTTCTATGAATGAATAGAAGTTCTTCCTACGCCTCTACTAAGTACCTAACCATTGAAGAAAATAAGTGAGTAGTGAAATGAGAAAATATTGCAGAATTTGGAAGTTCTGAATGATAATAAATACCTTAACATTGCGAACAAGGAACTTTTTTAATCCATCAGGGCAAACATGACGTGTAGCACGAGCACTTCCATAACCAATGCTAGGCATCAAGTACTGGCCCTTGAAGCGACGCCTCACTCTGTTGTCAATACCCTTTGGCTTGCGCCAGTTTGACTATAAACAAAGACAAATGGAATGGATTATAAGCACAGAAAAAAACTAATCTTTTTCTAAAATATATGACAGTCATTTATGGAGCAACTGGGATTTTTGTCCACAATGGATGTGTATGGAGACATTCCCTAAAATAAAGTATTTCAAAGCAGTCAGCAGATTTTAATGCTATAAGAACAAATAAGTTTTATCTTTTGATTTGAAGAAACTTGAAGACTCACATACTATGTTAGTATGACTTTGAAAAAAATTCTATGATGTGCAGTCAAATAATGACAAAGGTGCAATGGTTTCACAATGTCACATGGACTTTTTCTCAGTTTGATTCCCCCCTGTACATTTTAATGTGCTGAAGTTTATAATTTTCCACTGAAAATAGGCCTACCAATACAGAAGTACATGAGATGCTAAAAAATCAAGTTAACTGTTGATTTAACTGTGACAAAGGCCTAAGCTTTAATGCTGTCCAATTCTACAAAGTTCAAAGAACAAAGTTTGCTGGGAATGTTTAAGTAACTTCCATGCAAACTAGTAAACACCATTATTTTTCATAAAAACAATGCAATACTGCTACGAAGTGCAATACAGCTGATAGTTAACTGAGATTTGTTTTTTTCATATTCAAACAGGTTTCAAAATAATTGAACCATGTTGAAAAATAATGGTGCAAAATCATTCCCTATCATGGTAATAATAATAAATTCTCTTAATATATATCTTAATTAGTTTACCTTTAGCCTGTCGTATCTGTCAGACTGGTGACGAATAAACTTTTTCGTCCTCTTTTTAACAATTTTATTTTTAACAAGAGGTCTAATTGCCATTATGATGATATGCTGACCTGCAAAAAAATGAATCAAAGGATACAGATTTAATACCAGCATAAGGACAATATATATAAGTACATATTTTATAATTTAAAAAATGGATCAAAACTGTGTAGATTTTTAATTTTTAAAATACAGAACAAGTATAAATACAATTATACTTGTTTTCAGTAGGCCTATAAATGGAATTATACTTGTTTTTTTAATTATTGAAAAGTAAATTTGTATATAAGTAAATATGATTTCAAGTTAGCAAATACATTGTAATTTGTATGCGATGTAATTCATTATCGAAAATACTTAGCAGGAATACACTAAGCAAACTAAATTTAAATATAACAAAAACCTAAATTTAAATGTTAGAAAACACATCAAATATTTATTATTATGCATAAGAGAGACTTAAATATTGCAGGTGTGTCTAGATTATTTGAGATGTTTTTGATTTATATCCAGATACCTTCACACGCTCAGAAGGTGTTTAGCATCAAACCGGAAAAGGAAGTCAAGGAATTTGCTCAAGGGCAATAACTACCATCTTCCACTTTCGATATTGATGCATCCGAATTATTTATGTGCAAGCATAATTTAATAAAATAATATATTTATTTGTTTATCATTGTTTAATGAATTACAATTTTCTTGTCTTTTACTGTACTTGAATACAAGGAAGAGGATGAGGGAGGTGCTAAAGTGAGCTAAACAAGTTTGATGCAACTTTACAAGCGAACGCATTTTTTTTTCGCCTTCTCTGGCAAGTCTGGATGAATTCTGAAAGGGATGCCTTAGTTAGGGTCCATTTTACGAACAAATACAGGCTACACATAGTATGGGGGGGGGGGATCATCAAAACACACAACTGTATGGATACCCAGACAGATACAATTGATACATCCAGCGGCGTAACTTCAAATGCTGCCCCCCCTCCCCTTCCGCAAAAAAAAATCTAAAATTATCTCCACCCATTATTTTCCACAAGCATACGCACGGTTATTGTACGTTATACAACTGCTGTTGTTCATGTTACACTCAAGACCAACCTCTTCCCTCCATCGTGAATAAAAGAAGCTACGTGTTTTACTCCAATTTTAATGTCATATTGTCATGTTTTGTCAGTCAGAAATATAACTGCTATAGTAATACTCGTAATTGGTGCCACAATTATTGTTCATAATTTAAGCCCAGTTACATTTAGTAATTAACTTTGCATATATAGGATCAAAATATCTTAATTCGTTATATTTACAAAATTATATCTTCAGCAAAGTCATTAATTAACTCTTCCTCATCCATTTCCTTTGCCTCTTTAGCTTCCATTCTTACCAAAGACAAACTTCTCAGTTGATCCTAGTATGACGTTCTTAGATAACTCTTGATTATTTTCGGTTTTGCAAAAGATCATTCAAAAAGAGTAGAGAGCCTACATATGATTACATGAGCAAATCCTAAATATATTATTATAGAGTGGTCAATAATCTGTAAATCAGAAACTTTTACCGTTGAAACTTTTGCTTTGATGAACACTTGCTTGGTTGGTGCACTGAAACAAACCAGCTGGGCGGGCATCTTGGTTTTCATCTTTAAAACTCAATTGCTTTGTTAGAGTTCTTAATCATTGACTGTACACTGTATGTTAGGCTGAAGTATTGAAAATTTACAAGTTATATGCTGTGGCAGAGTACATTTGCCTATCCCTATTTCTAAACATGATTGTTAGACAAATTGTTAAAAGTCAAAGTGACCTGACTTTGGGCACTGCATATGCTGCTATTTTTAAGTGTTGAGTTGGAGTAAACAACTCAGGTGGAGAATATGCTAGAAATTGCTGATGCAACCAAACTAGTTCCAACTGGATGAGTAGTTTTTCTGACTAATACTAATAATCTCACACTTGTTCATAAGAACTTCAACCAAAGGGGATGGACCAAAAGTTACTTTGTTGAATATAGTCTATGTTCTAATCAATTTGATTTTGACATAACTCAAGTCTGGATATAAAGGCAATCATTAGCTTATGCTAAATTAACTGACTGACCAAGAAAGAATGGACTTATTTCATATATGTTTGCTATTGATATAAGATTTGGATTGGAGAATGCTTTATGTAACTGAATCATTATTGCTAGGTTCACTAATTTGATTATGTTGTACTCATTTTGATCAATGCTATATTTATTATGCTGTGTGTGTATTGGCTATGAATACTGTTGCAGGATTTGTAAAGTGAGAATGTGTAAGGGAGAAAGGAGTTTAGAGATGAAATATGCCTGAAATTTAGCGCTGCCTTCATTTGACTTTTGCAGAGAGGAGTGCACCTTTTTTATTTCATAGTCCTGTACCCGCTTCAGACTACAGTGAATACTGTACTCTACTGGATCATGTTGATGTGTGTACCCAATGTTGTCATCAAACTTATCAGTGAATATGTAAATTGATTCCTGTGAATTCCGTTCGAGGGCCAATTTGACAAAAAAGGAGGCTTTAGCTTGGTCTTGAGAATTCACAAAGATTATTTTGAACATTCCTCATGGTGTGTTGAGTAACACACACGAAGATTCTAGAAAACTCTACATGTGTTGTGCTTTTGACAGTGCATGTGAAGTTCTGGAACGATTCTCCATGGTGTGCTTTTTTTGTGAGCGCATCGAAGATTCTGGAACAGTTGGGTAATGTGCACCATGCTTAAACTGGACTTGAGTCTGTGTAGATTTTTCAAATTTCTAGTAATAATTTCTTCTTATTGTAAAGGAATAAATCTTGGGCCCTTCTACTAAAAGGCCCTCACGCACTTCAGGGGCAGTATTAATACCACTGAGTACAAGTACTACAACTGAGGTTGCGGGGGTATAGTGGAAAATTCCACCACATTCCAAGGACAGCTTCTCCTAGACATTACACATATTTGATTGGGGAAAATTTAGCATTGCCAATACTTAAACTAATAAAAAGAATTCCACAAAGGACAAGCAGAACCAAGCAACCAAAAAAACAGAAGCAAATACAATAAAGGATGGCAGAGCATCAGAGATTGGAGAATGTACTAAAAACTACACAAAGGTGCTGGAGGATGCGCTTCTCTTGCCTATACAGAATTCTTAGGGGAAAAAAACAAAACAGCTTTTAATTAATAGAAACTGGACATAACAGCCCAAGTGAAGAAGTAAGCATAGACTCACCAAAGTCTAGAACCAAAAGAAGAAAAAGAAAAAGCCAAGAAAATATATATACTAAACACCTGCTCCCATCTACAGGACAAGGCCCAATGAAAACCACCATGGATGGCTGTAAATTTTAGGCTTGTGTTTGTTAAATGTACACTGTTTTATTTTATTTTGATTAGTTAATTTTTTATTTAGGTGGACCTTCCCAATCTAAACTTTTGGTAACTATTTCTTGGAATATCTCAGACTGGTACAGTACTTGGGTCAACTGTTGAGGGGAATTTTTTTTAATTGGGACAACCAGTTTGTTCTCAGAATATTTTCTCCATCTTTGTTAAGCCCAAACAATTAGCAATTACACTTTCGTGTGTACTTGAAAGTATTGCATTCACAGTTTTTGCATTTAAAGTGTAATGTAAACTGTTCAAAAGTGTAGTGATAAATTCAATGAAGCTTCTATTTTTAAATAGGAAAAACAATCAACAATAAAAATGGATTGTATATTTTATGTATATATATTTTTAAGCAGCAATATTGCTTTCTTAAAGATATGAGATAAACAGGAAAGTACAAGACTGTCTCAAAAAAAAACACAACCAAAACAGAGTTTTGAAATCTGATGGTCATTTGGAGGGCAACAATCCAATAGCTTGAAATATAAACCATTTTCAGTCCCTCCTTTCATCTATCAGTGAAGAATATTGAAATATTGTCAATATTCTCTAAACCCAGTGACTGAAAATACTTTGGTCTCATAATAAGGAATTACATTACCTATCTGCATAGCATATTTTTCATTCTTGAATTATTTAGCAAAGTTTTGTTGTCTGGAATGTCCTATGTTCTTTACTTGAATATTGCCTTTTACTATTTCTTAAATATGATTCTTATCTGTTTGATATTGAATCTCGTAATCGAAAATATTTACATCATGTCAATTTTTATTGATTATTTTTCTTCTTAAATAAATTTTTATCATATTGTTTATACTCCCACTTCTATTATTAATAAGGGGAAGCATGATGTGTACACTTGGGGGGAGGGGGGTAGTCAATTAGCATAACTTTGGGGAGTGTCTCACTAAGCTATGAGAAGTGTGAAGGCCAGAATCATCTGATCAGTAGTGTAGCAAAAAGGTGTGCTAGTTGGCAAATAATTTCTGAACCAGTAACACAGAGTCAAAAAAAGGAAGTTTCCTGTAATAACCTTTAATAGCTCTGAGGTATGACTGAGTTTCTCGACTGCACTTATAAAGATCATTGTGGGTGAGGTTACAGAGATTAAAGTAGCTGAAATTATAAACTATTAACCTCATCAGTATTTTAAAGATTTGAGGATTTTTTTTAAATGAAAAACAAAAATCAGTTGTTAAAGAAAGCAATTCTGTTTAATTTTTATAATTTTTTAAAATCTTGTGTTACTTAATATTAAACAAATATAATAAATAAAAATAGACATTTAAAATCAAAACTTTTAATAATAATTTTATTCTATATTAGTAAAAATCCAATCTGTGCAATTTTTATAAAGAAGTTGAAGGGAGACACAGGAAATAATTTGAAATATTGACAAGTTTATTGCTTAATAAGTACTGTCATAAACACTTAAAAAATAATTTAAATACAAATACAGAGATTAAAATAAAACAAAGGTGTGTATACTGACTGATACATGAGACAAGCATAACGGATATGAATGAAATTAACTACAAATACTGTGGGTTACATTAAAATTGATGCAAAACAGTCTGCCATAACAAGCATATGCTAGAGTACATTCCAGGCATGTTGATTACTCTGATACTACTCTGTATGAAATATAATAGCCCCCTACATAAAGTAGGATATGCGTAAGTAAGACCATACAGGGAGAGCTAGGAAGCTGAAATTTTGCATGTGACTTCATTCACCCTGGGGATGGTTACAGTCTGGCCCTGACATACCCTATGTCCTTTCCAGGGTACTAGTTTTTTAAATTGTTTAGAACATGTCTATTCTTTGCAAGAAAAGAGCACGTGGATGGGGGGAGAGAGTATTTGATTTTTGACATCTGTGAGATATTATATAACAATTATATAAAAGTCTAAATATTTTTCATTTAACTTAATAATATTAATTGTGGTGGATATTTAGGTTCTTAGAATGTAATGCTGACATTATACAGGACTATAAAACTCACTGTATACAATTACATGTATATGTAATATATTTTTTTCTCAATCAACTGGGCCACAGCTCGATATTTAGGTTCTTAGAATGTAACGTTACAATAAACAGGACTATAAAACTAGCTGTAATTTTTTTTCTCAGCCAACTGGGCCTCCGCTCATTGGACAAAGTAAAAGCCACTATGAATCCATGGTCAATGATTATAATTCTTAATAATAAAAATGATGATGGTCTAAATAATTTCTGTCAGAGGTGAGCTGAAATGTCAATGTAGCTGACACTCTCGATGTTCAACAAGACTTTGGCCAGACAAATATGAAATAAATCAATCCGTTAAAAAATTAACTTCTATTTGGCTTTCTAAAAACAGCAATCTGATATAACTAAAATAGCAGACTTGCAAATTCAAGCTTTTACAATGAAGTATTTTATAAACAATATAAAGCAATGAACGCCAAAAGAATTTGCCATAAGCCATATGAACTTATATACTCTTTGTTAGACATCATCAGGTGACTGATAGAATTTATATCATCAGTAAATCATGATATAATTTATATCGTCAGTAACTCAGAGATATAATTTATATCGTCATAACTCATGGAATAATTTAAATCATCAGTAAATCGTGGTATAATTTATATCATCAGTAAGTCATGATATGCTTTAAATCATCAGAGAGTTACTAATATAATTTATATGATCTGCAAGTCACTGATATAATTTATATCAGCAGTAAATCATAATATATGTCGTCAGTAAGTCACTGATATAATTTATATCAGCAGTAAATCATAATATATGTCGTCAGTAAGTCACTGATATAATTTACCTGAAGAGCGCCGAAACGGGGTGGAGAGGGTTGCAAGTAGGTCATGCATGTAGATGATGGGGAAGGGGTTAACAAACATTTACTTTTTGGACATTCTCTTTAATTGTCTAGAGACAGCACAGCAAGCTCCGAATTATCACTAATCTGTTTCCTCTTCTTTAAAACCAGAAATTATTGCCTCTTGTTTTGTTTGAGATAAGTGTTGCTGTGTTAAATTGCTTTTCATGTTGTTGTATTGAACTAGAAAGATTCGATCATACAGGAAAAGATCAGAATTCGGTTATGTCTGATAATAATAAAGGAATGGATATTGATCGCAATCGAATTATTATTATTAGAACTCATTAAACATCTCACAGTTGGGGAAAGGAACGAAGAATTTATAAGACTGCTTTAAAATAAAATAAAAATCCAGTTAAGCAAACTATTAAATAAACCACGTGACCCTAACCGATGGACATTAATTAACAAAAGTATTGTGTTATTGCATGCTCAATAGCTTTTGGTTAAAAGTGTACTTTTATTTAAAGGAGAAGACCACGATCTGACAAGAAAACAGATACTTTAACTCCTCATTACCCTGAAAAATGTGTGACGGATTACTGTGAGTTTTAATTTTACTCAACTCATATATACTTTATGGACCCCTGAAGCGCTGGGTATCGCGAAACTTAGGGGCCCCAACAAAAGTAATTTTATGATTTAAAAAAAAAAATCAATTAAAAAATAATTTGTAGTAGTACTTTTATTGCAAACAAAGTCTGTCATATAATGCATTCACGAGTTTAATTAATTCAATGATCGGTTTTCTATTCGATCACGATTTCAGTTCAATTAAAACAAAGCTGCGCAATGAAATAATAAATCATTAAGGACGACCGGTATGTGTATGTGGAACTCCCGGTATGTGTATGTGGATAACTCCTTTGTGGACTCAGAATGCAATATACGTACCGAATTGTGCTAGCTTATAATATTATTGCCACTGAGAGTATGAAAGGCTTTGGGACCGTTCGTATGGAGTTTAACGGACTGTCTGAAAACGTACCCGTCTGAAGATGAGGAAGATCGGGTACCGTCAGTTTGTTACGCATCAGTGCACTCTAGCTTAGATCATTGCTTACCCAGATGGGCCAAATTTTTAGGGTGCTGAGATGGAAGGCTGCAGGAGCACAAGACTGACTCACAAAACCAGGATGCAGTGAGCGCCAACCGTTTTGCACTCATTGCAGTGTCAATCACACCCCCTCCTCTCACTACTTACATAAATGCTGAGTGGTGATTGCAGTTTTTTCCCTAATACCGAAAAAAAACGGTCAGCTTCTGGCTTTGTTTATTCCTCCTTTCTGAGTTTTCACTTTAGGTTATTTGTTGTACCAAAGGGGGCAAACTCCACGATCGCCGACTGGTTCAGTTCTCGTAGTCGCGGCCGATCAAGTGCTAGTGCCACCCAGTGATACATGCACGTATTGTCTCGACATCGAGTCATCGCGGATACAACCGATTCGGAAAGTGAGATTTTGGAAGTTAGCATAATTCTTCAAAGTATTGATCGCTTCCTTTCATTACACGAAATAATTTAGTTACTATGTTTCTTCACTAGAGTGTTGAATTTATATTTTATCATAGGCCTACAATATTATTGCTTGTTTCCGAATCTGCCACTTTTGCCTTGCGAGGACAGCAAAATTAACAAATCAACTCAACACAAGCTTAACATTCGGCTGTTGTACTAAAATATCAAATAACTGCTAAGTTTGTGACTTTCACGAGAACAACTATCAGTAATTAAGAGAAATGTTACTTTCGTTTGGAACTGCCTAGAAAACGACTAATTATGTAGTTCATGCTCGGTATATATGCTGCTCTCACATTGCAGTGGAGTTCACATGTAATCATATGGCCTAACCACTGGCTATTTTACTTATATAATTTTCTCAGATTCAAGCAGTATAAAACTTTTAGCTAAAATTATACCAATAATAATATAGAGAGTGAACACGACATTCCTTTCAATAACGATCTCAAAATCGATAAATCATCATTGATGACAGTTACAATTACGGTCTGTAATTGTCATTATCATAAAACTGATCTCTCTATCGGTAGATAAATCATCAATGATGACAGTCCGTAAACGTTACCAAAAAAATTAATAACAACAAAAGCGTCTGTTTATTGTTTGGCTTCTGTCGCCGACTACAGATCAATAATCTACAAATAGTATCAGCTGATGCCGGGTAGAAATTCTTGTGTAAACTCGTGGCCAGAGACACAATCAGCTTTACGTGGCCTGTAGTACTACATCATGAAGCAGTCACGTTTTCTGCAGCTATGACCTCAATTGACGTCACTTCCGTAATTCCTGCGCATATGATCGGCGCATTGCTGAAGAAACAAAATAATCGCATAATTGTTGAGATTGTTGAGGGTTATTTATTCTTCCGCCAGCTTGCTGCTGCTACAATCGGTAAGCACGGTGCATAATGAACAGCTTCTGACTTTGCAAATCGTTTAAGTGTGTGTTTTATGCATGCATTGATATAGTTTGTTTTGTTTTATATTTTCTTTGTATAGAATCGAACATCGCTTGGACTTACGGTAGTGTGTCACTGCCTCGTTTTAACAGACAACCTTGTCTACCAGTAGTATCGAGTCATGAAGAAAATGTCATGGTTTTGTGACACATATTATTGTATGGTATCCAAAATTTCAGCTGGATAAGATTCTGAAGAAAATCAGCTTTGAAGTACTTCATTACCAGTAAGCATGATTTTCTTCAAAGAAGTACCCAATCGCATTCGAACAAGCTGGAACATAATCGCAGTACATTGCAATTTATACTGTAGTTATCTACACATTGTGATTGTGACATGCACAACAAATTATGAAATTTATAAATTACAATTGATTTTTTTTTAAAAAGCTAAATAAGATTTTACTTTTTTTCGTTTGTTGCCCATAGACATGTTTTCAGTAACTAATCACAGTAAAATTATTTCAGTATTTAGAGTAGGCCTATTTTAGTTTTACCCAATTAAAATGACATTTTCAGTGTTTACTATGCACCTGTTTTAACAGCGATGAACACACTTGGTTTACATTAAACTACAGATACTAGTATGGAATGATTACACCAGATTATAATAATATAACATTTCTGATTTTTTTTGTCATATGCAACAGAGGTGTGAAGAAAAGAAATGAGAATCTGCCTAGACCAAAGTGCAAGGAGAAGGGAGATATTTGTGGAAATACTAGTGCTGTGAATATGACCAAACCAGGGTCTTCTGTCTAGTGCTGATTGATTGTGCATCTATGGAGTACATGGCACCAGTAAACATTGCCTAAGAATGATATTCTACCATGTGACAAAAGCACAAGGGACTCCACTGTATCAGTAATTTGCACTTGCTCAAAAGCATTTTGGATGGCTCTTGTTTCATGAAAAATATCTATGAAATTAAACATACATATAACTCATTTGACATAACATTAACAATCCATCTTGTCTATTAGAGAAAAGTTGCATTGCTGTTGGTGAAAAAAAAGGATGTACATTTTGTGTAACTTTAACACAATATCTTTTCATTAATAATAAGCCCACATACACTTTCAGTTGTTGAGAAAATAGAACTTAGCTTGAGCTACTAAAGCAGCTGAATCATATTGGAATAAGGTGAGTACAAGTATTTTTTTATTTACATTTATGCTACATCTATGAACTTAGAAATATAATACCCAGTAATAAGTTATAAAATGATGATAATGACATGCATTAGAACTAACTAGTGTCAGTTGTCAATTTTAGTACTGTGACTAACATTCTATGTTACAAGGGCAATTTGGTGTATTTTACTTGACAGATGTACTATAGTTTCAATCCATTTGGTGACCTTTGTGTACAGACATATATTTTTTGTGTTGAAATTCTCAAAAAGGCATCATCTTTCTGCTTAATGATACTAATAATACTACAAAGGGCTATGATTTAGAAATTGTCTTCTTATTCTTTTTAAACAAAGATGAGAAGAGTATGCCTTTTATTAGTTTTAAACTTTATAACTTCTTAAATAAATCAGGGATTTATGATACACTGCAAACATTTTGAAAATTATTATATGGTACTATATTCACAGTGCTTCAGTATGTTGTTGGAAAAAATGAAATTACTTGTCACAAAGTGTCAGTTCACAGTAAAAATAAAAAATAATAATATAATGATTATACATGGTATTTTGAGACTTGAGTCGCATTTCAGTTCTATTACTTAGTGAAACAAGTCAGTGTAAAAAAATGTTGATGTACATATTCATTGTATAGTTGTGTTTCTACTTCATATAAGAATTTTGCTATAAATTATATGCTTAAATGACTTTATTTTGTAAACTTGTTTAAATTATTAGCCAAACCCAGAAGTGTAACTTTTTAATTTTATTTTATTGCATGCCAACTGTTCAGTGTGAAACTGAAAGTAGGTACATTGATGATAGTTCATCATTTCTATTTTAATACTAATTCTAGTTCATTAATGATTCTTTTAGTACAGTTTAAATAATAATTCACAAACATTTCCCTCCTAAGTAAAAATAAATAATGCCATAATGGAAAAAGATAATTGAATCCATTTTTTTCTTTTCTTTTTTGCATTTTCTGTAGATGGTCATGTTAAGTGTTAATTTGTTGTATTTTATTGTGTATAATAATAGGAAAAAAATAGACAAAATGCATCATCTTTAAAAAAAAAAAGTGCTTGACAATAACTATACGAAATATGAAAAGTCTTAATACCAACTATTTAAAATGTAAAAAAAATAAAAATAAAGGTAGTATAACTATAAGCAAAACTAAAATTGATGTACAGGCTAAATAACAATCTATGATAATAAATAAATGACTGTATTTATAAAGGAGAAATTTAGACATGCTAACTAGAACAAACAATGGCACAAAAGATTATTTCTGTTCTTGATGCTGACAAAATGCCTTGAGCTGGTATTATATCTCAACTCAGACTGTTCAAGGGCAACTAATCCCAGGTAGATGGACCCTGATGGCAAAGGAATGTTGACCATTTGCTTTTTGAATGTTGAAAATGCATGTGTATGCTTTTAGCAGAAGTGTACACATACTCAGATCAGACAGAGACTGGAACCTGGCAGCAAAGACTAGTAGAGTATCCTTTAGCATTCTCCTGTGAATAGATAACCCATAAAGTCTATGAAGTGGAGGGACGTGATCATTTCTTGGAGCTCTGAGAATAATCCTATCTGTAGTGCTTGAATGTTTAAAGTTTCTTCACAAGACACATTTTGACCAGAGAGAAGAGAGTTAAAATAATTATGTCAAGAATACCATTGAAAAACGGGGGTGGGTGTAGGAGGTGTTGCATAAACATTATGACACAATACACAGTGCTGATTTCTCTCAGCTATAGATTTGCTACTCCACAGTTATTCACTAGAGGACATTTTACTAGAGGCAGAGAGAGAGAGAGTTGTTAACAAGATACACACATATTTCAGAGTGACTGACTAAATTTAATGGGAGGTCACCAATATTAATTGATTCTGGTAAAGGTAAGTCTTTAAAAATTCTTTTAGGAGCAATAAGCATGATTTCATCTGCATCATCATTTATTTGTAGCTGATTGCTCTTTCTCCAAGACTTAGCATCAAAAACATGTCTCAGCAACTTTGTTGATGATGGTGAAGTAATTTCTTCAGGACAGCTGTAAAAGTTTGATTTGTAAGCTTGAGTATCTTCATCGTATAACTGGTGGGACACAAGATGGCAACTTATAATTGAAGATAGGAACCGTGTATATGTGATTGGATGAACCTGTCTGAGAAGTGACCCCTATGGGTTGCCATAACATTGGGTTGGAATGTTTACCATTTACTGACACAATTTATTTTTTTGCAAACTGATATGATTGGAACTGTGATAAAACCATGGGTGCCCAAAACATGTTAGAGATATTGAGTTAATAATAGTTTATCATGGTCACTAGTGTCAAAGACAGCAGATAAATCAAGGAGTGGGAAAACTTGGATTTTTCCTTGTCATTGTTTACTTCTTGCTTTTCTCACTTGGAATGATCCAAATGAGTTGACTCTAAAAAAGTAGATTTATGATTCTTTGAAGTGTGTACTTGTAGAAAGATTAATATGCAGAACCCAAGTCACTCAGTCAGTGACTCATAGATAAACATAAAAATATTGATAATAAGTATTACCTAAATCTGGATGTAGAGGTTAATGAAACAAACAGCATTATTCATTAGTGTGCACTCATCACATTAAATTGTGAACAAGAACAATGCTCATTGGAATGCTAAATCACTTTAATGCATATTTTTTATTTAGCATTAAAATAATTTCACTAATTTACATTGCACGATCTTTCTTACAGTCCACAATATCGTACTTTACAGCATTATACAAGCATTGTTATATGCTGTCATTACAGTTCTTACGTAATTGTTATCATTTCACTTATATAATATTTTAATAATAATTTGTGTATTTGTATTCTCTGTTGTCAGTAAATCATCAGATAGCATACAGTGAAAGAAGTGTGTGATTCAAAATGGCATGCTACACATTAAACACTATAAACAGAAAAAAACTGCTCCCTGCTTATCTTTTATTAAGTCATCAATTCATATAGTAACAAATATGACTTTTCAAACAATTAATGAATTATTAATGAATTTACTCTTTTCCTCTAATATTTTAATAGTACTTTGAAATATGGTAAATTTAATGGAGAATATTAAATGAAGCATGCTTTCAAAACTTTGAAGTATGTTAGAAAAAGATTTTGTCTGCCAAAAACTTTTTAAAAAATAAAACAAAATATCCATAAATAAAAAAAATAATCCCTGTTTATTAAATATTTTTTATATTGAATTTGAAATCTAATATTGTACTGTAAATGTAATAAATGTAAAACAAAGAGGATATTTGTGTATATATATATACAATACATACCCAGGTATGGTTTACTTACCCCCCAGGATTGATAAGATGTCAGGGTTCACCTCTAAGATGCACCAATCAGATGAGCTATTAATTATTATAATATGAGGGAGGTGAAATTTACATGTAGGCATGGTGTATTCCAGGAATAGACATTGGGGAGTCAAGGTCTGCCCCTTCCTCCACCCCCATCACCTATTCACCATCTTATATAAGATGGTCCTGTAAGTTATAATATGAGTGAGAGTGATAGGAAGTTGAAATTTAGCATGGAGGTATGGTTTAAAAACACACATACAGTATACACACACTTGGGGATGGACATTAAGAGATTATGCTCCACTTACTGCATCAGATAGGGCAATAATATGACTTTGAGTGAGAACACCTGAGTTTGGATGATGAAATTTTACATGAATGTGTGGTTTACTTCTAGGATAGACATATAGGGGTCAGTGTTGGAGTGTTTTAGCTGCATGGGTGCTCCTCCACACAAATAATTATCATTTTTACTGTTTAAAATGTGCTATTAATATACATTCATGGCATGGCACAAAATCAGGCAGCGCTGGGTTTCTCTGCTGGTATGTATAGAAAGCCTATAAATATGAAAATGCATGTATTCTTCTTCCTTTTTAATATTATGTTTATAATAATGTTAATTTTAACAACTTAGTGCATTATTCAAAGTTATTACATATCTTGTTGTACACTTATATTTATAACTTAGAGATAAGATTATGTATATTATATTACAGGGTTAACGCTATAGTGACTAGTGAAGATAACGGTTAGGATAAAATTAATGTCTGATAAAATTATTTATAAGGATAATTCCTTGCATTGCCCCTATTAATGTATTATTTCTAATTTTTGATTTAGCCATTTCACACAATATAATGATGCTGTTTTGACATCATAATATTGTCAACACCAACATGACACTAACTATCAGAAGTGTTAGCAGTATTCTGACAAGAATACACATTTACTTTTTGTGGCAGTTAAGAGCTCCCCTCCAAACTAAAACAGTTTCTTTACTAATAATTCCCTTATTTAAATTTTGATTATATGGTACATGTATAGTGCTGTAAGTCCCAAGCTGTTTCCAAATAAACAGTTGGTAGTTTTTTTTATTTGTAATGTTTGCAGCAGCTCTAAATGCTACTGATATGATGCTGCTTTTTTCTCTTTGCCCAATTTAGACTTGCCAACCATACAAGAATTGCTTTTTGGTGCCATAATGGTCTTTATACTAATTATAGTGGAAGGCCTGTGTAAATCCTTGATTTTTATATTGGCTTTAGCTTTTTCATACCTCACTTTGCAGATTTGGAGAATCATGGATAGAGTACCTTAAATCAAAATACATGTACTTTAAAAATAATCATTAATTTTTAAATACCACAGTCAATTTCTAAAACTTCAAAGAAATTATATTGTACAAGGTGTCATCATATTCTGATGAAATTATGCTGTTGTAATCTTTTTTTTTTTTCAAGGTTAGGTGACATTAATACTGTTGTAATCTGTGTACAAGTTAGAAGGTTAGTGAAATTACACTGTTGTAATCTTATACTTTGCAAGTCTAGCAGAATTATTCTGTTGTATTCTTTATAGCAAAATTACACTTATGTCATCTTTATACATTGGAAGGCTAGTGAAATTATACTTTGTAATCTTTATACTTTGAAAGTCTAGCAAAAATACACTGTTGTAATAAAAGTTGTACTCCCCTAGGTATATTTGTATAATATTTTATGTTATAAATATAATGCCTATTGTTAAATGTGAATTTAAAAATAACAAATACATTGCTCAACTGCTAAACATTTAAAAAAGAAAGAAGTGCACATGAAGATTTAAAATACAGTGAAACCTCACTATAACATGATAATTGGGGTCCATAAAATTGGATCATGTTAATAGTGGGGTCGCATTAATGCAGGGTTTTTTACTCATAGATCAGTAATAAGAAGTAACATTTCCGATAATGTTTATTTTGGCATAACACTTCAAGAACCTGATGAAATTGTTAAATTTCAGATTGTTTAATATTAAAAATCATACGTGAACTCTTCCCCAAAATGGTAATAAATATTTTATTTTTACACACTATTTCTCATACTTTAAAAAAAAAGATTTTCCTGGTACATGTATGAGAAAGATACATGTACATGAATTTCAGGAACACCACAATAATATTACATGTAATGATGTATATTCAAATTCATATGCGATCTCATCCACAAAATGAAGTTAAATATTTTTTTATACTATTTTTCATGTACTTTGAAAAAATATTTCATGTGCGAATGATTATATAAATTTGGGGAGCCATGCCACAACCGCGTTATATCCGAGTTATCTCGGGGTTACACTTCTATGTACACAATACAAAACTGACCGCAACAAGTACAAGAGGCAGAGTTATGACTAAATATCCTTTATCATGACAGTACATTTATAACATTGAAATGAGTAGAGTAGGTATGTTGATGTATGAAAGACTTATGAGAACAGATGGCAGCATAACATTGAAATTAGTTATTTCAGTCAGGTCTTTAATATTTTAGACTTATAAAGATCTGATATAACTGTTTTTATTGTTAAGCTGCCTTACTCATTTTATTATTCATATATTGTTCAAATTGATGAAGGCTTTAGCTGAAAAAGTGAAATGTCAACTCTTTTTGTTGTTTTTGTATTGTTTACCCATAAAGAGTTTTGAATTTTCCTGTTGTATTTGTGAAAAACAGGAACTCTTTAAATGTGTGAAATAGAACACAACTGTAACTATATAGTTGTACATAAGTCTGAAATCTTTTCATCATTCATTTACTATAATTGTACATGCAGTATGATTAACAATTTGAGACTGACTTGAATGCTACATATGCTATTGTTTTTGTTGCAGTTTTCAAAAGGGAATAATTTATATTAATTTATTTTATTTAACATTTTATTAATATATATATTAATTTGTTTTAATATATTTCTACATAATTACAACAAAAAATGACAGAAAAACATACATGTATTTAAGATACAGATCTGACAGCACACTTAAAATTCAAGAGAACAGTTTATGGCTGGAGGCAGTCATTTGTGTTGACTGTTAACAAAAGGACAAAATGTAGCTTGATAATGTCCTACATACAAATTAGCAAAATATGTCAAAGATTATTTTATAATCATAAAACTTAAAAATAAAGTGAATAATATTTAGAGTTTCTGTGCCAAAAGTGTTAACATTAATGTTAATTAGATTACATGTCTTCTATATCATGAGGCATTTTGTATTGCATATGCATGCACACACTTACAAGCTATTTTATTATGATCAGGTAAAAAAACTTGTTAAACAGGAAACAGTTTTTGTAAAAAAAATTGTCGTTTATAATTGCAGATTTGTAATTGATCTTTTCAACATATCCGGAGTACATGACAAGTCCAGCCAACATGTCAAAGAAAGGGAGCAAATTACGTGATAACACAAATTCAGAGACTGCTGGAAGGCTAGCTAACTGGCAACATCCTGATAACATTGTTGGTTACCCTGGTGGTGGTTCTGAGTCACCGGATGAAGCGAATCTGGAAGATATAGCAGCTTCCCTGGAAACTGCTTCATTACGGGATGAGAAAGATGTCAAATTGGTATGCTATAGTTATTACTAATACCGTAATGTTTACCTGGTTCATTAGAGATGTAAGTTAAATGAAAATAACACCTATCAAGCATGGGAATTTTTAGCCATTTCGCAGAATTCCGTGGTTGTACAGATCCATTTCCATGGTTTCCAAAACACTTTTGTGGAAAAGTCAAAAGTTCATTGAAGAATAATCAAAAACTTTCTTATTTAATAGCTCATTCTCATTTGGTGCAGAAACACAAGCAGTCATTTAATTGGCAGGAAGCTAGTTTTGATGATTAGTATTTTTACAATTTCAAATACATTTTTTTCCTTTAATTTATTATAACATGTCACATTTGCTAATCATGAATTTAATAACTTTGGTGTTTTTAAAATTGAAGAATTGTCTATGGTGAGAAATTTTGTCTGATGTATTTATTCATTGTTATGTGCATGCCCAGTAATCAGGTTAGCTGTTGACATGGTAACATTCTACTAAGGCAGGACTAGAAATTACTTTTTCCCTGGTAGCAAATGTTTGCTAGCATAAAAAATACTAGCAAATTCCAAGTAGCAAAGCAGAAAAAATAAAATTGACCAGTTTACATGTTAAATATTTGTAGATTAATAAATGGATTAAATAAATATTGAAAACACCAGAAATATAGGAATGTTTAAATAAATACACTTTTTAAATTTTTGTGTAAGTAATAATTTATATTGAAATAGTGATATTTGTTGTACAATAATTATGTGCTGAATGTTGACAAGTGCTGTCATATAAAGCACCAAGGCCTTCTTGAAACATTGCCAAAATATTACAGTACTTTAGTGTGTTTGAAAATAGACAGGGGGAAGATCTTCTTTTATCTGTAATCCTCTCCAGATCAAAATATTCTAAAGTTATAGAAGGGAAACCACTGTCAGATATTGGCTAAAAAAAAAGTAAATTAGTGCAGTAAGCAGAAAAGAAACAGTACTTCTGCACAAGAAACAGAGAAAGAGCAGCATTAATTATCAAATGAACTCTTTGGCATATATAACTCCTGTAAGTCACCAAAGCATGCATAGATTTCTACTGATGAAAAAAAAATAGACACAACTCTACATTATAACATATTACAACTTGATAGATATTACCCACTGCAGTTGATTTTACATTGTAACATGTTACAATTTGATAGATATTACCCAAAGTATTTCACTTTATAGTGTGGCATATTATATTTTGATATATTTTACCCAAAACAACTGCAGACCAAACAAACATTAAGTGGTTGATCAGCTTCCATAATGTGCCAAAATATGTAGCTACATGTGTGTTATGTAAATAGAACTACATGTATTAAAAAATATATCTAGAGATATTACTATTACTATTAGATCTATACAGATATTACTATTTTACTATTAGAGATTTTACTATTAGATTTACTATACAGATAAACTTGAATTTAGCATTTAACACTCGACACTGGTTACAAATAGAGTCATTTTACATGAAATAACCACAGCTAAACCTGTAGCTATAAGAAATATACATTTTACTTTTCAGGTGTGAGTGAAAAATGTCATCCATACCCATCGGTTAGGGTTAAAAAATTATATACAGTTTATTATATTAGTTGGTTAGGATTACTGACTTCTAATTTTAACTTAATTCTTCACTATTTTTCTTGCTTAATTTAATTGAATTTGATTTGTCATGTTTCATTGATTACAGAAATGAATAACATCTGTACATTTTCAAACACTTCATATGTATTAATTTTTCTTATTCCAAACTGGGTATAGGCATAGGTACTTTGTGGCTTTATCATCACCTGTATCAAATTGGTTAAACATTAAAGAATTCATGATGTTGAAATACATAAATACATAATAAATGGTAGCAATGAGACTTCATTTAACCAAAGGGACTTGCCATTTCTTACAGATCTTCTCTGTTTATTAAAATTAATTTAGCTTCTTTTTTCTTAAGATCTGCACAATACTTAAAAACGAAATCTTTTCATTTCTCTTATTATCTGTTTAATTTTTGCTTTGTCTGTCATGATTTTTAAGGCTGCTCAGAAGCGTGTTACATTTCCATATTTTTAACATGGCTGTTTTTCTGGTTTCTATACACATTACTGACCTTGAAAATATCCTTTCCATTTATCATAAAATGGATAATTGTGCCCTTTTAATTCCTTCATGTTTTAAAGGGTAATTTTTACTTTCTTGGATTCTTTTTGTAGCTATATTTATAGTTTTGTTATAGACTGAAACCTTTAAGTTGACAAATCATTGATTTTTTTAGTATAAATATAGCATAAGTTGTATACAGAATAAGTATGGGTTAATTAATTATTAATAATGGCTTTAAGTTTTTCTCTTCTAACCCAGTCACATTCTCTTGAATGAACAGAGGATTAGCACTTTCATAGTGGTAATTGCAGTGTCAGGAGGGTAGGGAAATTTTTCAGTACATGAATAATGGGTTGACTTCCATCCAGGGTCAATATGGTGAGGTTAGTAAAATAAAGCAGTTGCATTTGAGAGAAAACAACCAAAACATAGATAACTAGAATTATTTTTTTAAAAAGTTCTTACACATAAAATAGTTTTTCCTGACATGTTCCTTTTGTTGTAGTTTGAGTGCTAAGCATTTAACTACAGTACATCAGATACTGAGATAGTTACAAATTGTTCGTGATGTATTACAGTATGTCATTTGAGTACACATAATATATTTAGGATTTCAAGAGAGCATTGTTAATTTAAATAAACTGAAGATTTATGATCTTTTTTGACTAATATATTCATTCATCTACACAAACCAGTTGAGGTTGAAAAGAGCATAGTAAATTTTATTTTAATTTTTTTGCATCAGATTTTCCAGTGTGATCAGATATGTATAAAAATTAAATTGAATCCAATAAAATATTAATAATATAAAAATAAAATAAAAATAGCAAAATATTTGCGAAATCTACATGGCCAGGTATAAAAAGCCCTATTGTTCAGTTTGTATCAGTGTTCCATAATGTTTAATTTAAAATTTTGCATCACAAGAATAATTTATGACAATGCATTACAGAATATAATTAACCTTTACATAAGAATTTTACCATCTCATTTGATTAACACTGGTACATAAAATTTGTTTTCTAAATTGTGGCTGCTCAACTGGCTATTATCAGTGTGGTATTTTAATAAATTGTGATATTTAAATAAATAATTTTTAAGTTAAAATTCAAAATTTATGTGTAATTAAGACAAGTACTTGCACTGAATTTTAAATCATATTTTTCTGTTTTAGTTTTATTAACTCTGAAGAAGATATATTAAAAATCATTATGAACAATACACATCAATGTAGCTCAAAATGGCCTGTTAAAGTTTTGTAAATGAATCTTGATTGTTGTTTTTGCATGTATGATGCAACTGTACAGGGATCTATCTAAAACAGATGTACTCAAAATGTTATGTTTTTGCATGTATGCTTCAAATAAACAGGGATTCGTCTATCTATAGGAAATGTTCTCAGAAATGTTATGTTTTTGCATGTATGCTTCAAATAAACAGGGATCTGTCTATCTATAGGAAATGTTCTCAGAAATGTCATAGCATTGTTTATTTTAAAAAGTATATGAATAGAGTGTTTTGTTAATACTCATTGATGTTTTGGTATTGTCATGTTTAATTTGTTTGGTGTGTTTGGGTTTTTATTTTGTGTCATAATTTTTGTTTTGTTAGCTATGTTTTAAGATAATTTTATTAATATTACTTAAAAACCTGAATTAATGACCTAGTTGACCTATTTGTGTACACTTTTTACAAATTTTATTTTTGTTGTTATGGGCACTGAAGAAGCTAAAGCCACACACGATTGTAATATATATAAGTAGTTAATGAAGTACCAATGCTATATAGTGTTTTTCTTCAGCATGCTTTTTCATTTTAATTTTATAAAGTTGTCTTTGTACGCTGAAAATGCAAAGACAATTTTAAAAAGAAAAATTGAATCAGTGAAGCATCATGTACCGGACATGACTCTTCCAGCAGAATTTATATGCCAAGACCTGAGGATTATCTTATAAAATAACCTAGTCATTGCCATGCAAGTTAGCGACATCTGGGTCACTCTGTTCCTGATAAGATTAATATTTGGTTTTCTTCCTTTGGTACAGCATTTGTTATCTATATTACACTTTACAGCTCAGTGTCGTGAAATTTGGATATTTAACTGTAAAGTACTATAAAAGCATAGTTTAAGTGCTAATGATAATTTCATATTAATAATTTTAAAAATATTAACTATTAAACCTATAGCATTAATCTATTTTTATCTAAATTTGATAAAAATTTTACATTTTTATCACCATAACACCTTTAGGGATTATTTATAAGATTATTATTTTTTTCATAACTTAGATAATGGTAAGTATTAAGGATATTCTAGTACCACCTCATTTAGTAACTCCCTTTATGTTTCCTTTCTTTTTTTCTTTTAGGACAAGAAGAGCAGTATAGGTTCAGTTGTGGTTGATCCAAACACAAAAAAGCAAGTCTCAGTGACTGTACCTGGGCAAAACAAAGCCAAACCTACAGTGACAGGCAGGCCCACAGTTAAAGCTGACCTGGTAAGGTTTCTTTCTGGCTTTGTTAATTAAATTTTTAAAAACTGTTTTCATTTTATTGCTTGCTTCCTAGTATTTTAATAATTTTAAAGAATAAAGTAAAATTGAAGTTAGCATATACTTTTTAAAATTAGTATTATTATTTTTATTAAGAAAATAATCATATCAGAGAATTTGTTTAGCTTAAGAAGCTTGAATAATTTATAGAATCTTATACCTGTGTGTGTGTGCACTTTAAACTAAAAAGAAATAAGAAATATTTATAAATATTTTGTTCTAATTTTTGTTTTCAATATTTTTTCTTCTTGTTTATTCTTCTGTATTTGGGTTTCATTATTAGGATGTTACCAAAGAATTAAAAAAGTGCAAGGAAGAAGGTGCTGAACGTCTGGACCTAAGCAAGTCTCAGGTATTTAATATCTTATTTTTTATTTTCAAAGCAAAATACATATACTTGCAGTTGCACACAGATATGATTTTCTTATGTTAATTAGTCATTTTTCTTATATAGTTTCTTGCACATGGATAGGAATTGGTTGCATTTCTGAATATTTCCACCTACTCACAAAATATTCTATTTTATGAAAATGAGCAAAAAATCATAAAATTGTTTCATTCCAAAATAGTGTGTTCTGTTTTTACATTGAATAAGTTCATTCTGTTTGGTTAACTTATTACCACAGCTTATCTTAGTAGCATGACAGTAGGTAGTCCCACTCATTTTTTTCTACTTGATATTTTACAAATGTTTTATGCTCAAAATGTGTGTTCTGATGAAATAAGGTTGTACAGAAAAAATTATGATGATAGCTATAATACTTTTTGAGATATTGTCAATTTAATGTCGTAATTTGTGATCAACATTTTTTAGACGTAACGAACGTGCCGTTTGTCAAGTTCAGTACAAGTAAAATATAAACCTCACTGATCAACAGTCCAACATTTTAAATTAACATAATCACAGACAACAAGAAAAAACAGATATAATGCAGAAATGAAATTTAAGTTTCTTATAAATTACGACGGAAAACATGCTTTTGTTTCATAAAATTGCTTACAAAACGCAACAAACTGGAATATTCATGGCATCATAGCATAATCAACTGATGAACAAAGTATATCCAGAATGCATATTATTAAATCATTTGCTATGTAGTTAACCCGTTCGTCGTCTTCGGGACGATTTTGGCGTCTTAAAAAAAATTCTACACACGTCTTCGGGACGAAATGGGACGCCACGCTCGCAGGCGTGGCTAAAACGATCATGCTATTAAAAGAGATCCAACCGGAGTGAAAGAAATATGTGGTCTGCCTCAGCAACCACTGTGCTCTAAATTCTATCTTTAGATATTATAATTAGGAAGCTCATGTGACTGAATTCCCGCGGTTTGTAACACAACCCTGCAGCTTCCTGGAAAGTTTTTGGCAGACTTTAGGATTACGTAATCTATATAAATATGGCAAGCGCACATTTTCAGTTGGATTATTGTGAATTTGCTTCTACGGCTGGATCCGAGTGTGAGGAGAGTAGTTTTTCTTCAGAAGAAGAGGATATTGAACAAGAGGATATTCCACTTTTAGATGAAAGAGGTGACACCAATGCCACTGAATCTAGTAACGAAACCGGTCGCCCGCATGGCGACATTTTGAATGTATCGAGTGACGCACGCGTCGCCGCGAGCATGGAGATTCAAACATTTGCAGGCTCTAGTGGGGTAAAAATGCAGTTTCCAGAAAATGCTACAGTACTTGACATTTTTCAGGCATTTTTACCAGAGAATTTTGTACAAAAGATTGTCGAGTACACTAATATATATGCTTCTCAGCAACTTTTGCACGATAACCTTTGTGCTACAAGTCGTATCAAGAAATGGCACGATACACAGGTGTCTGAAATATATCAATTTTTGGCACTTATTTTTTTGATGGGAATATGTAGACTACCCACATTGAAACATTATTTTTGTAAAGATGAAGCCTATGGCCAACCTTTATTTCGTAAAGTAATGTCTGGCCGTAGATTTTATTTGTTACTAAATTGCCTACATTTTTGCGATAACGCTGTCTCCGATCCTACCGACCGTATCCACAAAATTCGATTGATTATTGATCATTTCAGACAAGTATTTTCATCCATTTATGTGCCTGGAGAAAATATTTGTGTGGATGAATCCCTGATGTTGTGGAAAGGTCGTTTAGGATTCAGGCAGTATATAAAATCTAAACGGGCTAGATTTGGAATCAAATCATACGAAATTTGTGAGAGTCTTACAGGGTATGTTTACGATTTCATTATGTACACGGGGAAAGACACTGAGTACACTTTTACTGATGGAAATCAGGGTGAGAAAGTTGTTCTAACTCTTTTAGAACCACTTCTAGGGAAATATTACAAGGTGTACACAGATCGCTTTTTCACTAGCCCCACCTTAGCACGCATTCTTTTGGCAAACAACACATACATATGTGGAACTGTCATGGGAAACAGAAAAGACATGCCAAAGAACTTTCCAGGCACTAAGCTCACTCCAGGACAAATTGCAATTGTCCATAATGATGGTGTTTCTTGTTTTGCATGGCAAGACAAGAAACAGATACTCATGCTAAGCACAATGCATCATGACAGTACAATAATAAATACAGGCAAAAATCATTACAAAACAAAAGAACCAATTCTGAAACCAGCTTGCATTTGTGATTACAACAAATATATGGGAGGGGTGGATTTGTGTGACAGTGTAACAACTGCATACCCTAGCATCAGAAAAACAATAAAGTGGTACAAGAAAGTTTTCTTTCACATTCTTGACATTGCACTGTACAATGCCTGTGTTGTTTACAAGAAACACACAGGTAAATCAATGACATTGCTAGATTTCAGAGATGCAGTATTGAAGCAAATACTAGAAAAATATCCTGAAGTCAATGTTTCTAAAGGTGGTCACGCTTCTGCTGACAGTTTGCCACCATCTAGACTGATGGGTAAACATTACATTACACTTTTTCCTCGTATTGATACAAGTAAACCAACACCGAGGAAAAGATGTCGCCTTTGTGCAGACCACAAAGTTGAGAAAAGGACACGTCACCTGTGCCCAACATGTGATGTTGCCCTATGTCTTACCCCCTGCTTTGAAAAATTTCATTCAAAGCAGACATTGTAAATTCTTTTTTTCTAATTCTTCTTTCCTGTTTTTGTCTATTTTCTTCTTTGTATTATAGGAGCATTTTGAACATTTATTTTCATAATTTACAACATATATAAAACATATGTAATTCAGCAACATAATACTTTATATTTATTTTCATAATTTACAACATATATATATATATAAAATATATGTAATTCAGCAACATAATACTTTATATTTATTTTCTTTTTATTATGTACAAAAATTTATTTGTAGCCTATATTTTCTTCTTTTACTCCTGATGAAGTCGAATACATACTCAGTATTTTTTTATTTTTACCTGACAAGTTACCTGTGTATTCATTGTACAATACAGAATAGCAGAGTATACAAAATTTCTAAACTTTACTGATGTTGATTTCCATAATAAAATTTTCTGCATCTGCATTTCTGCTTCACTAAGTCTACATCTGCAATTTTATTATATATATATATAAATCAACTTACCTAGCAGTGCTACCTTCTTCATTTTCTGCATTGGAATTTGTGAAAAATTGGACATGTGTGCAACTAGTATTTGGTGTGTTATCTACATGTAGAATTTTCTTATATGTAAATCATCTTACCTTTAGTTTACCAAGCAAGTGGCTGGCATTGTTTCCTTCTTCATTTGTGCCTTGGATTTTTGAAAAAAACATATTTGTGCTTTCTTCACTTCACTTCAGTAACCGTGACTGGTGTGTTATCTACATGTACAATTGTATTATATAAATCATCTTACCTTTACCAAGCAAGTGGCTGGCATTGTTTCCTTCTTCATTTGTGTCTTGGATTTTTGAAAAAGAATATTCTTGAAAATATGTGCAACCAGTATTCACGTCACTTCAATTTGTGCTTTACTAACTTTGACTGATATGTGTTATCTACATGTAACATTTTCTTGGGTACGGGAGGACACTAACATTTTCTTGGGTACGGGAGGACACTATTTTCTTCTTTATTTTTCTGTTCCTGGACTTTGGAAAAAAATTATTGTTCAACTGGAAATGTGCGCAACTAGAATTTCTTCAATTGAACTTGTAAACTGTCATATAAATAAAAATTAGATCTATTTTTCTACATTTGGAAGCTGTCATCAGACACATCTCGGGCGCTGTAGTCACTGAGTAAAAGTACTTGGTGGTTGCATGCTTGATGCTCTGTGTTTTAGGACTGAAAGTGGAACTTTTTATGAATATCGACCCCCACAAAACACTGACTGACGGTGGGATTATGAATGAAACACCCCCACAACGATGATAAAAATCGCAAGTTCAACAAAAAGGTAAGACAATTTTTTATTATTTACTTATTTTTCAATTTTAAAATAACTTTTAAAGAAAGTTTAATAATTCTATAATATGTCTACAATAGTTTAAACTTAAAATTGTGAAAATCCATTATAAATCACACTCGCTTTTCATTTTTAAATACGGCTACCGAGAAAATTGTTGTTGGGCGGTAAATATGCGTGACAGAGAGCTGCCATGACGCGTTTTTCGTAGTGACGACGAACGGGTTAATGCCTATTTTTTTCCAGAGGCATAGCAATAACAGTGAGGAAATTATTTGATGCTGAAAATGGCCATTTCAACTAATTTTAACCAAAAAAGAGCAGTAACCAAGTGTTATAGGGAAAACGTAAAAAAGAAAATTGTCATATCTCTAAAACTATACAACATACAGAGCTGGTTCACATATCAAAATGATCAGGTAATTGTGATCTATCTAAATATATAAAGTTAAGTTATGTTTAATCATTTATTTAATTTACATTTTTAGTTTTATTATAAAATTCCTATTTACGAAGAAAATGAAAATGGATAAATTGTCATATCTCTGAAACTATACATAACACAGTTATGGTTCACCTATTAAAATGACCAGCCAGATGTTATACATGTAACTAAACAAAAGATTTGTTCAGCATTTTGTTTATTTTAATATTTTATAATACAAAATTTAATATTTAAAATCTTAAAACCATATTAAAACTGCTTGATTGGTATAAAAGCACTCTATATCTCTATATGTATCAAAGATACATAAAGATGTTGAACCCATGCCATTGCTAATTAAATCACTGTACACACACACACTAAAAAATCCAAATCATATCATTTTATTCTGAAGGTTTGACAAGGTCTTAAATCACTGAAACTTGTGAAAGTGTGCGTGAAAAATTTATTCTTAAACTAAAACAGTGCTCTGCACACATGTACATGATTTAAAGAAATATTAACATATTTATATAATTTTAATGTAGGTTATGAATAAAAGATCATTCCATTTTTGTTTTATTTATTTCATGAATATGCACAATAACACACAGTGACACACAATGACACATACAATAAGCATCATGTGGTAATATGTTTAAATTAATATTAATTCTTGAAAAGAGGTAATGTATTTAATCCCAGTAACTTCATATTGATAGAGAAAGTAATAATATAATAATAATATAAGTAATATCCAAAACAAAAAAAAATATAAATAGAAAATTCTAGCAAAACTCTAAAATCAGCAGCTGGCCAGGTTCTTCCATTGGTTATCTCCATTGTTAAGCCCCATTTAAAAACAAACTTGGCATTCACATCATCACAATCTATGCTATCACACCACTTCAAAATATTCTTATTTCTATACTGCTCCATCAATATTATTTTGCATTGTGAACTTCTAATGCCTCACTAATCATAAATCATCATAACAAACACAGCAGCATCTTAGTTTGTAAATCCACCATCTTCTTTCAGTCTCTTTGGTGGTTGGCTACTTGGAAAGTTATCTACATTAGTTGTTCTTGCCACTTTAGTTTCATCTAATCTACTACCTGCATTTACAACAGATCAGCATGTGCACAATCAGATACTGGAGTGCCTTCTAGCAAATATTTGCATAAATTATTTTATCAACAAAGGGTGTTGATGTCTTTACCTTTTATTTTTATATTCAGACTTTTAGCACCCAAATCAGCCTTGTACCTATGATTACTATGGAGTACTACTAGTGCTAGCTTTATTTAAAGTCTGAAGCTCTTTGCAAACACTTTCATTCATAGACAAAGCAAGAATAATTTGACTATATGGTTTTAAATGAAAAGTTTAAAGAACAGTGCACTGCTTGTGTTTTTAGTGATTCTGTATTTTATGTTTTTGCATTTTTGAGAGATGGGCAAAACTGAACAAGCCACTCATTCAGACAGCAATCTTTCAAATCTTTATTTTCTTGGCAAAACTTTGAAGTAGTCTAATCAGATTATCAGAAACTTCATAAACAGCTGTTAATAAATAACATACTTCAACAGCATCTCCTGACCTATCAGTCATAACCCTGAAGATAAGTTAGTGTACTGCTCATCAGCTAAAAAAAATATTCCACAAATGTTCAACCCTTAAAATTTTCTTTATGCAAACAAGTATGCTGTAAGTAGGATAACTATTAGCTGCATACTTTTAATAACTTGCTTTTAATAACTTGCTAATAAGGAAAAAGTATACATTGCTTACCAGCTAAAAGAGTGAAAGGACCAAACAATATTTAAATATTACTCTTTAAAATAAAATAAAGTAAAACATGAAGAAATATTAAGTTAGCTATAAGATTAAGAACAAATGTACCCTGCTGTCTTTATTATTAAAAAACGAAACAACAACCTTTTAAGTTAGCTATTTCTCCATTTATGTAGAAGTGTAAAGAAATTACAAGTCAGGGGAGGGGGGACCCCCCAAAAAAGAGATTTTTTACACTGTAAAACGATGTTCAAATAAGAAACAAAATGGGAAAAGAATTTTTTTTTTAAATATAAGCAAAAACGAAATAATAAACTAAATATTAAGTTTGTGTTACAGTACACAGGACGCTTGAAAGAACTGAAATATTTCAGAGCGATGTTTTTCTACAATTTTAGCATCTAGAGTTATCTTTTCTTGTTGAAATTAACGATGATTTAAAACTATTTTTTCTACCTAATAAAATTGTCACCCACACCTAAAATTAAATGAGCAAATAAAACAATATTCACAAATATGATCTGCGTCTTTAAAACGAAATATTTCAAGAAAATAGTATATTTTCACGTATTTGCAAGTCACTCCGAGATCGGCGTATATTTGAAAGAGTTAATTCGGAAACTGTCAATAATTCTACTTCAGTACTTGAAAAATAATAATAATATGCTTACAAAAAAATTCAAGAAAATGAAAATAAACTTTAATAAACACTCACAAATAGATCTGACCGATAAATGGTTTCAACTGATCGTATAGGGCAGAATAATCAGCGTTAGCGTCGGTACACCGTGTTTCAGAAATGAAAGCCTTGACTGTGGCGTGAATTGAGAAAGACGCGACGGGGTTTTCAATTTCGCAAGAACCGGCTGGACTAATAATCGCGTATTGTGTCATGTTTTTAGAAAGAGGTTGAAATGCTGAATAAAATGATATGTTTTTCTAGTTTTTCTGAAAAATATTTGATCCCAAAAATTTGTCTCAAATTTTTAACTTAAATTTTTTTTGGTGTTATTCTTAACATACACTATGGAAAAAAATATGAGTGTATAGAGTTATCTCTCTTCTTTTTAATGGACCAATCAGAATTTCGCCAACCTATCACGCTGTTTCTTGCCGAAAAGTTAAAGTATAGTACCGAAAAACGCAAATTTTACTTTTTCGGCCGTGAGGCGCCCGATGAGAAATTTTCGACGTAACCCTAAGGTACTTTCGTCAAAGTTTATGGATACAATAATAAAGTTCAGATGAAAAGCAAGAATATACTTTAAAAGATGAAAGATAGCTCTTTATTTTTTATATAAACATCGTTAGTCCAGGTTTAGTGTGAAGAAAACTGTTTTGAGTCAAAGTTCAGTGAATTTGCGTGCAAAAGAGCGTTTGACCCCAATAAAACAGCGGCAGTGGGACTACCTAATGACAGCAATATATACATGCAGTGATTTGTACTGTATGTGAAACTGTATCAGATTTGAAAAAGTTTAGGAAAATTCAATTGCAGTGATGATGTCATGAGGGGTTGAAAGCTAGAGACTCAATGGCTTTCAAAAAAGTGATAATGTAAATGAAGGTGGAAAGTATTATAGAGTCTTTCTCAAAGACCTATCTATTCACCTAATTTTTCAGCTACTAACCCTTAGTTCTTTAAAACATGATGTAGGAAGGCCATCTGTGATAATTGCAAACATTATACTAATGATTTTTTGTTTTTTAAAACATTGATTCTAGTAAAAGTTGAATAATTGGGGATCAGTGAATGACTATATGTAGTTTGTGAAGCTTCAAGGTACCTTTAAAATATTTTTATTTTTGCTGTGTTTATCCATGCTTCATTTTAAATCCACTAAATTAATCAATGTGATTAATTTTTCGAGGACATACGCATTTACCTCTCTGTTGTCAGCAATGCCAAATCAATGTAAAATTTTGCTGACAGTTATTTGTGCCATGTATGGGGAACGTGATAGGTCAATAAATTTGAATTGATATTGAGACTCTTTCCTGTCTATGTCTTTGACAGTGGTTGTGGTCGTTGTTACACATTGTATCATTGGTGCTGTCTACACTTCACCCTTACCCATTCGCAGTCACACATGCAAACAATTCGGCAATATGTAACCTACATGCAGAATAAAATTCAAGCCAAATAACCATCCTTGATATTCTGTGTGTAGATTTGTAGTAACATCTGTGCACGTCCTACATGGCATTGACTAACCACCACCCCCTTTCTTTGGAGAGAAGGGTGGCGGTGATACATAGTTTAAATTTAAAAAATAATAATAGCTAATTACAAAGAAAGACATAAATTATGAATATCAGTTTTCACAATTTTGGAATCACTCATTTTAGAATCTTACAGAAACAAATAAGCTGCTTTAAAATATATCTGTTGAAATTTATCAATAAAAAGTTCATTGCTGTATAAATCATTGCAGATATAAGAAATAAATATAAGGCTTTAGTATTTGTAGTAAAATCATTCATCAGCTTAGAAATACTTATTTACTTTAAAAACTTAAATTTTGTATTGATTCTCATGACATCACACTCCACCTCTTCCCTTTTTCCATTATTAAATTTTGCAATACATTGAAAAAATATGAAATATATTTTCCCCCCATTAACACAAGTGTCTTTTCAACAGAGAAATTACACACACAAGCACACATGCATGCACGCACATATACCATGCACCATGCATGCTCATGGTCACATCCTGATATAAATTATTTCAGCATTTTTTATTTTTTCCATTTCTCACCACTGCTTGGGGATGTACTTATTTGATAATCTCTTGTGTAATCAATTAAATCAGTTTATTTTAGACATTCTTTTCATTATTTTATATTTGTAGTCAATTAATTTCAGATGTCTAATCAGTAAAGAATGCATTGAATTTTCTTTGATTTTTGCCTCATTCTGATTATCTCATTGAATCTTTTTACTTTTTTTTTAAATCAACAGATTTCTCTCCTTCCTAACAGCATCAAAGAGGTTAGTTCCAGTATTCATGATTTGCTATATAACTTTTAAAAAAATAGGTAGTTTTCATTATTATTTTAAAAAATATATCCAAATAGATCTAAATTAAACATTTATCTTGCAGTGTATTTCTTTCAACAGAATGCTCAAATGATGCTTTTATACTTACATGCTTTAATCTTTCATGGAAGATGTCTTTTACAAAAACATCTCTTTAGTGACTTTAGTACTCCTAAATGTAGAAATGTCTTAGCATGAAAGTGTGTAATGTAAAAATGTGTTTGAAAACTTATAAATTATTATTACATATATAAGTGTTTATGTATTTTTAACAGCTGAATCAATTAGTTGAGCTGTATCTCTATGGTAACCGATTATGCTCACTGCCTCCTGAAGTTGGCTGCCTGACATCATTACAGACTTTGGCTCTCAGTGAGAACTCCATCACATCTTTGCCAGATTCTTTGGCAGCACTGACCAAACTTCGTGTTCTGGATCTGCGGCACAACAAACTGCAAGAAGTAAGGGGAAATCTCACTTATTCATCCTGGTTAAATTGCTTTAGAACAGAAAACTTCAGAAATAAGACAAAAACATATATAGTTACACTCACATGTGCATATGCACACACAAACAAAACATAGTTTAGAAAGATTTTAAAATTGAAAACCATCAACAGTTGACACATTTGCAGTTAACCTTTTTGACATCCTTGTAATATGATATCTAAAAATGGGCAATGTCTGTAAATCAGTGGTACTGATTATCAAGCAAAGTTGATCTCTGTTTGAATGCAGTTTGTATAAAATATATAGCATTGATAGGCAGTATTTATAAATCAGTGGTGCCATTCATTATGTCTTATTGAAGGCTTGTACTTTGTATTTATTTGTGTTTGTTCTATTGAGTTCCATTGTACAGAAGTCCAGTATATTCATTATGTCTTATAGAAGGCTTGTACTTTGTATTTATTTGTGTTTGTTCTACTGTGTTCCATGATACAGAATTCCTCTATATTCATTGCATTTTGAAGAAGCTTTATTCTTTGTATTTACTTTGGTTCTTTGTGTTGAGTTCACTGAAACAGAATTCATCTATAGTAGAATGTCATTTATCCAAACCACCACTGCCCCATGACCTTGAAAAATGCTCTGTGACTTTGATACATCATTGTCTGTTGTGTTGTTATTTTAAATAATAAAATCTCCCCATATTTATTATAATCTTGTTTGTCTGCATTTACCTGCTGTTTAAGAGTAAAATAAAAAAAAAGAAGAGTGTTTTATAGTTCAAACTATGTAAACAGTTAGATTAAGATCAAACTAAATATACATTGGTTCTTAAAACATTTTGGTTATTATTTACAATCATTCCTTAATTCAATTTTTAAAAAAACAACTTTATAATTCAAAATACATGAGTAATTACCTTGAGTAATTACCTTGCATTCAGTAATTTAATTGTAGATCTAATTACAGTTTGTTTCGTATAATCCGGGTGTTCTCATGTATGTTTGATTATCTGAACTTAACTTGGATTCCATTTAGTTCGATAATCAACGTCCTACTGATATTTTCCTTGTATCTTATAGAAGGTCTATATTTATATCTTCTTTAAAAAAAAAAGTTATACTTCTATGTTTATTTATGTTCTATTCTTTTGGCATCTTTGTTTTGCTTGGTTGCATGATGCAGAATTAGATACTCTTTGCATCTTATAGAATGATTATATTTCTCTGTTTATTTATGTTTTGCTCAGTAGCATAAACCAGAACTCTCCAATGTTATTTTTGCCTTTGTTATTTTTGCCTTTGTAGAAGGATTGCGTTTGTTGTGCTCAGTTGCGCAGCTATTTATTGCTCCAATAAGATTATACATCTCTTTGTATTAAGAAGTATGGCCTTCCATTCATTGCATGTTCACATCTTCATTGAAATAGTGTAGCACTTCTGAGTTTGTTATGCTCATATACACGGTGAGTTTGTGTTCTCTCCATGTATACTTCTGAGTTTGTTTTGTTCCTGTGTCCTTCAGAGTTTGTGTGTTCCATTCACGTTACATTTGTTTTTGTGTTATTTTCATGTACACTTCCCAGTGGCTGTGTTTTATTCATCTTCATTTGAGTTTATGTTCTGTTCATTTTGGATTATTTATTTCTTGTTTCAGATCCCTAAAGTAGTTTATCAACTGCGGTCTCTGACAACATTGTTTTTGCGCTTCAACAGGATACGATTAGTAGAAGATGATGTTAGAAATCTTGTTGTAAGTATTTATAGTGTAATAATTGTGATGTGCATGTGCTGTTAAATGTGAATTATTACCAAATAAATGACCTGATTAAAAACTGTAATACCTCTCAGAATTTCTTAAGTTGCATTTAATTTGGTCTCACACATTTGTTGTTGTTTGTTTGTGTGCATATCTTAAAATATTAAAATAAAAATTTTATGAAACTGAATAATTTGTTTCCGATAAATGAGGTTACTTGCACTAATAAAATTTCACATTATTATTATTATTATTATTATGTTTTTGTTTCTCATGATAGAATATTTATTTACTAAACAATGTGTAAACACATAATTATGTATTTTGTCTTTTTCAATTCAGAATTTAACCAAATTCAGTTTAAGAGAAAACAAGATTCGAGAGCTGCCAAATGGAATTGGGCAGTTAGTAAATTTGGTGACATTTGACATTTCACACAATCATTTGGAACATTTACCAGAAGGTAAGAATTCGATATTTTACATGTTTGAAAAACCCTAGTAGAAAAATTGAACAAAGGAAACACATTGTAATGCACAGCTTACAGAATTTTGTTACATTAGCAACAGTTACTTACTTTCAGAGATAATGAATTTTAAACTTGCCTAGGAAGTAAATTTTAAACTACTAAGAACATTTGTTAATACTCAATGTCATTTGTTATGATTGGGTATACTTGCTAACTTTTACTTAAATTTGCTTGTAAATCTTTTTGCAGACATTGGTAATTGTGTTAACTTGAATTCACTTGATCTTCAACATAACGAGCTACTTGACATCCCAGAAACCATTGGTAATCTGCGTGCACTTAATCGACTTGGTCTTCGGTAAGCTTTTGCTACACTAAGTTTGATTTCTTACAAGCCTGATACTTATTGCAGTTTTTTTTTTCCATTGGCTAAGCTACAGTTTCAGTTTTGCTCTTTTTCCTTTAGGAATTTTTTATATAACTTCAAAGGCAAATTCACTCTTGAACTATGTCAGCTGGGCTAGCCATTTATCTACTGTCTGTAGATTCTGTATGTACTGGCTTCTGTTCTTTTTTTTTCTTCTAGTCATTACTTCAAATTCAAACCTTTGTGTAAATACATTGCTTTCTTTCATCTTAAACCGGCTCATGAATGTTACACCCACACCTCCTCACATCTTCTATATTCAAAGTAAGACAGTGGTAGTTTAAGAGAGATTTATTGTTGCAACACTTGTTTTATTTGTTTATTTATTTATTATCCCATCTTAAGGCAGGAAAAAACTTTTACGCTGTTGTTTTTAGAAAACTTTCACTACCAAAAAAAGAAATCTTATTAGCATATAAATAGGTTCTTTTCCCCTTGTTTGAGTGTCTCTTTATTTTCACACATAGAAGATAGATACATACCACTGTTTTTGTGGGTTTTTTCACAGATACAATCGTCTCATGAGCATACCACGTTCACTAGCCAACTGTGAGCACATGGATGAGTTCAACGTGGAAGGAAACAACATATCGACGCTGCCGGTAAGTTGTACAGTGCCAGACAGTTTTATATGTGCCAGTAAGTTATTCACTGCTGAAACAGTTTTTTATGTGCCAGTAAAATGTCAAAATAGTTTGGGAAAAGTCTTAAATTTGAAGTTTTTATACTGTTTTAATTTTTGGATCGTCCATAGACATAAAATCTTAAATTGTTTTAATATTTTGGTCGTCTGCAGACTAAAAATTGGAAAATGGAACAATGGACTTACCTTTTTACATTCAGAGTAATTGCCCTTTTTGGATAATGTATGCACAATAAGAAAGCGCTGGAGAGTGCAGCCATTGTGACTTTCTAATTTCCACTGAACATAATTGTATTAGTAATAAGTATAATCTAACCTTGGCTGGAGAGGTCGGATTACATGGGCAGCCCTGAAAATGAAAAAAAAAGTCCCACTAGCCTTTGGCTAGTAACTTAAAAATTTTACTAGCCAAACTAAAAATGTTACTAGCCAAACTAAAATGTTTCCTAGCCAATTTAATTTTTTTCTAGACAATCAAAATAGCCTAACATAAAAAAAAATACTGTTTTGTTCAGGTAATCTGGGTGGTCATGTGGTTATTAGCTATAGTATTGTGTCAATTTTATTAATAAAAGTAGTAGCTAGATATTATTAAGATAATTTGGGGGGGGGGAGTTTGAGAGAGAGAGAGAAAGAGAGCGAATGATGTCAGTGTTATACAAATCAATGTGTGATTTCATCTATGATATTTCAGTTTGAATTTTTTTTTAATTTTCTGAAGGTCTTTTACAACGAAAGCTCAATTTTGTGTTGTTTTACAGTGATGTTTTTATTTTTACTTTCAACTTAATCTGATAAAGTTATCAATAATCAATCATCATCATCATCATCATCATCATCTGCTGGGATCAGAACATCCGGCCACTCAGTGTATTGTAACTTTCTAGGCCTGCCAGATGAATTTGTCCACTTGGCAGCAGAACTCTCAGGCTGGAAGTGTACAGAGATAAGAAATGACGCCATTATTAAACACTTAACACGTGTAGATTTTGGACACACACATACACCGCCGTGTACGTGTGACACCTTGATTGACGGAGTGAATACGCATGAGAAGATAGAGGCAGATTCTATCAGTTGTGTACCTTTAAAGGTGTGTTGAAACTTCTAGCAACACATTGACTGATTTTACTGATGGGACCAATACACATGAGAAGATAGGGACGAATTCTATCAGTTGTGTACCGTTAAAGGGCAGTGACACGTTGACTAAGTCTACTGACCGAAGAGAGAGTCACTACGAAGACTGATATCGGTAGATCTCGATCTCCGGTAAATGACGTGAGTCATGACGTAATTTTGAAACACAAGATTATTGCGTTATGCTAACACATTGACAGCCAGGGAAACAGAAGTATTTGATCCAGATGACAGCATAGGTAGCAATACAGACGGAGACAATGTGCCTATGATAAATTCATTTACTTCAGATGACATGACAGTTGTCAGAACTGAGACAGAATTCTTTTCCAAACGTGACATGGAAGAAGATAGAGTCAAAAACTGTACAGGGACGAAATCTAGTATTTCTGGTGTACTTGCTAGAGACGGTCGATGACAATGCAGGTATACTGGTGAGTATGCACGATGCTGTTGTCAGAGACAGGGCAGAACTGCTGTCTGCAGATAAATCACTTAAAGGACTTAGTGACGTAGACAGAAGCCACGGTACATGGACTACCCTTATTGACTCACTTGTTGAGATAAAGGAATGTCATGAGTACGTACCAAAAACAATAGAGAGAAGAAGAACGGAAGGAAAATTTACAAACCCATAGTTGTTCACAAAAAAGTTCATTTTAGCGCACTCGCAGTTGGCGACTAAAGTTTTTTTTTTAGTCGCCAATTATTTTTTTCACTAGCCATGGCGACTAAATTAGTCGCCATTTTCAGGCCTGATGGGGGAAAAAAATTATTTAAAAACATTAGAGATATCGATCTGAAATCAGTTGCATTCAATAGAATAAGTTGTCACGCACAGTGTCATAACAATAGTGTGGCAGAGTAAATTTGCCTATCCCTATTTCAAGACTTGATTTTTTTTAAAATGTTAAATTGTCGAAGTGACCCAACCTTATGATGCATTTTTGTATGTGTCAGAATTGGACAACATAAGAGGATTTAAGAAACAGCTATATTATGTTGCAATATCATTGCAATAAAAGATAAGACTTTATTGTATGTTTGTGTAAATCATGAAATCACTGCTACTCTCTGGAGCCCAGCCTAAGTGACCAGTATGACCCTAGCCCCTTTGTCAATTCACACGTCGCTTGAGGTATTAGCCGTTTGTGTGCATAAGTCAACAACAACTATTACTATTACTTAATACCTTCCTGGGCAGAACTAATATGGCCTAATTAACTATACCCTTTAGAACTCAGATACCTGTAAGCACCCATTGTCTATAGTAGGGATGCACAAATCGCAGCCCGAGACAGGGTTCTATGCGGCCCCCGGAGTACTTTTGGATGTTACCATTATTACGAATGTAGAGCACATTATTTCATTATTTGTGTTGTTTTTTCTACTGAGCCATCCATGTGGCAGCCCTCCATGCACTATCAATTGGAAATTTGGCCCTCTAGCCTAAAAAGTTTGTGCACCCCTGATCTATAGTCACCTACATCCTCAGACTTGATACTGAAGGCCAAAGAAGTCAAACTTGTAGGTTGTTCATATGAACATGACATGTGTGCCATGTACACCCAGCAAGAGCACATTAGGAAACAGCCAAAGCCTCTGCATACTTAAGTTTTGATTCAGACAGCGTGCATTGACTAATGCCAGAGCCATCCTTACTTCTAGAAAGAAGAAATCTAGTAGAAATCAACTACCTTCACTAATGGCTGCTCTCATACCCGTTCATCAAGAGGACTACAGCAAAGCCTGGTCTTATTGAGTCATCTTCAGTTTTTATTGTGCATCAGCAGAGTTAGTCAGACTGTCAGTGATGCAGCCACTTTACACAGAGGAACTAAACTTCTCCGAGCTATTTTCTCCCATCAGAGAACATGCATGTCCTTTCACTCTTGCAGTTAGTTTACACTGCAAAAGATATATGGGAACCAGAATATTATTTAGGTGGCCATATTCCGAACACATAGTCAGCCATGATGCTGTTTAGGTCATGAGACAAAGGAGTTGAGCATTCCAGGTGTTGGGTGCCCAAAAGTATCCTAGGAGACAGACAAGAAATTATACAGCTTTGCCTGTAAAAATCTACTCTATGCTGAAGCAACAAAAAAAAAAAAATGTACTAATTGAGATCACTCACATTAAGGAGCAAACTATACGGTCTTTATCTAGCTTGCTTCTCTTTTTAGCATGTTGTATAGGATAGAATATAAGTCACAGAATAGAAAATAAATCACAGACTCCTAGAATGTAGCTATGTGTTCTTTTTACCAGGAAGGTCTATTGTCAAGCTTGTCCCGACTTACCAGCATTACACTGTCACGGAATGCTTTTGAAAAATACCCAACTGGTGGCCCGTCACAGTTTCGATCAGTTTATGTAAGTATAGAATTATAAGTTTGAAATATAACTGATAAATGTTGATTTTTGCATTGTTCATTGTTTTGGACTGTCTGAGAGAACTAGAAATACACGATCTTATAATATTTTTTAAGAGCATATATATCCTTGTGTGTTTTAAAAAAAAAATTAAACCTCTTAATGTTAAGTTTTGTTTATAGAATTGAGTTGATATTATGTGATGACCATAATCATGTTGTAAACTACGTTTGTCCCATATTTAGGCAATCAACATGGAGCACAATCAGATAAACAACATCCCCCTGGGCATCTTTTCTCGTGCAACAGCTCTCACCAAACTCAACATGAAGGACAATCAGCTCACCGCTTTACCGCTTGGTACAATCACTTTTATGGTTAAGACAATCTTGGATATACACTTATTGGCATCAACAGAGTGAAGAACAAAGTGATGCACTTTCTGTCCTCTTAATGTTAAAAGTATCATTTATTTTTATCTTTTATCTTTTTCATCCATTTATTATCTGGAAATAAGAAAAATTTAATATTAGTTATGATCACTAGAAAAATATACATAATTACTTAAATTTTGGGTGTGGCTTGACATTTGCATCACTTTGTAGAATTATGAAGTTGTGTGTTTAAACTAGATTTCTTTACATACCTAGATCTTTACTTTACCACTGGGTGATTTTTTTATTAGGCTGCTGCATTTAGTATCGACAGATTATTTAAGGTTTGAGACACAATTACAATGCATGAATAGATAATCAGTAGGCAAAATGGCAGAATTACTTTTTTGATTGTTTTCGGTCAGGATAAATTCAATCAAACGTCTTAGAATTCATTCCAGCTTTTTCAGTGCGCAGTTAAATATAAATGCAGTTTTTAAAAAAGCAAAAGTTGATATCTGAAATGTTTATGAAAGATTAAAAGATTATGACTAGTTCATACTGCATAGTTAATAATTGTGTTAATGTTTTGCAGCAGTAGAGTTTGGTAATATGTGTTAGATAATTCATTAAAGATTACAGATATAGTTAATATTGCAATAGCTAATAATTGTACTTTAATTTTTACCAGAAGTAATATTTGGTAATATATATTCCATTATTTTATCTTTTCTGGGCAGACATGGGCTCATGGACAAACATGGTAGAGTTGAGTCTTGGTACTAACCAACTGACAAAGATCCCCGACGACATCAAGTTTTTACAGAAACTTGAAGTCCTTATTCTCTCCAACAATGCTCTAAGGGTTAGAATTTCAGTTTGCACTATTCTTGTTTTGTTTTATTTCCTTTTCTTTTTACTGAATTTTAAAAGAACATGTTAAAGCATCAGATTATCTCAGACTGCATATTTCTTATTCTCTTTGATACTTTTTTTGCATATTGTTTGTTCTGTTCACCTGTCAGATCAGCTAATTGAATTTTGCTCAAATAATAATTAATAGTGTAGCAGCATGTTATTCAGTAGAAATAGAATAGAACACAATCCTAAAATGCCTAAAGAATTTGTTTTACAAGACACAAAATTCCTAAACAATAACAAAAAAATCAGTGTTATTCTTGGTCCCTTATTTAATGTTTAGTTGTTGACAAGTTAAAAAACATCATTTTTCAATATAATTAGAAGGAAATCGTGTAATTTGTTTAATTTGTTATATGACTCTTGATATCTGCATACAGTCATGAAATATATTTTTTTGAAAAAATGTTTGGTAGGAGGAATTCATGTAATTTATTCCATGATTCTTGATGTTTGCATAAAATCTCAAAATATATTTTCAGTTATTTTTAATACAGGGATAATTTTCCTTTAATTTTGCTCAATTTGGCAAGTATTTTAATGTAGATTGTGTAGCTTGCATAATTCATTTTTATTGTATATTGTATGTTACTGTTTAATTTTTTTTAAATGCACCTAGAAGTAGAGATATATGGACAGACATTTTTGTTCTTTTTCCAGAAACTGCCATCTACAATCGGAGAGCTGCACAAGCTGCGGGTTCTGGATTTAGAAGAAAACCGGCTGGAGACTCTTCCACAGGAAATTGGTAATGCATTGTTTAGGATATTATTATTCCATTGAGGTGTTTGGTTTTGTTTAAGCTTAATCTTTATTTTGGCAGCAATTTATTCTATGTGTCATGTTTTATTATTTTATAGGTGTATCTAAGATTATAATTTTGGTCATCACACTTAAGCATGGAGAAAATGCATAAAATCTGAAGAAATATTGTTTGAAGCTGATTGTTTAATTGGTATAACATATTTGTTGGTGTTTAATATTTTGTTGGTTGGTTGGTTGTTTCATATATATATATATACAGGAAATATAACATTTGTTGGACCTAACTAACTCTAAACCAAACCATTGTTACCTATTTCAGAATGGAGCTTCTATTTTTATGGGTTGTAATTTCTTTCATTAATTTTGTTTGGTCATTTCAGAGGAAATTTGTTTGTATAGCTCAACTTGTTTGTTTACTTATGCTTGAAAGAACTGGATACCATAAGATGATTTAGGAGAATATATACAAACAGATAATTAAGCATTTAAACAGAAATAAGCATCCATGCAATGAAGCTGGTGTGAAAAAAATAATAGTAAATTTGGATCATTTATGAATTTATCAGAAAATATAATGGCAGCTGTGGATTTATAACTTTGGATCATTGGGGTTTCTTCAGTATCAGTTGTGATACTAAAATAATATTTTAGTCTAACTTTTCCCTCTCATAATGCATATTTGTTTTTAGCACTTTATGAGTCCTGATATCTCAGTATATAAATTCAAAGTGTAAATTCCCATGCACATTATTTTGTCTTTGAAATCTTGCAAGCTTTTAAAGGCTCAAAATATTCATAAACCATCATTTAAAAATGATTGCAGTTTTATTCTCATGTCATAGGTGCACTGAGAGAATTGCAACGTCTTGTGGTACAGTCCAATCAGCTCACCTGCTTACCACGCACCATTGGGTAAGCTAACCTGTTTACCACACACCATTGGGTAAGCTAAGCTGTTGCTATTTTCTCTCAAGACTGTTTTTATCTCCTCTAGGGATATCTGTGGTACAAGTGTTTGCTAAGTTATTGGTAAGGTGTAAGTAGGATTGATTTTTTTTTTAAAGTTTATTTAAGAAAATATTAATTTATAGCTTTTGTGCCGAAGAAGGCAATTTGAAGCTATAGAAACATTTTTTTACTGTCTGTTCAGAGGCAATTTGAAGCTATTGAAACAGTTTTTTACCATGTCTGTTCAGAGGCAATTTGAAGCTATAGAAACAGTTTTTTACCATGTCTGTTCAGAGGCAATTTGAAGCTATAGAAACAGTTTTTTACCATGTCTGTTAAGAGGCAATTTGAAGCTATAGAAACAGTTTTTTACCATGTCTGTTCAGAGGCAATTTGAAGCTATAGAAACATTTTTTTACCATGTCTGTTAAGAGGCAATTTGAAGCTATAGAAACAGTTTTTTACCATGAAGCTATAGAAACAGTTTTTTACCATGTCTGTTCAGAGGTAATTTGAAGCTATAGAAACAGTTTTTTACCATGTCTGTTTAGAGGCAATTTGAATCTATAGAAACAGTTTTTTACCATGTATGTTCAGGGGTAATTTTCTTTTGAAAGTTGGATAAATCACTTTCTTAGGTGGACATATCACTTTAAAATTGCAGTTGGTGGAGATCATGGATGCAAGAATTGGTGTGACTGCCAACTGACATAACACCATAGTTAGTGCAATATAATTTGATGTGAAAGCATGATTATGATAGTGATAAATGTTTGACCTTCAATTATAATAGTGCAGACACCTCAGACTGTGTGGCCATTTTGTTCGTGAATAGCAGACACAAATCAAGCTAATGTAGAATAAGTGGGCTTTTTTTTTCCTGATCGGCCAAAGCACCGATGACATTATAAAGCTGTATTTATCTGTTTAACAGTTGCATGCATGTTGCAGTCTTTTCAAACGGACTTTATTTGAATATTATTTCTCACATTAATAAATGTTTGGTTTTATGTATGTCAGACTTTTAAAAAACCTTCAGTACCTTGGAGCTGGGGAAAACAACTTGACATCACTCCCTGCAGAAATTGGTAAGTCGTTTTGTTCTAGTTGGAACCAGCCAAGAACAGTATTTTATATGATTGATTTTTTAGGTCATTTTGCTGTACGTCTAGATTTTGTGGAAATGGAAACATAAATAGGACCAGTAGCAAGCATCTCTCTGTAATTACTCTTAATGTCACTGATTTGCTTGCATAACCCTTAATGTTTTTATACAGTTCAGTTGCTGAAGGAGTTAAATAGTTTTTTTTAATCACATCTTTATAATGTAATGTGCTTCTTCTTGTAATAGAAACATTCAGTCCATTTGAAATTTTGTCTAAGGAAGGGGAATAATTCTGTTCTAAATTGATATGAATCTTTCTTTAGCCAATATAATTGTGTGACAGAATCATTTCACAAATTAGTTCTGAGTTACATATGTTTCTGGAATTTTAGAACCATTTGTAACTCTAGGCTTGGGGAAAATTTTTCCATATTTTTTTTTAATTTGCATAATTTTCATTTTTTTTATGTTCTGACTTCCAGTTCTGAAGAAAGCCTCAGATGTTCTTTATATTAAATACATATTGTAACATAGCTTGTAAACTTGATAGGTAAATTATAGCTTATAAACTTGATAAGTAAATTAAATGTCATTTAATTTTATTTTAATTTCTTTTTGCATATAACAGGATCACTGGAAAGCTTAGAATCGTTGTATATTAATGACAATCCAGAACTGCACAGTTTACCATATGAATTGGCCTACTGCTCCAACCTTCAGATAATGAGCATAGAGAATTGCCCACTGTCCCAAATTCCTGCTGAAATTGTGGCGCGAGGACCTTCACTTGTCATTCAGGTATAGATAGATTGCATATTATTGCATACTATAGAAATCATAAGGGAGTTCTGCAAATACAGGCCAGATGTGACATATTTTTAATTCAACTGAATTTCTGTAAGAGGCCATGTCCGGACTGAGTTTGTTATAATGTACATTGACTTTATTTAGTAAAAGACACCAGTTGAGTCATAGACATAGTAAGAGCTTTTAATACTTATGATAGTTGGTATTTCTGATTAGAGCGGCAAATTATTTTTAAATATTGACATTTATTTCTGGGGGTCTCTTGACAGCAGTTTGTTGTTTCAGGCATGCTGAAAAAATATTTTTAAAAAAATCAGCTGGTGTTGAATATTTTCCCTTGTGAAAAGGAAGGGTTTTTAAAATTTAATCTTCAGTCCTGTCATGTTTCTGTAACTTTTCCATGTTAATATTTACTTGGTAATAACTTGCATTTCTTTCAAACCACTTCTTATTGCTCTCTTAAAAAAAAAAAAAAAAATCAAAACAAAACAAAACCAAAACTAGGGATAAGCTCTGTATCATTTATCTCTTCTTATGGCATATGTGGAGTTTTGACTTTAATTTTATGACAAGAAAATAGCCATGTATACCACACTGACTAAACTATGAATTGTGTTTGTTAATATGTATCACAGATCTTTGAGAAAAAAATAAATGCTTGTAGATGTAATGGTGTTGAGCATTAATTGTGAGACAATTGGCAGAGCCATTTAAATTTAATAAAATACTTTGGTAACACTTATCTTTTTTAAAATCATCAGTTTTTTTTTTAATGTTTTTGCTGTCATTAGTTTATGGAAACCGCATGCAACATAATGTTCGTACTTCAGATATTTGAATCAACAAACATTGTTGCATTTATAGCAGTGGTGTATTTATCACCACTGAAAACTTATAGAGTATTTAATATGTAAACATTTGCCAGCATTAACTATTGATGTTTTATTAATTTTTAAATATTACCCCCGTCTAGAGTTATTTCTATATAGTGTCTGTGTATAATTTGGTGCATATTATTTGAACTCTTGTTACAGTACCTCAAGCTTCAAGGGCCATATTGCCAGTAACGGCAGTTTTAACTTTGACCCAAAGGTGATTGGAAAGGCAGCAATGTCTTGATCTGTGATTGGAGAACTCCTTTACCACAGCATAAACTCTCGATATGATGCCACGGTCGCCATGACAGCCTTTATCAGGCTTAATACCATAAAAGCAAATCCAAGCAGACAGAACTAGAAAGTCTGGCATCCGATACTGTTGAAGCCCTTGACTGAGAATGCCAGCAATGATGTTGCTTTAATGGGAGATCTGCTTTTGAAGGAGAAATGTTTTCTGTGTTGGTGTGGATGGGTGAATAGGCTGTGCACGTGTACATTTGAGTGTACATTTCGTTTTTAGTTAGCATTCATATATGAAGCAGCTTTTTCTTCCTTTACTGGTTTTGCTAATGATTGACAAGATATTGATACCCTTCCCCAAATCCTGCTCCCCTTACCTGCAGTAGTCAGCTTAGTGAAGAAAGTGTCATATAGCAATCACATCGTTAAAAAAAAAATATTTTCAACAGGTCATGATTCTCAGAGGAACTGATAAATCTATGAATCCTTTGGGAAAACCAATACGAGACTGAGACATGAAAATGCCTATTGAGTGTTGTTTTTATGTATATTAATGGTTTTTAATTGTTTTTTATTTATTATTTTAATTTTTTTTAAATCTTTTTTTTTAAAAACTGTCACTGTATTGAAACAGTGAAAGACTAATCCTACATGTCAGTTATTACAATCTGAAGAAAATGTTTAGTTCTAGAGGCATTATTAAAGCCTTGAATACACATTTTTATTATTGAATACACATTTTTATTATAATAATAATTTTATTTTTCACCTCTTTTATGTGTAAATTGCTCATTTTACAAAAGTACATTTAAACTCAAACCCACATTTCTTTCATATTTCAACCTAAATAAAAGCGAGACACCATGTATTTTCATTGGAATTTCATAATTTATCTCTGTTGGGAGGGGCTGGAGTGGTTTGACTATTTGGCTTAGAGCTGCCCCCCCCCCCCTCCCAGATTGCTATTGACTAAAATTCTTCAGTTGATGTGCACATTGAGCAATTGTGGCATAGGGTGCTGATGTGTCTGTTTTGCATAAATGTTGAATGACTTGCTTACTAAGAGGGTTTAATTGGTAAGTTTTGGATTCTGAGATTGGAGTCCAATGGTTAGCTTGAATCACTCGATTACTAAAGCTTTAGATTCTGTGAGATTAGAGTCCAGTGATTAGCTTGAATGGCTCGCTTACTGAGAGGGTTTAACTGGAAAGCTTTAGGTTCTGTGAGACTGGAGTTTAGTGACTGCTTTATTTCTTAACTTTTAAGTAAATGGCAAAATATTACAAAGCAAATGGCAGACTGTTACGAAGCAAATGGCAGGCTTTTAGTGGTCATTCTTGTTCTGCTTGTTGTGAAATTGATATCTTCCATCGTGTTTCTTGCCACTGGGTAAGACTGCACAGTGTAGAACTGTTTTAATTGGAAAATAACTTATTCTTCTTTCTCTAAATCGCGTCTTAAATTCGTTTTGATTTCATGCTTATAGAAAAAAAAGTAACAAACTCTCACAGTAGAAGTAGTACAAGACAATATGTACAATGTAAGAACAAAAGTAGAGTGTTGTTTATCAGGTTACAACAGATTTGATTGAGTGCCTAAAGTGGATAAAGTGGGTAAAATAATTAAGATAATTCTTGGATTGATACTTCTCTCTGTCATCATAGATGAGAACATAGTTGCATGATACAATAGTCTAATTTTAAAAAAATACAGTGAAACCTTATAATGCGATAATTGGGGTTCATAAAATCGGATCACGTTAATAGCGGGGTTGCATTAATGTGGGGTTTTGCAATATGTATGAATGAATATATGTAATTTCGGGAGCCATGCCACGACCACATTATATCCAAATTCACATTATTGTGGGCACGTTATTGCAGGGTTCCACTCTTTTCCACTGTGGTAGAGCTCTTCATCTATGTTGTGTTCATGGTGTAACTGGTTCCCAATTAAGAAAGTGTTACTTCTCATGTTAATCTGCTGTTGAAATAGTCTATGCCGCAGACCAAAGCTGTTAAGTGCTGCACAAAAATTCATATCAGTATTTTGCATCTCTGTTAATGATTTCAGTGCAAACACCAGTACAGTTAATAATATATCAATGTAAACTAAAAAAGTACTAAATAGTTTTCATCTTTTTAAAAGAAGTTGCTGTTATGTTTTTTTTTTGTGTGACTAAGAATTCACTAGATAAGAAGTCGTTTTTAATGCAGTGTTTTTCTATTGATGGAAGTCATTTGTATTTGAAGTTCAAAATATAATAAGTTTTTGTAAACAAGAACTGTCTTTGAAAGACTTTGAAGCATGATTTTCATTTCTAAACACTAAGACTGAAACATTTCACCTTTCACCTTCTACAACATGGCATACTTTTGATTTTATACGTTCTTTGTACTCTCTTTTTATTAATTAGTGTGTATATTTATTTTTAGATATAATTTGTAACTTTTTGTTTCCAGTAATTTCTTTATCTAAAAACATAATTATCTATTATCAGTATTATTTCTATTAAAATTTTTTTTTATTCACCTTTTTGTTGAAGGCTACTACAGTACAATTATATGGTTCAAAAGCAAACTGCTTTTACTCTAAAAAAAAAATTACTTGACTAATAATTAAGGTTTTAGTTATTTCGTTTGTTTCTTATGTGAGATAGCTTTGGTGCTGCAAATATTATACCAGTTTTAATGTTATTGGTATTGGTAGGGGTGAATGGGAAACAAGACTTGTGAATAGTTATAACCATATTCAGATTATTTTTTACACCAAAACAACAACAAAATATTTAGTGTACTGTTCCTATCTGGTGAATGTTGCTTTATATTACATACAATTTGCTATGAAGTCAAACAGATTTTTCTAAAATTTATTTTTACATGGCATGCAGTTTAGAATGAGTACATATTTAAGAATTTCTTGCAATGGAAGAAATTAATATTGGAAGCTAGTTTAATGAGACCTCTTACATGGAAAACTATAAAAATGCGACTTATTGAAGTAGTTGAATGGGACTGCCTGTGTAAAAAACTACCCTTTATAAAGTTCAACAGGACCCCCATCATATATAAGAAAAGTAGTTGAATGGGACTGCGTGTGTAAAAAACTACCCTTTATAAAGTTCAACAGGACTTGATATATTAAGTATCTGAAAGGAAAATGTTAGAAATATAAACTTTGAGAATTATTTACAGCACTGTTTATGTATTATTCTTTTGATTACAATAATGTAGACTATTTTATTTTTTAAAATGTAAACATTTCACTAAAAAGTCGGGTGCATAATATTTTGAAATAATAAGTTGAGAATATTTGAAAATGCAGAAAATGAGAGCAGATATAATGACATTTAACATTATTGTCATTTTGGTTATTATTCATTCCATTTTGTAAATCTCATATTTAAACAATGATATCCTTGCATGTACACATTAAATATTATGGCATCTTATAGATCCATGTCATTTCTTTATTTTATTTATTTATATATTACAAAAGAAGTAGTTTTTACTAATGATGAATGCTAAAGTCTTTTCAGTTGTAATTGATCCATTTATGGGTAAAGCTTAAAATTTAGATCTTATAAATCAGTTATGTGTTGGTGGATTTATGTTCCAATGCTGGAAAAATCATGAAATGGTTGTTTCATCGAATGCATATTGCTAAAGAAAACCTACTCAGTTTTTATGTTGGTTTTTTTGTTTTTGTTTTTGTTTTTTGATGGTAATGTATATTTGTTACTATTTTCAATCTACTGAAGTATAGTGTGTTTAAGATACAATGTGTACCAAAAGTAGATACATTTCAGAATATCTTCACATAGTTTACTCACCAAACAATTCATATTCCACTTTTCAGCAATAATAAACAAATTCAGTGATTAACTTTTGAAAATTGTTTTAAAATATCTTCCAGACATATTTCCAGACAGATAATGTGATCAAGAATTACAGAATTTTGGGAAGTTTTCCCCACCCCAGTAACTAGGTGAATGTAAAATATTACTGAAAGAATATTACAATAAATACTGTAGATAAAATAATATTAGCAAAATTTTTCATATTAATTGCAAAATATGATAAAACATGGAACTCTTTTATCTTATGTGATGTGCAATGCAATATGCAAAGACTGAAAAATGTATTTGCACGATGTATGCAACAGATAAGTCATGGTATAGACACATTTCTGCAAAATAGTCCTAGATTAGCCATAGGAACAGTCATTGGTAATTGAGAAGGAAAGATGTGTCACTATTTTTCAACCTGGTTATTTGGGTACACCAGCACTAAGGGCACAACTTTGAACATTTTCAGATTGGCGTAAGAGTCATAAAAAGAAAAAAAATCAGCAGATAGTAATTATCTCAAGCATATGCTCTGTTTGCATGTTCATTTAACGAAGTTAGCAATTTAATTTTCAGTAAATCAAATGAAGTCTGATTATCTAATCCATTACTCAAATTAGCATCAAGTAATTAGAATCTAGGTCAACCACCTATATAAGTGTTGGGTGCTCTTATTAAATATAGTACCCTTCAGTCACCATTCCTAATGGGTGTTAGAGCATGAGTGATAAAGAGTAAACAACTCCTGTATTTGTGATGTTGCCCATGTTTACTAGGCTACACAATTGCTGTTTGAGATTTAAACATATAACTATTAGACAGAACCATTTTTTGCTGTTGCAATTGACTATACTTGAAATATTTCCTATCTTTACTTTAATCCAGGGTGTTTTTACCCATGTTTTGCTGTTTGCTTAATTGCCTAGGGTAGGCGAGCAAGTTACATAATTAGAGAAATGGTGATCTTGTTTATTATTGAGAAACTTCATTTTGTTTTAGCATTATTTTTTTTATATTAAAATTTTGCTGCATTTAACAAAATAAATTACTTGTATTTTTTCATAATTATGTGAACTCCTTTTTATTTGATCTTCAGGTACACGTACTGCAGAATTATTGTGTTACAAAACAGAAAGTGAATCTACATAGTGACCTGATTTTATTTTTTTTTTATGTTTCATCCTACAAATGTGTTTATATTCAACTTGTTTCTATTCAGGTACTCACAGTAGGGTATGTATGTGTATGCACTTTTACATTTTAAGAAATCATTTTAAGGAATAAGACAAAATTCAAAGAGAATCAAATTCCTCTCTGTGTGTTTGTGTGGACACATGCATGGTTCTAGCAAAATGTAATTAAATTGATTTCTGTGCCATTTTTGCAAGAGATATATTTAAATCTTAACATATTCAGAAATATTAAATTTTACACTTTTTGTCAGGTTTTATCTTGGTTTCTGTTTATTTTGAATCCTAAGAAATAGTTTTTGGGGTGTCATTATCTATTGAATGTTACACTTTATTAAAGTTTTATTATTATGGCAACAAACTGTTGGTCACCTATACTTAATTACCATGTAGAATGTAAAGTTTTAAGGATGATTTATTTAATCATGTAGGCTTCTGTTAAAATTTATTTTATAAAATATATAAGTTATTATATAATCTGTAAATCATGTGTATGATATCCAGGTATGATTAAATAATAATAGGGTCAGTAAGAGTACATCTTATTTAGAATTTTGTTTGCTCACTGTAAAGATTGTTTTTGATTAAAACGATTCCCCTCCACCATCTGTTCTCTCAATCACATTTTTTTAATGAAAAGATATTTTAATTCAACCGAATGTTTTTAAGTGCTTCCAGCATTACTAGATCCCTTTTAAGTTGGAAGTGCCATCAAGATATCATATTGTGATTAGATAATTAAAAAAAATATTTATTGAATTTTAACTTTCAGATAGTACTTTTTTAAAATTTTAATCTGCATAATAATTTCCATCAAGAAAACATATTTCAGAGAATTTTGCTTTGTTGTTTGAATTTATTGAAATAGGGAACTGAAAATGTTTGTATAGTGTCTCAGAATTTCGAAAATGGATTGTATTTTCATTATGAAACATTCCCTAATAGTACATGTTCATCAGAAAATGAAAATTTAAAAAAATTATATATTTTTACTTTTATTCCTCAAGTTTCATTTGTTTCTCTTTGTAATATAATTTAATTTTATCTGGCATGACTTCGGCAGGAAGTGTCAAGAGCCTTTGCAAAGGCAAACATTTTATAATTAATATGACGTTTTGTAAATTAGGTGTATCTAATATTATTGTAATATGACAGTTTAGATTAGGAATAAATATTTTTAAAGAATGTTTACTCAGCAATAGTAGACTGTTTCATTATTGTGCACTTTCAGCTAATTTTGTATTTAATTTTTTTTTTTTTTTGGGGGGGGGGGGTGAAAATACTATTACTATTTCTTTTGTCTGTCGTGAGTGCGGGACACCTATAATGATGCAATGTTTATTGACGTTTTGGGGGGGTAACAGTCAAGAAAGTTAAAACTAGTTTCCCTTGAGTGTGGTGGTGTTACTAGAGGATTTTATTTTAAATCTTTGTAGCTACAATTGAAATTTCTTTTTAAAAAAAGAAATATATTAAAGATCGATAAGAGATACAAAAAGCTGGGTTTTCTTGTGATAATTTACATAACTACATTAAGCCATTGTGGGCACTTTTGACTTTTTTCTCTTTGAGCCCAGGTATTTTATTATGTTGGTTTATATTATTATTCCTTTTTCTTCCATTTTGTGTTGGTCCTGGCTGCTCTGCAATTCTTGCAGTGTTAATGACAACTCATCTGTTAAGAAAACAATGGTATTAGTTTCGCACTTTGGTTTAAGCTGTATGCATGTCTTTAACAGTATTTATAGCTTTGGCATTATGTGCCAAGCCAGCACATTCCATCATTTTGGAAAATAGTCTAGGGAATGAATGGAAGATTGGTAGTATCAGCTGTCACATGAAGTGCAGACTCAAACATTTTCCTGACATTATTTACACTGATTTATGTGAGTTATGGCTGATTGCGTGTGCGTCAGAGAAAGATCGATCCAAGTTTTAAAGTGATTAAAAAATTCTGGTTAAGGCTTCAAGAAAAATGGACTGCCTTTAACCAAACCATGTGATTAATGTCATCAAAATAACCCAGCTTATTGTATATTTGCTCGTGAATTATGTCAAGTCATAGTATTAAAATTTGCGTTATTTTTCGTTTGCTGCTTGCTTTTTTTCCTCCCTCATTTACTGTTTAAGAAATGATGGACTAATGAATTTGTAGAGGATAACATTGCTACACATTTACCGGTGTGAGTGATTTGTGTGCTCGTGTTTTCATATGTTGACTGAAGCTTTGTTGGATGTTGTATCTGAATGGTAAATTAATTGGAAGGTGGATTTATCTTCCGGTGTGTTTGTCATCTTTTTTATCACTTTTGCTCGTTGTGTTGCAGAATATGCATGTACATACAACTTAGATTGTCATGTTTTAAAGTATTTATATGCTGGTGATACTAAAATAGAATTGCTAATAGTCTTTTTCAGTTTTTTTAGCTTTGCTTGTGTTTGGAATGTCTGAAGGGAAGGTGTGTGGGTATTAGGATAAGAGTTTACTATTTTAAAAACAAACACCTCTTTCTTCTTCATGTATCTCCAGCATCACTTATTTAAGATTATGATGCTATTTTTAAATTTTAGAATATTGCAGCACATTTAAAAGGTTTTCATTTCTTTGTACCACCACCAGAAAACCAAAAACTCTCCATAAAATGAAATGTTTTGAATCTTGGCAGTTAAACCAAATTATCTTTTAGTTCATGTACACAGAAACCATGTTAAGTTGTGTATTTTTAATCAATGATAATTTTTTTTTTTTTAAAGTGTAGTGATTCCAATTACTATAATTTGATAAAAGTTATCAGTAAAATACACTGTATGTTGTCATTTTATTTCCAGGTAGGGTGCATGCAAATTTTAATTTTACTCTTGATAAAATGAATCCTGTCACTTTATTCCTTCTGTCATCAGGAGGCAGCCTGATGTTTCCAGTATAATGCCTCTTAGCTGTAGCACAGACCATAAAGGTTATTATATTCTTGACTTCCCCATTCACCCACACAAAAAAATAATCCATTTCACAGTTGTTTTGCTCTTTGTATCTTATCTCTCTCTCTTGAATTTAAAAAAACAAACAAAAAATGTGTCTGTTCTTCAGCTTCAGTAGTAATGTACTCCTTTCTGATTATGGGGTTGTGTTTTTCATAAATGACTTCAATTTTTATGCTAACATGGCTAGTAATTTCTCTGTATTTTCTTTCTTGTGTCTTTTTTTCTCACATGAATAGGATTCACAGGTTTCCCAGTGTCTTTTTTTTCTCACATGAATAGGATTCACAGGTTTCCCAGTGTCTTTTTTTCTCACATGAATAGGATTCACAGGTTTCCCAGTGTCTTTTTTTTCTCACATGAATAGGATTCACAGGCTTGTCGATGTCTTTTTTCTCTCACGTGAATAGGATTCACAGGCTTCAGTCTTTTTCCCCTCATATGGATAGGATTTTCAGGCTCACCAGTGTCTATCAAGAGTGCCTGTAGTTCTTCACATGCATATGGTACAGGGTAGGACATTAGGCTCACTATCTGACAAGATGCCACCACACAAGTTAGCATATGTTAAGAATGCTTCTGCTTACTTGTGTCTGTTTTTAGGTGAATATTACTTACATTTTTTTTCTTCTATAATTCAAGAAGTTATTACATACAAAATACATTATCATGGTATGAAATTTTGATTCTAAGCCTTTTTTACTGTTGTTGACAAGGGTTAAGCAGATGTAAAACTTATTCCATTTTGTGCTTATTCCATTTTTTTTCCAGGTTCACTGATAACTAGGATACCAGGAATTAATTGTTCTGTAGAAATACATTAAAGAAACAAAAGCAATTTATTTAAAATAATTCAAATATTTGAAAGAGAGAATTTTTTCTTTATGGATTATCTTCCTCAGACAGTAATTTGTCCAGGTTGGGAATATTTCATTATGAAGGTTTTGAAATATGTGGTAGAAGTTTAGACTACTGCTAGTTCCTAAAGAAAATATGATATACAGAAAGGTTTAACACCCACCCACCCCAATGAATTGGTGACTAGTTTTATTTAAATTATTTTAAAAAAACAAAGATAGCATATGATAGTATCTGATAACATTGTTAAGTTTTTGCAAATTGCCAACATAACCATGCACATAGTATGATATTAATCTTTTATTTTAAAAAAAAAAAAGAATTATTACTCTTCTTTTTTAAAAAAAGGAGAAAATACTATCACAATATTACTGTTTTTTCTATATTTTTTTCCCTTCTCATCTGATATTGGTATTTTATCTTATTAAGTGTAATTTTGTATCATCTGCTGCAACTAAAGCATTTATTTTATAAGAAAAGGACAATTTCTTATCATTGTTTAAAATTATTTTATTTTATCTATATTTGTTTTTGACTACATATGAAAGGTCTGACATAGCATCATGCATAGTTGTCTATTGTATGGTGTTGCTTGTCTGTCCATGCCAGTGATTTTAGGCAGACCATTTGATTTGTGGTTTAAATCGCTAAGTGCAAAAGAGAGAGAGTGCACGATTGTGCATGCTTGTATCCATAATAAATCAATGTGAGTGTGGGGAAGATGTTAATGATTGATTTATTTGAAAACGATCATATAACTTGACATGATTGTTGGTACTATTTTGCTTGATCAGGACTGCATGCCCTTTAGCCCTGAGACAAAGCACATTTTTGAAGTACTGCTCACTGTTCTAAGTAAATCGCTCCTTTACACCATGTGGCTGTACTGGTGCCGATGTAATTTTGTATATAGTGTGCTGCATACCAACATAAATATGATTGTAAGCTTAATGTTTTTCTTACTATTATAAAAGGTCCCGACCTATTGAAAGATGTTATGTATTGCATTTACTGTAACGCGTATTATTTTTAAAATTATATTGTGCAGAAATTATGTGACACCAGCATCTTAGATGATACTGACTCAGTACTTTGTAAATAAGTGAAGTTCACTTCAAACACTGAGTTCTGTGTGTCATTTTCCACAAAATAGACACACACACAACATGTAACCAATACTGGTAGCTGCCTAGGACAATAGAAGACAAAACTAGTATTTTGTAACCTTTGGTCATCCAACAGACTGCAAGTAAATCTACTTGTTTGATAGGGACAACCTAGTTTCTTCTGAAATACAGGCATCCCTTGCATTAAAAGAAAATGTATATTTAGCCTTCCCTTGTGAATACACTTATAACAGCATCCCATTCGTCGCTTTGAACATAATCTGTTTCTAGTTACTGTTCACTGGCATGGAGGAGATTCAGTTTTTGCAAATGTTCTCTGTGCCCCATTCAAATTTGCATAAATCTTTATGCCACAATTCTGGCTTGAGGCATCCTTTCAGTAACCACTGTTCCAGACTATCAAACTATCACTTTACCATTTGTGTCAGTTTTGTTTTATTATTATAATGGTTCTATACTCCTGATTCTAGCCAGGTAAATAACATGATTATAATATTAGATTGGAAATGGGGGGGGGGGGAGAAATAACTCTGAGAAAGAAATATGATAGCACATAAAAGGAAAATTTTCATTGTATATTTTTATATTGTAATTTCAAGATTATAATCCCTACATAATGCTAGGGATGCCTGTATTAGAAGAGACTTAACTAAGGTGCAATTATTGCCATGAATACCTGTGATTAATATTGCTGTCTTTAGTCGTTATCTCGGGGGGGGAGGGGGGGGCGATTTCCCATCCATAAGGATTTTCTTCCCTAACATTTTTCTGTGCATGTCTATTTTTGACATCAGAGCCGGTTCTTGTTCTAGCTTTATTGTAATACCGCATCTTCTTTTATATAATACTAATCTAATATTAGATCCCTATTGTTCTACAGATGACAAAAGGAAATCAAGAAATAAACTGGAAAAGATAATTTTCTGTTTTGTTTAGTGGATTGGAAGAAGAGCTTCGCATTTATTTATGTTTCCTTTAATTAGTGTGTGTGTGTGTGTGTGCGTGTGTGTGTGTGCGTGTGCGTGTGTGTGTGCGCGCGTGCGTGCGTGTGTGTGTGATGAGATTTACATTGGTCTAGTTTTGATGAAGTAAAATGTATTCTGGACTAAATAATAATTTCACAAACAATTACAACTATTACAACTTGCATACCATAATATCCAACCAACACCATAAATATAGAAATTTTTGGAGAATATCCCAGACTAGCTAATAATTCCACATTAAAAAAAAAAAAAAGTGAAATCACCTCATTCCTTCAACTGGAACACCACAATGTCCAACTAGCACTAGAGAATTTTACACTGATCTAGTTTTGAAGCAGAATTGCATGAGCTAGCAACTCCACTGACAACAGTGATTTAACATCTATAACTTGCAGACATTAATATCCAACCAACCAATAATGCAGTGTTGGTTAATACAACAGATACATCCACTTATGACGAAATAATTTACCATACAAATTAATATAAACAGCAAGGAAATGCTACATCTCTCAACTCAAAGATGATTGTTTATAAAATTTACTGACACTATTAATGCTATACATAGTTAATTATATTGCTGTGTAAAGAAATCAGAAGAAGAAAAATGGTTATTTATACAAATATTTCAATGATAAACATCCTAAGTTTTATCATGTTATAGCAAGGTTTCACTGTAATTATGAGTATTTATGCAGCATCTCTACTGATTCTGAAGATGCTTTCCACGAATAAGATTTACAGCAACAAACACTATATAAACACAATAGTCATATAATGATAAAAACATTATATGATGTATGATGTATAAAAACATTGTATGATGTATCACAAACATTCTGTTTATCAAATAAAAACAAGTTATCAATTAGACTCATTCATTATTAAATAATAGCAAAGAATTAATTATTTGTTATTAAAAGAAAGTCAGAAATGTAAGACCAATTTAAAGTAAACTTTCAAGTCAGATGAGTTTTGGGTCTGAATGTCTGGAAGAGTTATAATTTGAAAAATAATTGAAAACTAGCATATAATATTTTTTTCTCACTAACAAGTTCCAGTTATGGAACCATTAAGCAAAATGACTGTATCTCTAATAAAAAATAAAAAAACTAAATGACATGAAATACAAAAATATACAAAAACAACACATGGCCAATAATGTCTCATGCTGTATTCAGTGACCAATTGTAATCGTTATAGTTCAAGGTCACACTGCCAGACTGCTCCAACTTAAGAAGAACAGCACTGAAGGGTTTCTTTCGATGATCAGACAGGTATGGCATAATCCACCTACAACAAAAGGTGTGAGTACAAGAGTCGAAAAATATGATATGATTTGGTCTTCAAAGACCAAATATTTTAAAAAGGAGTTAAGACTACTTAATATTGTTTTACTGCAAAATGCTCTAGCTCAAATAATCAAAATTGATTGTTGCTAACCAGATTGATAGTCCTAGTCATTAAAAAAAAAAAATGTATGCAGCCAAGACTCGTTCAAATTAAAGAGAATTTGCTATAAGATATATACAACAAAAATTGTGAAAGTATTTTTTTACTTTTGAAGATAATGAATTTTTTATTATCTCAATAGCAAATATGACAATAATAATAGTGCTTTATTACACTTTATTTTCTTACTGTGACTAAATATTTTACTAAATTATAAGCAACAGTTATGAATTTTTGTAAAAGATTTGAAAAATATCACTTGTAAACATGTCTCTGCATCTTAAAATTTGATTGTAAAACAATACAAGAATGCATTTTTGATTCTCTTTGGTCAAAGAAATTAGTTCAAAATAATAAACTCTGAGTGGGGTAATTTTAGTTTGAGGATCACTGGATGATAAAAAGGCTTTAAAAGAATTCATTAAACTTAATCAGGTAAACCCTTTAAAAACAATTCATGCATTTTTCTTTACAAATATAAAACATTTTACAGAAATTTCAATCACTGTGATATTTTTAGAGTTATATATGGAGACATAAATTGAGATTATTTTTCCAGATGAATTTGCATTAAAAAATGAAACAATAACAATCATATTTATTAGTAATATTATATCATTAGTTGTGTGCAATTCTATATATAGTTCTTTAGTTCAATTGTAAATATTTCCAACACTGCTGAAAATGTCAGTTGCTGAACATGCCGGACCAAGTCTTGCCAAGTCACATTCATACACAAAACAGCTTTCAAAGTCATACAAAACTTCAAGAGGCCAGCATGACTTATTTAGCAACAAAAACTATTAACAAAAACAAAAAAAATGATTATGTCTTTTGTATTCCAGAAAGATCTGGCTTGCTACTTTTTTTTTTTTTTAAGAAGGGTCATGCAAGGCAGTACTTTCTCTCTGCTCTCTACTCTCCTCTCTCTAAGTTTGAAAATTAAATCTATGACCTTGCTATGTCTATCTACCTCTTCCTCCATCTCTATTTTGTAACAGTGCAAACTACTGTCCCAAGAAAATTGCAAAACAAAAAGTCTAGTAGATTCAATGTTCTGATCAGTGGACAGAAGATATTAATTATATAATATCCATACAGGATGTGCATTAATCGATTTATGAGACATTTGTAATACCTATGATAACGAATGAATTAATGATGCTTCTTGTATTAATTTATTCTTATCCTTTGTAGCCTACAAGTCTAGTGTGTGCAGCTAGCATTAAACTGACATTTGCAGTTACCAGAACTCTGAATCGTATGGACAATGTAGAATATAGAGTATATTTTTAAATTAACATTTTTTCACATATTGTTATTTTCTTTCGTTTTCTGAATGTTCTTTCTTGTTTTTTTAATTAAATAGCAGAATTTGTACTATCTTGTTATTCCACTCTGTCATGTAATTTTGCATTGTGTTGTGCTGTTCACAACAGGTTTGTCTGATACGATTATTGCATAGTATTGATTCTATATCTTCCTTGTATTGTTGCCTAGTTAGAGGGAAGGTGGGGGATGAGCCACAAGTGACTTTTAGATAGACATAGGAAGAGGACATTTACCCCCACTAAAATGTGGCTAACCCAAGTCAGGAATTTTACCTATTATTATTATAACATAATAAATAATTTTATATCGTAAAATCTTCTTTTGTTTTGCAGTGAGGCAGGGCTAGTAATTTCTACAAGGCATAGGCTTACACAGGTAATGTGAGAGATGAGTATTAAGAGGCTTGTTCTTGCATGTGTATAAGCTTTAAAAAAAAAAATCAGGTATTCTGTTCGCTACATATATAAACCCATAACGAAACAACAAATTGCATTTGATAGCAAGTGAGTCAAAATATGCTAATCTAACTTGATCAATAAAATTTGCTAGATAACAAGAAACAAGATGATTCCCACCCAATCTCCCTCACAATGATTTACTTCAGTTTATTAAAACAGTTTTAATATATTAGACAAGACACGTGTACAAGAGACCAGAGATAGTGTAGAGAGATATTCAGAAACTTCATTTTTAATTTGATAAAATGTGTTCAAACAGACAAAAGTAAATAAACACACATCTCTTATTGAGTAATGTTATAAATTAATTTTAAAAACAAGACATCTTTTATTCTTGAGACCTACAGCCATTGCAATTTTTCAAAATAGGTTGCAGTTATTATCAGACAGTGATATTAAAATGATTATCTTAATGAATACAAAAGGCAGCAGTTCAATGATTCCATCGAAGCTATTTCCATTTATCAAATGACCACTTGCGAACCGAAGCCAAATGAGAACAAGCTATCTAATAGGAATTTGGTGAATTTTTCTTCTGCAGATGTATTATTTTTTGTATGGATTTTTCTTTTTTTTAACCCAAGGAAATGGATCTGCATAACCTTGGGATTATGCAAAAATGCTTAGCATTCACAAATGTGACAAACAGTAATGCAGGGGAGAAAGTTGTATTTATATTATTAACAACATGAATTTTATATTATCTTAAGACACCGCATTTTAAAATACTAGTATTTAGTACTATAAATAATGCCTTAAAAAACTATATACCCATAAGTTACAAAAGATAAATAAAAAAATTACTCTTCCAATCATCTCCAAGTTAGAAAATCTATGACATTTGTGTAAATATTAACCGATCCAAAATCAAATGTAATCCATGCACCCATGCTTCACAAAAGTAAAAGTAAACAAAAGTTAATCTTTAAAAGCCAAAGATGGAATTCACCTCAAAACATCTATGTCTCTCTCACCAAAGTCTTGGCGGTACCAATAAAATATTTTGGACAGGTACACCTCATCTGTCTCCTCTCTAAAACCTACTTCTGATTCGCAGAAAGTTCTAACAGCAGCTTCAAGAGCAGTCTCAACATTGCTTTCTGTGTATATGTTAATTGCTGGGCAGCTCTGAAGACAAATAAAAATATAATATGAATACTATTAATTTATGTTAACACATGATGTAACATGATAAGAAATATAGGCTAGATAAAGTGTCAAAGGCAACCTATGAGTTAAGGTCATATGACTTAAGGCATTCACATAATAGTATAATAAATATAAAAAGCTAGCAGATGCAAATTTGCTAAAATTTATCACATAGCAATTTTCTTCGCATTTAAACTGAACTAACCATTTTTTATATAAAAATAAAGATTGATGTTTCGTTTTTCGAACTGTGTTGTTGATTTTTTTCTGAATTTTATTATAGTATCCATAAACTTTAACAAAAGTACCTTAGGGTTTCAAAAAGTTGGTCAATTAAATGGAACAAGTTATTAGTTTTTCAAGCAAATGTGCGTCCTTCTCCTACTGCTTTCTCTCTGTTATCAAGAGAATCAAATATTTGAACTTTGGCTAAACATGTTTCACACAATTAGGCACACAATATCTTGTTACCATATTTAAAAAGTGTATTACTGAGCCGATTCTAAATGATAAAGCTTCCACTATGGTTTGATATCCTTTTGCCGACAACAGATCATGATCTGTGATGGAAACTTATGTTCAGTTGTTTGCTGATCATTATTATAAGTGAATCAACTCTATCTGATAATTTTAAATTATTATTTACCACAGGTTTCAGAGATAGGAAAATTTGCTTGTTTATGTTTTCTGTGTAACACTTGGTTACTGTTTTCATTAAAATTTACTGAAATGGTTGTTTTCAGCTACCAATAATTTTCATAGTTTTGTTGCAGTGCCTTTGGGAATAAATAGGCAATAACTACAAAGTAAATAATTTAATAATATGCATTCTGAATGCACTTTGTTCTTCAGTTAAATATACTATGATGACATGAAAATTCCTGTTTTGTTGTGTTTTGCGAGCAATTTTATTAAACAAAAACATGTTTTCTGTCAAATCTGCATTATATCTGTATTTTCTTGTTGCTTGTGACTATGTTTTTTTTAAAACTGTTGGACTGTTTTTAGATGTGGTTTTTATTTTACTTGTAATGAACTTGAAAAATCACACACTCATTACATCTTTAAAAAAAAAAAACCGATCATAAATGATGGCACTAAATGAATTAGGTATTATAGTGATCATAACTTCTGTGAACAACTTTATCAAATCATGCGTTTTGAGCATAAAAAATTTGTACAATATTAACTAGAAAAAAAATTAGTGGGACTACCTACTATTAAATTTACATTTTATATCTTTCTTGCCTTTGTTTGTATAAGGATTTAGCATCAAATGTTACTGAACTTTTTAGTATTCTTCTATTTAAATGTTTTATTCATTTCCATTTTTTTTTTTACTACATGGCAAATTTGGAGTGACTTATACTCGAGTATATACAATAGACAGGGAATTAGTATGTTGGTATACTAGCAGAAGCTTGTATCTAGAGCAGGGGTGCACAAACTCCGGCCCGCGGGCCAGATCCGGCCCGCGAAGAGTCGCCGAGTGGCCCGCCATGTCAAACGAAAAAGTCAAATGTTTACTCATACACTGAGTGATTTGAAACAAAGCAGCACCTCCTGACCCATTTTTCCAGGCGCTTCGTGCAGATGATATCTGCCCGCTGACATAACACTCACAGAGGCAAGAGAAAAAGGCTATACCAAGATGGGCAGCAAACCCCACACATACATGCTTGCCCCTTCCTGTGATGTGGTTGGTCAGTACCTGTTAAGCCTTAGTGTTGATCTACCACATTCTGTTGTTTATTTTGATAATATTTTTGTGACAAAATGGCAGCTAATCGTAAAAGAAAAGTTGACAAGGAAAACCAGCAGTTTAATGATGACTGGATAATGCACTTGTCCACACCAGCATACTTGGCAGCACATACTGCTGCAAACAGGCTTTCTCACAGGTGAAACTGAACAAAAGCAACACTTGCGGTCAGCTGACTGATGATAATCTGGAAGCAATTTTGCATCTTTCAACATCAAACATCAAGCCAGACATTTTGAAGCTTGCAGATGACATGCAGCACTATCCATCACACTGACTTTGTGAAAGTTGACCTATCATAATATTTTTAGAATGAGTCTTAGTATACAACTTCTTTGTCGTAATTATAGTCTTAATCGTCATTTGTGTGTTCTTAGATGTGATGTCCGTCTTGTATGGAATGATTTTGATCTTCACTTTTTTGTGGCCCCCGATGGTTTCGATAAATCAGATTGTGGCCCCCGACTCAAAAAGTTTGTGCACCACTGATCTAGAGCTTATGTAAAAATTACAAACATCACTTCTACCAATTAAAGTAAACTTTGGGTTTTTTCTGATATGGTATGACTAATCTTTAAAATATGTACTTTTTAAAAATTACATGTACCCATTTTGGTAAATCCAAACCTTTAATTAAATTAAGAAATAATTGCTGATAGTTTATCATCTAAACATGTGCATTTAAATATTTCTTTTATAACCATGAAAATATATTTAAGAGAAAAATTTCTACCCAGCAAGAGTTTACCTTGGCACCACAAACAAGGGCAAAATGAATCCGAGGATCAAAGTTTTTCAAGACATAGTGAAGGCGTGGATCTTCAGCATCAAACTGGGGATGTGGGAATGATGGGTGGTTTCTGTTGCCTGCACAAACAAACAATCCCCAAACATTCAAAATTTTATTCCTGTTGTTACTTTCAAACATTCAAAATGTTTTGAACTCTTTTTACCCCCTACAATGTACAAATGTTATGTGTATCAAAGTACATACCTACAATGTACAAATGTTATGTGTATCAAAGTACATACCTACAATGTACAATGTGCATGTACAAGGTAGTTAAAATGAGTGTGCAACAATGAAAAGGCAGGCATTAACACAAATTGCCTTCTCAGGGTCCCTTTAAGAGTTATCATCTCTTATCACATATTTCAATCTTATTTCTAAATAATGTGCAGTACAAAGCTAATGTTGTCTGGTTAGTTGAATTTTAGAAGAATTTTATCTGTTCACTGACATTTTGTAAACAATTAAAAAAAATTGTTAGCATTAATAACGAAAAAGCTCAAGGCCAAAACAAGATCAATGTGGAAAATTGCATTAAATTGGGGAATAAAATTTTTAAATTATAGCTATAAATTGTTATAGGAACAGCATTCAAAATATCATATTGGTTAACAGAAGTTCTAACCCACATTTACACTTGTAACATATAATAAAAGCAAGGAAATTTAGTGGTCTTTTTATGTTAATTGTATTATTCTGGAATCTAAACAAGAAGTCTGGTACAATAAAGTATGATATCAAATACTTTTTAACAATACGTACCTCTCAAAATTCCGTGTTCAATATCATCAAGTGTGAAGACGAACCCACCTATATTGTATGCCACAGTTTTAAAGAAATTCTGGATTTTAAGAATTGAATTCGGGAGCTCATTTTGCTTTGCCAGACCATGGATTGTCAAAGCGTTATAAATATCATTAGAGAGTTAAGGAAGGACCTGTTTGTGCATGTGTTTAACAGCAACAAAAGATTCTAAGTGATATTGGAGGTTGCATAAACTCTAAAGAAAGTATTTTTTTTAAATGTAAAAATGTTGCATCGAAATAATGCAAGATAAACAAATGTTTGCTAATAAATTCTCGTACTGTTGTTAGCACCAATAATTACATTATTAAAAAACAACAACACAATATACATAATTCTAGTCATCATATTAAGAGCACAAGAATTTTAAAACAAAAAGCACAAACTCAGGATAGTTAATACATCAAGGAGGCTACTGTAAATATTCTAAGCTCCAATCTTTTAAAGAGAAAATGCAATATACCCATTGTTTGATTATAATTCTGTCAGTTAAAACAGGCACATGATTCAATGTAAAGTATCCCCAAAGTCATAAAGCATTATTACTCTAATTTTGCAATGTTCCAAACACAAACACCCCATTAACTTATGCCTTTTCCAAAAAGCAACACAAATATGGACTGGTTTTAATTTTTTCTTCTGCTTGCTGTAATAACTTTTTACAGTTCAATCATTCCAATATTACCAACTCACTGCCCGATCAGCCACTTAGATATGCAATGAGCTATTATATTAAATCAATATATTTATTCTAAAAGGAAAAAAAAAATTTCTAGCAGGAAAATATGATCAATTTTGACAATTCAAACTGGCATGTGATTTTCAGGGTGTAGCATTGTTCAACTGCATTAAAATCACATTTTCGTACTGTCAAAATAAAGCAATGATTATTTAAGCACTTGTACATACACACACATTTTCCTTCTAGTTTAAATTGCCCACCCACTTTAATCCCTACTATTCTATCTATCTATCCCTTAGTCTTGCCAACTGTTGGGGCACCAATGATGACCTGACAACCAGCTTCCTCCATTCCATTCTGTTATCTCCTAATCTTACTGTATCACTCAGCTTCAGTCCTGTCCACTCTGAGATGAAAGTGGCATCATTAATTTCATTCTGTTAAGGATACTTATAAAAAAGACTTTCTTCTGTGTCTCAGTCAAATTCTTAAGACTGAACGAGTTCAGTTCTGATGCCTGCTTCTCGTATTCAGAAAAGTCACTGCTCTGCCTGAGTGCTTGGTAATCTATACTCTTTCCATCACAGCTCATGAATTCTCCCTTCAGTCTGAAATTCAAAGAGCACTGAATTTAATGTTTTATACTTTGTGACTGATTAGTTTGCAATGAAAGCAGCAAAACAGCTACAGAAATGTTTTCTTTACTAGTATAACTTCAAATAAAATAAATCAGAGAAATAATATTAAAAAAATATACAGTTGAGTCAGCAGACTCTGATCAACAAAATGTGGTCCACTGCTTATGTTTTACATAAAAAGTCCTATGTCAGCTTTACATTTTATTGTGCTTAATATTTGATGCATTGCTTACTTTATTGTATGTATACAACAAAGACAGTATCTAAAAAGTTTATGAAACTGTTTCTCAAAAACAATACACAGAACATTGAAATAAAATTTGAAAATAATTAAACTCTAAATCTTCAAGGAACCAAGGCCTTCAGTTCAATGACTTCTTTGTGTATCCACAAAATAACTGTAGCTTGGTGACACTTTAAAGAACATTTATTAAGCGCTAATGTACTCTGTCAGAAACTTATTCAGTGTTAAAGTTATTCGGTTGATTATATGCTTATTCATCTCAGTAATTTATGTGTCTGTCAAGATTTGTTGAGTCTATAAATTGATGCAATAATCTTATCACTTTAAAGGGCATTTACTAATCACTATTCCACTCTAACCAGCAATATATCCAGTGTTGCAGTTATTCGGTTGATTATATGCTTACTCATCTCAATAATCTGCATGTCTGTTTATAAAATGATGCAATAATCATATGAATACAAGAACTTTACAAGTATTACAAGTAGAAAACCTAACTTCATATGTCTTTAAAGTTTCTTTCTGATAGTTCTATTAATAAAGTGGAAATTGTTTACCTGATATTCAATTAAGGGTTACCCTAATTTATGTGAATTAAAAATTGTGTATGCTCTATAGATTCACAGATACAAAGGGTTTTGTTGTTTCTTGTTTTTTTGGGGGTGGTGGATTGTTCTTTTTTTTTCTTTTTTTCTTTTTTTTTTTTTTTTGTGGGGGGAGCATTACTGGAATGAATAGAAATGTAGGGGTTAAGATCAGTGCTCTGCAATTAACTAATTAGAAAATGAAGAAGAATTTCAGGCTGTAAATTGGAAGGACATTTGCATTTACTTAGTAAAAATAAAAGCTTTGAGTGTCCAAGTATTTTCAATACAAACTGGGTCATTCAAATAAACAGAAACCTACATTTTTAAGTTTCTGTACAGTGGCAGTAGTAAAGCAAGACTATTTGTTAAGAGCAAAACTGAAAAAAATAATTGTAAAAGTACAATTACCATTCTGATAAATAACAATTTAACAGAGGGTCTTGTGCACCCTAGTCTGAATTTGTTACCATGTAAATTAAATAAACTAATCTCTTCCTGATATGATAATTAGATAATTAAATCTTTTCATATCAGGCATTAACAAAATGCATGTATTATAACTGAAAAATTTATAAGTAATTTACTGAATATAAACAATATACAATTTTAATATCTTTATAAATCATATCTTAAAGAGTCTAAACTAAACAAGTATAGTGAATAATGTGCATATAAAGACAGTCAGTTAATGAATATATTCTAATGTATATTCATATTTACAACAGAAAAAGTTCCTAGCTGGTAAAATATATCTGAACTGGATGCCTCTAGAATTTTTCCAGCCTTACTCACTGGTTGAATAAAACAACATTAAACTGGATATGGACAAGTTATGCCTCATCTGCAAATAGTTTACACTTAGAAATATAAAAAATACTAATTACTAGCCAATTCATGTATGTAATGAAATAGGAAATTACTCCTTTATTCTTAACGGAGCCTCTGTTAGAACCTATTACAGTGTCTTTTACCAGTTTTGAAGGTTAGTATTTACCCATACAGTGTTTACAAAGTTCTTATATACATTTATTCAGGCCAAATCTTAATTTACTCAGCCAAGTAAAGTTCTATTTTGCGACACATTTCCAGTTCCACTATCGCTCCTCATTTATCTGTACACTCACAGTGCAACCATATAAAGAAACTGTACTGAATTTTGTAATATCATTCTCTAAACAAAATATACTCAAATATGCTTCAGCTTTATAGCCTATGAATTGAACAGAATCAATGATAATGGCTAGTAATGCCAGAAAAGTAGTCCAAGATATGTGGATGTGGTCACTTAGATTTGTCAGCAAGGAGTTCAGTTAGGAAGACTTGTGCTGAAATATTTTTAGCAAGAGTAATTTATGACAGCGACAAACATATCATCAATATTGTACAGTGGAACCCTGCTATAATGCACCCCGTGATAATGCAAATTCGGATATAACGCAGTCCTGACATGGCTCCTGAAATTTTGTGTATTCATTAGCACGTACTGCAAAACCCTGCTGTTAATGTGATGCGATTTTATGGACCCCAATTATCATGTTATAGCAGGTTTCACTGTGCTTGTAGCTTATGCAAATTGGGATATTGCCATCCACTCAGAAATTATCATTTGGTCAATGCAGTATTCAAAATAATTTTGGTTTAGATATGAGCGTGTACCTGCTGCTTATACTTTAAATACCTCTGTCAATGACTTTCAAATTATGTTGGTTTCAGTTGCCTAGTTATTTGTAAACTCATCTCTCTTACACTAAAGTACACTTTAAAAAATCCTAAAATATAAATATTTCAATTCAGATTTAACTGGCCTGTAACTTGAACAGCTGAAGTGACATGGATCATTTTGAAGAAGTATACCTGCAGGTGACCTTTCAAGTCATAGAGATAAAGTTATTTCTGTTCACTTTCTTGATGTTTTGAGACATTTAATGTTATACTGGTGATATGTTGACTATGACAACTTTGACAAGTAACTGTCAGGGCAAATGTTCTGTTCCTGATTGTGCTATTATAAGCTTCAAGTGTCTAACTTTATAATTCCATGTTTCCTAAAGATGAACAACTGACAAAACTGTGGAATATAAAAATTTGCAGAGACAAAGGGGCTCTTCCTTTTATCTGATTGTTTAACTGTCTGTTGGTAGACTAATATTTGTGGCTTATCACCCATTTTGCTGAACTTTGTGATGTGACTTTTTATATATACTGTAAAGCACATTTTAAGAACTTAAACTTTATTCTCAAATATATTGTAATATCACCACTACTCGTACAAATACTTTATTAATAATAATAATAGTTTTTTTTTAGTAATGAATTGATAGGAACATAATTTTACTGCAAAAGTAATACTAATAGTGATTTTCATTATAAACATGCTCATGTCAGATCTTCTCAATTAAAAAAAAAATATTGTCTAGATCAGTAGAAGTATCTAAATAAATGATTCCTAGTCCTACTCAGAATTAAACTTCAGTTTTATTTTCATCTTAATAAAAATTGATAAACTGTACTAGTTTTTGCCCGCTTCACCTGTGCAAATGTCAGTTTTCAAAATATGTTGCTTAAACATTTAAAGTAAAATTATTTTATAGTAATTTATATATATATATATATATATATATACTGCCAGGTAAGAACCATAAGTTAGGAGGCCAGAAATAAATGGAAGAGACAGTGAAAAAGTTGAAAGATATAGGGGAGGAGAGTTAAATGAATGAAAGAATGGAAGAAGTGCTAGATTGAGAATAGATAGTGTGATAGTAGGAGAGAGAAAGAGGAAAAAATGATCAAAAAAGTGAGAGAAAGAGACAAAAGAAGACATAGAGAATTATAGAAAGAAATTGTGGTTTGATCTCTTTTTGATAGGCATTGCAAAAATAAAAGCTAACCACACACAGCATATTACAACCCACCAAAGTCCAAAATTTACTACAGTCTAAAATCTAATAGCAATAGTAATACCAAGAATGAGACACACAAAGTGTCCTCTGTGCATGGAGGTCATAAAGATGTATCCAAGGCCTGTAGACAAGTATTTATTTTTAGAAAATTTTCATAGTTTTAGGGCTACTGTGGAGAGGCCTGTGCACTAGAGTTTACTTTTAATAGAAAATTTTCATAATTTTGGGGCTACTATGGAGAGGTATGTATGCACGCACTTTACTTTTCATAGAAAATGGTCATCGTTAAGTTATTGTTACTGGTGGCTTCCCTTAATAAGTTCTTGATTCTAAGGTATGCAATAGAAAAGGTTTGATCAAAATCTATCCAGTACTTTTTTACTTAAGCCTGCACAAACCCACAACCATAACATTTTATTATATGTATTTAAATACAATGACATCATGGTATTATCAAGGATTCTAGCAAAGCAGGAAAGGTAGATATTTATAATTTGCCAAAAGATAAATTTAGATTTTGGTAATTAAAATATCACTTTGCATGTCTGATGCAGGTCAATCACATTTTTCTTTTGGATATCCAATGAAACAAAATATCTGACAATAATACTTTAAATTATTTAACATGATCCCAAACTGTGGAGACATATCATACTACTGTACTATACTACTTACTAGCATAATTATACCATTACTATATATAATTATATCATATATATTTTTTATATCTATATTTGGGTCACTTTCCTACATTTTATCTTTCTTCATGGCTTGCTGTTTACACGTTTTTTAAAAATGCAAAAAATATATTCTCTCTTGAACATTAAATATTTTATTAAAATACTTATGCCATATTTATTTTTTAAATTGCATATATATTTTAATATCTGTAATCTTCATGTGTATATTCATACTAATTACTATATAATAAATATTAATATATTGTTTATTATTAAATAATAAATAAAAAAATACACAGTCAACAGTTCAAGGCTCAAATTCATGTACTGTCCTTTCTATACCTTAAGGCCTAGACTGAATAATTAATATTTGCCTAAAGTAACTCATCATACAACAGAAACCATAAAGCAAGTGTTTTAATAATGTTTTATGACCATTACCAAAAAGTCCATTATCATTATGTGATTTGAGACATATAAAAACTAGAATTAGTAGAAACACCAATGTAATTAGTATTCTCTCTAGCGGTTAGATTGTTACACACAAATTTAATAATTGTATATATATACAAGCACTTCAATAAATGACCAAATGTAGCACAAGATCAGCTTTTTAAACAAATACGCCTTTTCAATATCTTATAAATTATGGTTCTAGTTCTACGTTCTCTACATCATTACAAATACTTTATTATTATAATAATGCAAGTTCGGTACATACACGTTTAATCTTCATAGTCAATGTGTTGTTTTTTTAAATCAGACGTTTTAATCAAAATTTATAGTATTTACAATTTTTTTTAAAAAGTGAATGAATTGATACATTTAAATGAATTCGAAAGGACAATGCATGTTAAAAATTAGCTTCGACCATTTCGTCAACCGCGCTCACTTCTCGCAAAAAAAATACGAAAAGGTCCTGTTGGTTCATCTTATTATAAGCAAACTAACTTTAGTAAAGTTTTTTGCAGCTTTTCAGCAATAGTAAGACTTGGTGAAGGCTTATTTTCTTTTGTTTCGATTTCATTAAGCACTCGATGGTTAGATTCAGCCATTCCAAAGTTATCACTTCAAGAAAGATTACTCTTTAGTCTTAGTACACGACTTCTGGGGCACGTCTTTTCACCGCAGCGGGCCAGTACGATTCTTATAACGGAACTAAAGAAAAATCACTATAAAAGACCGTTTGCCACAGTATGGGAGGTCGGGGGGGGGGGGGGAGGGGTGGTAAATAAAATTTTAAAAAACACAAACACCATCTGTATGGTGTTCAAATTGTCTAGTTTGGGTTCTCTTGACGTCGTCGACTTCTTAAAAAAAAATCCCCTGCTTGTCCAATTAATGAAGCAAAATGGGGAGGGATAAAATATCTAATGTCAGCGAGACAGTCCTCTACCTATCATGATTTAATAATGGTATAAGTATTATTGGACATTTAGGAATACATATATAAAATAATTCATGCTCACGTTTATGTTTCGATGATACGAACGATCGGTTTGTAAAATCTGCCATCCGTGTATAATAAGAATTTAGAGGCATAGGACCAAGTGGTAGAAAAGCCAAAACTTGTTACAAGAGTTTAGACTTAGAGGCATAGGACCAAGTGGTAGAAATGCCAAAACTTGTTATAATTGAACTCAAAAGTGGCATGGTATATATTTGTAACAGAATTTTGAACGTGAAATATATTATATAAATATGGAGTTGGCAGAAAAGAAGACATAAAGCTATCAAGTCTGTTCTGCTATCAGTTCGACTTGCTTTATAAAACCTTATTGTATCCAAAATTGTTAGAAACAACAAAATGTAAAGTACTAGGCTGCTTTAAAAGTGTGACTGTGACGCGACTTTAATTCTGGTCCATGAACAAAAATTAATGGTATCAAAAACTAGACATTGAAGAAACCCAGACCTTTAGTGACTGACTTACCAAGGATCATTATTGGCTTTATTTGTTGTTGCATGCAAAGCTTGCCTCAGAGAATCTGAATCCAGCTCAAGGGAAAATATTTTTGCAGATACTGAGGCATGACCATAATTTTGTATATACAAGTTAAGAACTTCTTTAAGGGCGGTCAAATTAGCTGGAGGATGAAATCATTAACCCTGCTCATTACAATTTCTGTAAAGCTTATAGTTATATGTATTCTAATTGTCACTCATAATAGGCAAACTTTGGGGAAGAGGGTAGGTGAGTGCTTTCCAACTTAGTCTAAACTATTGTGTGACAGAGCAAAGTTGCCTGACTCTATTTTTTACTATTTAAATAGATCTTGGGAACTGCTTATATTTTGTAACAACTGAGTTGTTTTGCTTGCTGACGTCATCCCAACCAGTTCCAAGCAGATGTGTAGTTTTTCTGACTAATATCTCATACTTACTCATAACAATTTCATCCAATGGGGATAGACCAAAAAGTTACTTGTGGAGAAATGAGTTATTCTAGTCGCTTTGAAAATTTGCTCATCACAGTCCGGTCATAAAGGCAATCATTAGCTTATGAAAAGAGTAGGCCTTTCCTTTTTTTCTGGTTCTACTTTGATTTCCTTTGCGGAAACCTGGTATCTGCCTCAGACTACAGTGACCACTTATTCTAATCAGGCTGCAGGTGTGTATCCAGCATTGTCGTCGAACTTGTCAGCAAACATGTTTCTGTTAGTTGATTCCTGTGAATTCTGTTTGAGGGCCAATGACGGAAATTGGGGCTTGACCTTAGTCTCCAGGATTCTCAAAGGTTCTGGTACATTCCTCATGGTGTGCTTGGGTAGCACACATGAAGATTCTGGAACATTCCTTGTGGTGTGCTTTGATAGCACACATGAAGTTCTGGACAATTCTTCATGGGGTGCTTTGTGAGTGCATCGAAATTCTGGAACAGTTGTGTACTGTGCCTAGAAGGGGATTGTTGGACCCGTTATCTAATAAGAAAGGAAGTGACTTGTTGCAAACCATTTGATTGTGAACATGTGCCAATGACAGCTGCAATTATTGAAAAAGTTATGTAATTTATCTTTCTAAAACGTCACTCTCATTTCTATGATGAAACCTAATCATGAACTTGATTATATATGTACATGTGTGAGTGTTGACTGTTGATGTCTCTGCTAGGATAAAGTGAATACATTTCTAACATTCATATGTTATGTATTTGATTGTTTTAATAAATTTGTTAACCTTGCACATATATTAGAACTTTATTTTTTAGTAATAGCGGGTGGATAGGGGCTTGTTAAATATAAATAAAAGAGGATTTTTTTTTACTCCTTTAGTAAGAAGTTTCCACCTACAGAAACATTGTGACAGTAAAATGTCTATCTTATCATTGTGTAAAGTGTAGAGTTTTATGACCCTTATAATCCGCAAAGTGAAAACGGGAGAATTATTACTATCAGAAATTAAGATTCTCAGTCACTCGTAATTAGTTATGAGATGTTAATTAATAAATATTAATCATAATGAGTAAAGGGTGCCCAGAGATGTCCCACATTATTAGAAAGAAAAAAAAGTGTTCTGCTGACCACTACAGTACAAATCGAAATGGTAGACGATTCTGGATAGATGTATTATTAGACCAGGTATATTTCATCTCTGTTAGGTGGTACTTTACTGGCCAGAGTGTGTAAATAAAAGTGTCTGAAACTCATCACATATTTGGACTGGAAGGCTAGGTTCATGTCTTATTCTCAATTACTGATGAGTCAATGAATATCACTCTCTTTGTTCAGACAAAACAGTTAATGAGATTTAATATAACTTACAGTTATTATTATAATTACAAAACATTGAGGACTACAGAATCTTTCTTGCATACTAAATGCTATAATATTCTGGGTTCTAGTTCATTTATTCAGTCACCAATTAAAATTACAGAAAAAATTCCTGTTATAGTCAGTTTATTCTTGAACCAAATCGCTGTCATTGAAACTATCATTGAAGCAGCAGTTGACATCTCTGAACTTTATATTATTTACAATAAACAGAAATCTACATCCTGTAGGCAGAAAAGCCACAAACTCTCATGTATCTGAATTAAATGGCTTTCATATTAAAAAGCAAGAAATAAATAAGATATCTTTTACTCAAACTCGGTATACAGCAGTCGGAGTTTAGGAAGGAAATTTTCTTGCCCTGCAATAAAACACATGCATGTTCTTTGCCAACATCTATCACATAGCTGTTAACATGTTGGAACGAAATGTCTGGTATATTAGAAAGGATACACAATGAATACCAACATCTAGTTCAAAGCAATCAGAGTTTCTGCATGCAATATTTGTTATCATAAATGACAAACACATTCTTTATCCATTCTTCTTCTATTTCATCCATTAACAATCATCATTCTTTAATTTTCCAAGTTTATTATTTTCTTTCTCTCGTGCACTAAATAAATAACTACACAAGCATGATCATCTCCCCATGACATTACTAATTTTCTGTTTACATATTCTTTACACCCACTTACAAAAAAAATAACTGATATAAGCTAAAGGCACAGAGATCTAATAAAAAAACGATCCTTATAAATATAATAATAGACACTTAGAATATATGCAGGTATACTTGTATATTTGAATTATGAAAATTATTCTTGGGGTGAACATCTCAATAACAGAAACCTGAAGCTTATAACAAGTAAGTGTTTCATTAGCTTTGTTTGTTTGTTTGTTTGTTTTTGTCTTATATAGAGAAATCCTGTAGACTGTCAAATTTAAGAGACACCTAATGACCTTTAACATCAGCACTGTTTCCTCAGCTTCTCTAGATCAGTGGTTTTAAAACTCTATAAAATATGTAATGTCCTTTCTATATCATTATTTTAAGCAACCTATTTTTACAAAAAAATATTGACATTACATTATTATTTGTGCGTACGATATAGGTAAGTTGGTACGGAAACAACAAAATCAAACCATAATATGATTATTGACTAGTATATTTTGAATAGTCTCACAATGACTGCTTATCAAACCAAACCAAACCATAATATGATTACTGACTAGTATATTTTGAATAGTCTCACAATGACTGCATATCAAAGGGTGAGTTTCATGCTGAATCAATCATTGTTAAATGATGAAGAAGATACCAGTAAATATAAATATGCCATAAATTCTAATGGCTACAACTGTACAAACAAAAATGTGCAAATATACAGGAATAATTAAACCAAGTTGAAATTAATTTGTGCTTATCCTAAGTTGGTTTTTAATAGATCTAATCTGTGTTGTCTAAATCTTCATAATGAAAATTAAAAATCGGACAGATGCAAAGGAAAATGAAAATGATTTATGGACCACTGAGGATCTTCTATGTTCACAGGAGTCACGAGAGTCTTTTCCGAGTAATCACAGTTTCCTTGTCCATCTATTAACAGCACAGTTGTGGTTCTGAAATCAGACATTTTAAACATTTTATAAATTTAATAATATTTCTTGTACAGGCAGTGATGATTAATAAAGATAAATGCATTATTCTATGCATTAATTCAAAAACATTAGTCCAATAGCAATAGATTTTAGCTCAAATAAATTTATGGGAAATAATCTCATCTAATTTTGCTGTGGTAAAGATCAAAGAGTTAATAATCCTACTCAACCTTGTTCCATAATGATGGTCAGGATCCCATACACAAAGAGATGACTTGATTTCCATGGATTCCTTGGTCCAATGGCATTTTTCTCCATCTTCCTGCAGTTGTTGATCTGGTAGATGTCTGTATAAAGAATGTTATAATACATAGATGGTTATACTTCCGTTTGACTAAAGTAGATTTTTTGAAATATTTGTATCAGGAAAAAATGTCTACTGAAAACTTGTTCCAATACTTCCATCTAGTATGCATTAGCACACATAATAAATGCAAGCAGTATAGATTTGTATTATTTTAACAGTTGTCATAAAGTTGAATACTTTTATGTACAATACAGAATCACTTGTTTAACTATCTGACTTTCAGTGATCTGGCATGCAGCTATCCCAAATTTGAATGCTTTTGTGTACAGTATAGACCCACTTATCTAACTAAATGTATTAACTTTCAATGATATGACATTTGGTGTTTCACTTTTACAATCTGAGTAACCAACCTTCATTAACTAGCATTCAATTTTCCATTTTGTATTTATCCATGCAACACTCACGCACACACAAATTGGTGTATAAATCATTGATAGTATTCATAATGTAGAGAGATTTTTACGGAAACTAAAACAGCATAATACTGAAGGATGCTAACTTAGGTTTTAACTACACAAATTTGGAAGAATTATACCCAAAACAATTGGCAAAGTCACTGAGATACATTCAAACAAATGAGGAAACAAAAAATAATAAAAAATCTTAAAAGAAACAGTACTTCCCCCCATCAATTTTGTTTTTCTTTAAAAAAAAATCTAATAACCAGGCTGTGAAAATTATGACATACAGGAAAGGATGGCTAAAGATAAATGTAAGTACTTAACATTTTTATTGCATTAAAATTGTTTTATTCCTGTGTATTCTTCAATCTTGTAAGAACATAAATCTGGAAACCTGTAGATTGCATGCATAATTACATGATTTAATCACTGAACAGGATATGATAGCTGCAACAATATAGCTACATTGAAGGCACCGTACTTCTGATAATGTCTAAGTAATAATAGATGTGTGTGTGTGTGTGAATGTATGTTTCAGTGGACATTAAATAATTCTGTTGGAGAGTGTAATTATATTCATTGTCAAAGATGAATGGTATAATTTGCTCCACAACTGACATTTAATTGTGTGAAACATAAATAATTTTTGCTCACTGCGCTCACATAACGGCTTTTAACAGAACTTGCAAAGGTAAAGCAAAAATGTTTATTCAATTCTCTTTGTTACTAATACTATATAATTAATATTTTTATATAATGTTGATCATTAAATCATATTCCTGTTGTCTTGGCCTGAATTAGACTTTTTAGATCTAGTTATCTTTAGGAAAGAAGCAGAACTATTGATACTCTAATAATTGATAATCTGAGAACCAGCCTTTAGTTATTATTTCAGAAGCAAGTTTTACTTCCAAATACAAATTTAACTAGCTTGGTTTAATAACTCCAGTTGAATGAGTCTACTCTTGCCTTGATAAGTTAATTCTTTCGAGCAATGACAGCAAGTGCTGGATTGTGATATGTACAGTGTGGTGTGGGTGACTGTGATCTTAGGGTTTACTGACATTCTGTCCCTAACTCTAACCCTATCGCGCATTTGTCGGTGCGCGCAATTGTCGTTCGCGCATTTGACAGGTCACCAATCTTAGTATAAACCAATATTTCTGACAACTCTTAAGTAAAGCAAATACTGAATGACAAATGTAGTTGATATTGTAATCTCTAGTAGTATCAGTAATATTTAGATATGAAAGGACAGTATTGTCTTCTCTTTCACATATCCACCCATCAGTTTGTCTACATATGTATGTTTGGATGTATATATGTTGTTGATACTGTTTAGTCATACATCTATTGGGATTGTATGTTCATTCAAATAAAAAAATATAATCAAACTATAATAGTTGTGAAAATCTAGGTGTTTGATCTCTTAAATAATATCCATCACCATTCCACCTGTGAGAAGACAGTAATTTGATAAGTTTGTTGACAGGTAAGGGGGGAACATTATAATGATTTGTCTGATATAGACAATGAAGAGCTTGTGAATAGTGTTGGTAATTTTGATAACAGATGATAGCTTTGGAGTACAGAAAACAATATATGAGTTTTCTTTGGTATTTGTGATAATAATGAAAACCATGTCTATAAATATATGTACATTGGAACTCAATGGTAAATTATTAAATTCCATATCATCCAGCAGACCTGTCAGGCAACTATCTTTAGTTTTATTTGAGCAGGTAATCAAGACATAATTATTTATTTAGAGGTAATAAATTTGATATATTTTAAAGCGCCACTTACTCAAATATGTGAAAGGATAGTGTGGCGGAAAAATGCAAATTAATGCACTTAATTAATTAATTTAATTAATATTTAATTAATTCTTCATTTTTGTAATTTTAAATTTCAATTTGCGCCATTCAAATCTCAGTGTGATGAGCTTGAAACAAACAACTCTGACCTACATCCAGAATAAAGGGGAGCTATTGTTAAAGGTCAGTGATTCTTGCATAACTCAGATTAATTTGTGACCTGTCACCACAAAAAGATACTTAAGTCGGATTTTGGGGGTATTGAGATATATATATCAAAAGAAAGAAAATTGAAAGGGCTTTCTGTTGATATAAAAATAAAGAGTGTAGGACAAAATATGGAAAAGTTATGTTTGTTTGAAGTGCACTACTGTCCGGACGGCCATTTTGAGAAAATCGGCCTCAAAGATTGAACACATTTCTGAGAGGTTTTTCCTTAGCAACCATATATTAATCTGCTTCATTTGCAATCAGAGTTGAAGAAGACACAATAGCTAACACTGTAATAACTATAAACAACAAATATATTGTTACATCATTTACAGACAACAGTCTTTTTAAGCCATAACGATTAGAATTTCTGTATGCGAGAATGATTATTGTGGCTCAGGTGGTGTAGTGTCGATCTGTTTGCACCCACATGACTAGTTTTCACAATCTTTAAGTTCACTGTCTTCACTAGTTTCGCCTGGTCCGCAAATGCTGACATCTGGCTCTTCTATTTCAGTATCACTATCAGTTTCACTGTCATTAAATAACACACTTACACTGGCACCGCTTGTGCCACTGTCGTCTGCTTCGTCTTTTTCGTTGTTCGATCACGCGATTCGCTGTCCGTGTCACTTTCAGATGAAAATCCATCAGCTACATCCTCATTAACAAAATAATCAGATATCAAATCTTTAATCTGAATGCTTTCTTTTTCTAAGATGTTGCTTTCTTTACATGAATTCAACAAATTAGCGATTCGTTTCTCCATGTTTACATTACGCATTACAGGACGAAACTGTCTCCCTTGTGTGCGTTTCAACCAATCGCGACCGTCTTTTTATGAGAGCATACTTGGTAACCTTGCAAGCTTTGATAAAACTGTCTGCGGATTGGCTGACGCTTTTCACTTTGTTTATGCCAAGCACAGCCTTATAAAACATTCTGTTTAGACGTTATAAATAACCAGTGTCGTCAGCATAAAAATAGGCTTTTTCCTGAGCATTCTGATATACAACATGATGAGGTTCAGCCAGGGATTTTACCGTCTACGATCGTCAGATTATAGCATTTTTGGGCCATATTTTTCCTTCGAAGTTAGACAGTAGGTCACAAAAAAATAATAATAAAGCTATTTCTAGTTCGAATTAAAGAAAAACATGCTAGTAATTTGTTGTTCGATGGTTTGGGAACACGCTAAAATGAAAATCTCAATTTCACCCATGTAGACCCCCACCTTCGTTTTTGCCGTTTTTCTCGGCTTAGACTTGCGCGACTTATGTATCTTTTTGTGGTGACAGGTCACATTTTAGCAACGAGTTCACCCTACCTTTAGTGTTTGCGCAGTCAACCGTATCTATTCAGACAAAGCCTTTGGAACAACTCAGTTATAGCCCGAAGGCTGATAAATTCTAGAATCTTCCAGACGACCCCTAGAATCACATATAAGGGCAGATTCAAAAATATACTATAAGTAGTTTCTGATCTTTTAATATATTCTCTCAAGCATCTCTCTTTCTAATCGTCAATGCATGGAAGATAACTGGGACATGTGACACAAAAAATAACTTACTTTGATTTGTCTGCCATCAGTTGAAAGAGTTTTTCCTGCATCTCTGTTTTTAATAATACTCTTTTATGAGATCTGACTATATCTCCGAACATTTCTTTTCCTTTCATAATTTTGCCCCACGGTTTGTTCATAGATGAGTTACCAGCTGCAAAAATGTCTGCAGAGAAAGAAATTTAATAATATGTCACCATAATCAGCAGACAATAAAATCAGCTGACAACAGATAATCCCACTTTATAAAATGGATGGCAAAAACAGTTATCTCTTCTAAAGTAGATGATGTTTTTTTTGTCTTGTTTCATAATACTAATGAAAAAGGTGATGTTTGTATCCAACCCCAAAATTCTAAAGTGTCTAAAAATCATCGTCTTTATTTAAACTACACCAAAATTACATTGCAGTTACTGCACCATATTTACAACTATTCTAAACCAATGATCTAAAGTGCAACTCCTCTAATCCATTCAACACCATAACAACACCACAACTCCTCTAATCCATTCAACACCACAACACCACCACAACTCCTCTAATCCATTCAACACCACAACAACACAACTCCTCTAATCCATTCAACACAACACCACAACTCCTCTAATCCATTCAACACCACAACACCACATGTGTAAATGCAGCACACCTTCAAAACTTCTATACCAAAACTACATCTGAAAAAACAACTACAACTAATCTAAATTGCAAGTACCCTTTCTCTTCAATTCTCTGCAATGATACTTAACTACACCACAGCTACATGAGAACTACAAATAACAACACTTGCATTATATCACAATTATATCACAGCTACTTGAGAAGTACAGCTCAGTAACACTTTAATTATATCACGACTTTGCCATTAGCATATATTAGTGTCAGTTATCATATTCTTTTGAAGTGCCTAATACTGATCGATATCAAAAGAAACAAAATGTACAGAAATTCACAAACAAAATTATCAATATGAATGTTTAATTTAAATCTTAACTTTTCACACACACATATGTGGGTTTGTGTATACTTGTACATGGTTAAAATTGTTGACCTTTATAATCTGGTTTAAACTCTGTGACAGGAGAATCAGCCAGTTTATCATTGGTCACCTGAATAACTCTGCTTCCATTCTTTCTGAAATACAAAGGGAGACAATTTTCATGAAGGCTTGAAATATAAATGTTTAGTAAATAAACAAGAATGCTCAAATTATTTCTAAGATGTAAACAAACTTAACACACTATTTTTATTACTTTTACAAGTACAAAGCAAACCTCACAAATGTGCTGGTATTTGTTCTTTTTCATTTCTGGAAGTGTGCCTTTAAGCAGAAAAAAATTAAGTAAGTATTGCTAGCTCATTCGCTCATTCACCCAATTAATTAGATCTCTAGTTTGAAAGGTTTCATTTACTTTAAGTCACTTCAGAATGCAAACAAACAATATATCTAGAGTGTTTTCAAATTATCATATAACATAAAGCCCTCTCATAAAGGATAAAATATAATGATTTAAATCCTTTAAATAATATAATAAATGACACAGTTGTTAAGCTGACAGAAAAGAAAACAGTGCAACATGAAATCCATAAGATTGCATGGGTAAATAAAATTAAAACAATTACAACAGTCAAACTTAAAAGAATGTTCTTGATGATGTTTTTTAATACCTCAAAGAATTCTGAATTTCCTTTCAAATAAATTAAATAAGTAAATTAAGCTTACAACACTTTTAATCCAATTCTTACAGTTATAACAGATCCAACAGAACCACAATCATTGTGTCTAATTATCTAGAAATCTAATCTCTCTCCCTCTCTGTATATTATATCTATATCAATATCTATATCTATACTAGAGCAGTGGTCCCCAACCCCCGGTCCGTGGACCATATGGTACAGGGCCCCCCAATTTTATTTTTACTCTGGTGTATTTCTTTCGGGTTTGTGCGACTTTCCATGGACGAGATTGAGTTTGAGCATTCATTCTCCCAGTTGGTGCACGATCATCTGTCTTTGCTTTTAAAGAATTCGAGCTCTACTTCCCAACCACACCAACACACTTCGCTTCGGACCATCGACGAACGCACTCCATCCATTGGACTGCCGGGAGGAGAGTCATGTCAAAGCGCCACACCAGACAAACCAGCACTAAGACTCAGCCCTTTTCAGGGCTGGCAAAAATGCCACTACTGCCCACTCCACCAAGTGACATTTTACGCGATTCTGAGTCAGTCACAGAAGATGTGGACGGCCCTTTCTGTTTCACAAACGAGCGCATAGCCCAGCTGAGACAGATACGGCAAAAGAGGCTTGAAGAGGTGCAAACATTAAGAAGTACAAAGGAGAAGACTGGACAAAATACTGCTGTGAAATCAGCAAACCAACCGAAAATGGGGGCATACGAAAAGTTACCCCCTTCACCTTCACACTAGAAACTAAAAACGTTGAACTAAAAAATGCGTTCACTAATTTGCTGTTGACCCTCTTCCACACAAAAACAGAAGATGAACTTACACTAGACAACAAGCCATCTTAACCGCAATTGGTCTCCATAAGATTTTAAACAAGCACCTGACAAGGCAACACGAAAAAAAACCTACATCAACAGACTGTGAAACACAGACAGACATCTTCTGGAAAATAACGCCGACAACAAAAACACACTCTTCACAAACGGAAAAGGAGGAAACAACGCGAAAACCCACACAGGAAGACGGCACAACTCAAACAGTCAAAGGAAAAAGCCACGTTTCCACCCAAACTCTACAAGCCACTACAAGAGAAAGTGGAATAAACACCAACATCATCTGGAAAATTCCACCTACGGCCAAAGTGAATTCAACTCAAACAGCAAAACAAGAAATCAGCCAGGCATTCTCGCAAACTCCAAAAACCCACAACAGATAATAAGGAAACTCAGACTGCAAATTCTATCAGCAAAGAAAAAGAAATTAAAACAACTAACACCGAAAATAAGAAGAAACGCCAAAAAATCTCCAGCACACAAACGGTACATATCAAGACGCAAGAAAGAAAAATACAAACAGAAAAAGAAGTGAAGACAACTGACGCAAAGACCGAAACAGAAGTCGACAACACTCCAACTACACCATAAGAAACAACAACAACGACTAAACCAACTGCCCCCAATCCACAGCCAGTCACCACCAGGGACTGCAACAAAGACAACCACAACAGACACACGAGGAAACACTACAGAACGGAGCCCCAAATCAAAAAGAATGCGCCCGCCACAACACATCAGACGACAACAACAGTATCATCTACTACAGCCACAACAACAGCAGCGCTGCGACAACAACCACCGCCGACAACAACAACAACAACGGTGGCAGCACAGGGAGCAACATCACATGCAGTGGGGATATTATAACCACCCCATTGCGGATCTAATTCAACTAATGCTTGCCGCCAACACCCACCTACATACAGTCCAACGGCTACCGGGGACATCAACAACAACAGTGCCAATGACAACAACAACACCACTGGTGAACATTACAGGGTGGGGAATGAACATCCTGGGCGCACATACACACTAAGTACAGATGATGTGGTATTATCCTGGGCTCTGTAAACCCCCTCACCTGCCAATACAACAACGGCCACCACAGCACTTAAATCCGTATTGCCATTTCCGAATCCTATTTGTGTGAAGTGGGGTTTTCTGCAGTGACAGCAACCAAAACAAAACAACGGATGGACATAAGCAACTCACTTCGGGTGTAATTGTCTCCTATTACCCCCAGATGGAACCGTCTCGATGCAAAGAAACAAGCTCAGGGTTCTCTCTGATTTAGCGTTCTACTGAGTTAAAATGTTAAATCACTTTATATTCATTTTTTGGTGTAACTGTATTTTAATTTGAAGGCACGTTTAAATACAATTAAATTAAAATTATTAAATCAAAACAATCTAAAATATAAACAATCAACGTCCCCCCACATCATCGGGCCGCGGTAAAATTATCAAGCGTTGACCGGTCCGCGGCGATGAAAAGGTTGGGGACCACTGTACTAGAGAGAGAGAGAGAAAGATTATTTTAAAGCAAAAATAGTACTTTTATGTAAAACTATAAATCTAAAAGGATCTCCATCTTTGTGCGCATGTCTGTATACTAACAGAATGAAATAAAATTCAAAATTAAAACAGACCAGCATATGGGTTGTCTCTTCAACTCTTGGTGGCAAAACAACTAGATACACAACATATAATATACTGTGGGTAAAAGAGGTGATTTCAATAAAATGTAGTTTGGAGTAAGTGAGCCTCAGACTTTAAAGACTAAATTCATCTTTGCTGCTTCTCACCAACAAAATCATTTTGTTCATGGCAATAGAGGCAAAGTGTCTGAACTGAGCTATAATAATTTCATGCTTTCAGTTTTATTACACCACAGAAAACAAATTTTGTTGCCATCGGTGACTATACTTAATGCTTCAAATGATAAGTCCCATATTGATTATCCATGGATTGCAATGTTCACTACTCTCCTCCCTATAATTATTATTAACATGTGATAATTATTTCCCTCTTCCATATAAACACAGTGTCATACCTCAGTTCAATGAGATGCAGAATGAAGCCGTTATAGTGGTCTTTCTGTGCAGCTAACTTCTGTGCATAGGAATCAATGGAGTCTGGTGTTTTTAAGAAATCACTTACCATAAACCCTGTAAAGAATTGTTTTTAAAATGAAGTAAAGCTTTTCTATCTATACTATATATGAACAACCATGTATTATAGTAAAAGAATTTCTTTTTTCAAAACTGTTTTCATTTAATATTATTGCTCTTAAATACAGTGTTAACTCCCTCATTGAAATTATTTTATATAAACCAATGACAAAAATAATTATTATAGATTGCTAAGATTTTAGTATTTCAATTTGCATATTTTTATTTCATGTTAAACATATTTTATAAAATTAATACTTTTTTATTTGTAAGAAAAAAAATAAGTTACATACAAGCAATAATTACAGGCAATCCCAATTTATAATGTTTACTAATGACCACCACCCATTTATGATCACTTTGTTGCAAGTGAAGTCTTCTAAAACTTACTAAATTATATATATCTGAAATTCACTATTACATCAGAACATTTTGCAAGTTTCAAAAGTACTTTATGTTCTTTATTTTCATATTACATGATTATTTTTAAGTTAATAAATGTTTATAAAAGGTACATGTTAATGTTTTATTTAGTTTACTTTTCTGAAGTAACAGAACTGCAAATTCCACAACTACACTCTAGATATCAATTAAGTCACAGGTGCATTTAAATTCAATATTTTCTCTCATAAATTTTAAACTACCACACATATTACTAGAAATACTTTGTATCATTGATATTATAATATAATCATATATAGATATAGCTGACATTTTATTTTTTTTAAATACAACAGTTAATATTTGAAAAATTAGTTCTAAATATATTATTTTTATATTTAAAAGAATAATATAACAATTAATAATAAACAATATTTTTTTTTTGCGAATCACTTTAAAAAATTTATTGTCTTTTGTAAATTTTAATTTTTTCCTATCAGATGATGTGCGCGCGCACGCACATGCACACACGCATGCATGCACGCACACACACGCGCGCAAAATAAATGGCTGTCTTTAAAATTTTTTATAACATTAATTTGCTTTTCCTTTCAACATTAATTTGTTTAGTCTCTTTTGTTTTCAATGTGTACAAGCTATAACAGTATAAGTGTTACCATTGAGATATAACAGTCTTTTTAAAAATTCCATTAGTATTTTCTAAGCTTCCATATTTGAGTGTCCTAATGTTTTTCACTTTGCACTGAAAATAATACTGATGATACCTCTTCCCTGCTTTGTCTTGTCATGCTGTGAAGCTATATTTAGAAGACATCCCACTCGACCAGATTTGTTCATACCAAACCATGTTCCTCCCACACGTCCTGGCGCATAGTCCAAACCTTTAAAAAGAAAATGAAAATGAAAAAAATAAACAAAAAAACCCAACATGGTGTATACAAAAGAAAAACTTTAGTTTAACAGCTATTTAGGAAATGTGTAAATTTATTCTTTTGAACTTGAAGAGTTTATCTTAGAAGAGTTAAAGATGAATCGACTGAACTGGATATAAAATAAGGTGGAAAATTTATTCTGCATAGTTCTGTTCTGGCATTTGAGAAACCTCTTCTTAATCCTAATCTTATGATCTTAAGCTATGAGTTAGGGTTCCTTTGGCAACTACTAGAAAAATGTTTGTAACAATAAATATATAATTACCGGTACTAAATAATATCTAAAAATTAAATCATAAATTGATAAAAACAAAAAAATCATAATAAACATGACTCTTTTTATGAGTTTGTAAAACAAACAACAAAAAACCCCTGGGATATCACCTGATTCATTGCTGTATACCTATCTACCCCATGAAACTACAACGCTAAACATACCTGGATCCTATATAACCATCTAGTGATTCTAGTCCAATTTTTGAATCTATCGGCCTCCAACTAGTTCACGATAAAAATCAAGAGTTCAATCATACAGTTTTCTGTGTGATTAACAATAACATTAAACATTCCATATTTTTAAAATCCACTATTAGTTGTAATTATTCTTTCTTTCAAAACAGAAGATATTCAAGTTCGGCATTCATATAAACAACAGAGTCATAGAAGATGACAACTGCATAAAACTCAAAATATGTAATGCACATTTATGAACCGTTCATATTATTTTTACCACTTATGCAGGAGTTATTATCGATCCAAAAGTCAGCTGCCTTAGTTGGCCTTTGCCAAAATTCATCTCTGTTATTTACCAACACAAGGCTGAATTCTTCTGGTTTGGCAGCATCGTTAATGTTATAGAACAGCATGCACATATTTAATGTGTATTTGTAAATATACACATTACAGTTCTTTAAAACAAAAGAGGTATATGGGAGCAAACATTAGTTTAAGCAGAGATTATAATATTTGGTTCAAGGAACGATGAGAATGCAATTGTATCAAATAAAAATTTTATTTAATATTAATTTTCATATCATATTTTTCTTTAAATATTTTTATTTTGTACTATTCTTTCAGAACTTTTATGTTTATTCGAAATAATTAACTAGGTGTGATCTTGCTCCCCTTACACCGTGCTTTTTCCACCAATCAAATATCTTTCTCTACTGCAGAAGTAAAATGGCACTCGCTAAAGGTAAAATATTTGTCTGTACGATTTTACTTGGGGAAAATCCAAATCTGTGTTTAAATTTACATGAATCAATTTCAGAAACGCAAGAAATTAATGTAACAATTGTTTCTTCTGTAAATTAATTGACAAATTAACATCTTGCACACTTAAATTTGTACATGTGACAAAGTGGACTTTGATCGTTCAACTAAGCAAATCATAGAAGCTGAAGCAGACGACTTATTTAGTTGTATATTTTTTTTAAAGCTTTACAATTTAAAAAGAGTCTTATAAAGAGTAAAAATGAAGATGAAAATTCACGACTCTAGAAGATCTTTGTCAAATAATGTTAAATAGCTAATAGCTTTTAGAAATAAAATATAATTTTATGTATGTACCATTACTAATACTACGTAAAACTTTTTTTTTCGTGCTTAATCAGAAAATTAGTATCCATTTTGCAGTTTTAGTGTGGTAATGTATTTGCTATGTATACGAATGTGCAGCTATTTTATGTACACATAATTTTGGTACTTTATGAAGTTGTGTTTTTACTCTGACAGAATTATACTTTAACATTTGTTCATAATTTATATTCTATGTTTATGCAAATCCATTTTGTAACTTAGTAAGACTAAGAGACTACTACTGTAATTAATGGAATGGAAATAAATTAATCAAACAAAATAATCTAACCGTCATCATTTGGTTTTTATGTCTTTTGTTTGGCAGGAAAGAAAGCTAATAACAGCTTCATTCCTAAATAAACAAAACAGATCTTACACTACAGTAAACGCATTGAACTATGGACTTTGACCCACCCTCTCATCGCTGAGAACTAGTTGTTGCAGGCACATTTATTTTCTTTTGGAGTTTAACTTATTGATTTAAATATTTTATATTTATTAGGAGGTTTCATTAAATAAATATATAAAAGCAGAATTATATTGATATCCTTCATAAGCTCACATTAGTACTAAAATATTCAGTTAAGTTTTGATGAGTTTTATCCATAGCTAGGATGCATTATTACTTTGCATATTTAAAATAAATCAAACTTTTCTGTAAATAATCATTTGACCTATCAGTGGCAGCCAAATATTTATTGCAGATCATGAAATGCTAAACTTTTCTGTTTTCCTTCTTAAAATTATATTTGAATATAATTTGTAAATTTTGAAAAGGAGAAAAAAGAATAGAAAAATGGGAGAAAAGTAGTAGACAAGATGAGTTTAGACTCTTTGGCAATACATATTCAGTCCTTATTTTATGTCCACACTTTTTACTTGATGTTGAATATACTGCTTTATTTTTTAAAAAACCAATGCTTACAACAGATTGTTATAATGGAACATTAAGAAAATTTACAATTGTGTCACAAACATATGGTTTGCACTGATTTAACTTTCGTTTGTTCTGTGTTGTCCAAATGAACTTTTTACTGTCTCAAACACATACAAGTTTATTCCCTAACTCTGTAACCTATAAAATCTTACTAGTTTAGAATTTCATTTTAAAAAAATCAGTTTACCCAGTACAAAATATTTGAAATAATAATACACCAAAAGACACAATGAAATGGCAAATCTCATACATAGAAATCTGTTTTAGAATTATGGAGTAAAATCCCCAGACAGAGCTTGGATGCACCAACCTGAAGCAGTCACCGAGACAGAATAAGTCAAAATATTGTGGGACTTTGAGATAATAGATCAAGTGATTCCTGTGTGAAGACCAGACATGTTAGTTGTTAATAAGTCTAACAGAGCAGCAACTGTCACTGTTTCGAGTGATGGAAACATAAAAACAGAAGGGGAAAAAATAGAAAATACCTGGATCTCAGATTAGAAATCCAGAGATTGTGGAATGTAAAAGCAGAATGATACCTGTAGTGACAGGATCATTTGGTAACATAACATCTGAGTTGGAAAGCTATCTGAATAGATTACCTGGAAACCACAGACTCACCCCACTATTCAAAGCAACATGCCTCAGAAGTGCGCACAACCTGTAAAAATCTTGGGTCTTCCAGAATCTTGGTAATATTCAGAGACCTTGATTCTCGACCAACAGTCAACAGAAGTCATGGAAAAATTAATAATACATTTAATAAGGAACATTGATCTTTCAAATATGCATTAAGATGGATACATTTTCTTCTCCAATAAGTTTAAAATTATTAAAATGGCATAGTAAAATGATAGCTAATAATAATAGAAAGCAAATATATGGACATATCTGAAATATTGGACTGGAAATTTTAAATTTGTTTTGATGCTGACAGTTTATTCATCTACCTGATGTGTGTAAATGGGCTGTTGAAAGTAGGATTTTAAAAATTTCTTTCAGGTTTGGATTTTTATATTTAGGTTTCAATTCAGCAATCTTATGTAATTAGCCTGTTGAAAGTTTAGAAAGGAATTGTTTTCAATGTAATGTATATAGTACATTAGAAGGCATATAGATAATTTTTATTAAATTTTAGCCCTTTTTTCAAAGGAGACAATCTGAAAATAATTGTGATAGAATGGTAGGTAGGTGGCACTTGTAGTCAAGAGAGATATATCATTCAAATTCATTTAGTATCACTATGGGTTTTTTTTAATGCCTTCCATCATTTCTTCCTAGTTTTGCAACAGATATTGCTAAAGTGGAGTTACAAACATTATAAAAGCAGGGCATGCTAATTTTTTGGTACATATATGGTGACAATGATTGCTTGTAAAAATTTCTACTATTTCAATGAGATGTCTTCATAGCAACATTTGCTAAGAAACAGATTGCTTTCATTGTTTTAAATGCATGCTATTTTATGTGTAGCTGTTTCCGGTGTATTTATTGTTGCTGCAAAACGTACAGCATTTGGCGCATACGGTGGCAAGCTAAAGAACCTTACAGCTACTGACTTGGGATTCTTTGCTTCCAAAGGGGCTCTAGAGTCAGCTAGCATTAGTCCAGAACTGATAAATTCGGCTATTTTTGGCAATGTTATTTGTGTACGTATTTTGTAGTTGGTGAAGCACCATCATGCTTACAATGTTGCCATGGTTTTATTAGAAAAAGTCTGTCACTTCTTTCATTTATTAAATTAACAGCACAGTTTGTTGTTTGGAATTTCTTAGGAGAATCCCTAGAAACTAATTATTATGATTATAATTCTTTTTTTCAGTACTTATGATTTTTACTCTTGTTATTTCCCCATAGACTATATATCCAGACTACATATACTAGTAATTTTCATTTAGCTTTCTTTTCCTGTTTTTTCTTTAAAAATACATTTTATTTTAGGTACTGTGTTTTCTCCAGGATGATGGAACCCCAATTGTTTAACTTGTCTTGAGTTTATTTTATTTCAAATAATATTTGTCACTATAATGGCATAACTATATAATTGTTTGGCATATATCAAATAAATTAAATCAAATAATAAATAGAAAATTTTAATAAAAATATTTAATTATTAAAGTATTACTTTTATTTGATTTATGCATCATAGTATAGTGTAAAGACTGGACATTGTCAATCCTGATTTAATTTAGGTAATTTTAGAACTTGTCATATTTAGTAGTCCAAATTCTGCTAAGTTTTTTTTGAATTTGTCTAGATTTACTCTAGCTATTTCTAGAATTTGTCCTTATTTAATTTAGTTGGCTAGATTATTAGATTGCTAGTTTTTAAAATTGTCCTTATTTTATTTAGTTGTTCTGATTCAGTTCAGCTGTTTCTAGAAGATGTTATTATATTTAGTTGGATAAATTCAGTTTAGGTTAATTTTTAAAATTGTCCTTATTATATATAGTTGTCTTAGTTCAATTTAGCTATTTTTAGAATTTGTTTTTATTAGATTTACCTGTCCATATGAAGTGCAGCTAATTTTAGAAACTGGTCTTATTATATTTAGTTGACTGGATTCAGTTTAGCTTATAGTTATATTTGTGCTTTAGAAATTGTGGCCAAAATTCTGTGTTATCCAACTGAACTTTTCACTCTCTCAGACATTTACAAGTTTATTTCCCTAACTTTGCAACCCATAGAATTTGTAAAATAATTTTCTGTTCAGTTTTATCCTCTGTAAGCATTTTACTTATCCTGCTCAATTTTCATACAATAATAAATGAAATTGGCAGAGATTAACAATATGACACAAATTATTATAATTATATTAATAATAATAATAATAAAGTGACATTTGTTAATTCAAACTAACTTTTACCTGTATATTCATACCTTACTCATAATAATTATCTTGGAAAATTTATAGAGATTAAACTAAAAATCTGTTTGATTACACTTAGAAAGCACTCTTTGGGGGAATTTGCTTAAATTTTTAAAAGATGGGGGGGGGTCATTTTCAGACTTCAAGAGATGGAATTTACCTGACACGCCACATTGGTTTACGGCTTGGAATTCCAATCCCAGTACCTGCATTAACGGTCAACAGGCTCTGTGGATCAGGTTTTCAAGCCATTGTCAGTGGTGCACAGGTTGGTAGTAATATTTTTATTTTAAAAAAGATAATGTTAGAAGTGTATAAGATTTTTAATATTGTAAAGTTAACTTGAACATTTTTTGTTGTTGGTTTAATTTTTTTTTTTTAAAGCATTTGCAGTTTTTTCTTTTGTTTATCAGTGTATTGTATTCTTTGCAAGACAGCGTTAATATCTCTACAAACTTAAATATTAGCATATGTTCAATGTGTTTATTTTTTAGATGATTCTCCTCTGTTTACTTGTCAGGAAATTGAATTGGGTATAAGTCAAGTAGTTCTGGTTGGCGGGTCTGAGAATATGTCACAGTCTCCTTATGCAGTGCGAGACATCCGGTTTGGGACAGTGCTTGGCCAGGATCTTAAGGTAAAGTATCATTCATCAAATCAGTGATAGCCTTTTATTAGAAAAAGTACTAAGGATATAACAAGTCCTGTTTATGAATTATTTTATATTGTTTGTTTTTTTTTTAAATCATAATAAAAAAAATTCTCTTTGAAAAAAATTTGTGTTTAAAAGTTTCTTATAATTTGCTTTTAAATGATATGCTTACTACTGAAAATGTTGATAGCATAGATGATTTGAATATTTTGCCTTTACTTTTACTAGTGAGTGAGCAGAAAATATAGTTGAATGCTAAAAGATATGTATGCTTGAAAGTTGGCACCACTGTGCAGTTTCAAATCATTGGTGTCATTTTGAATTTTATTAACAAACATAAAAATTCTGATTTTTTAAAATATGCTTTCTCTTTCATCTGTGGCTGCTGGTAGAAGTTAGATTAAGATGAGGAGGAGATATGGCTGGCATTATTAATATTACCAGGTGTAAACATTCTCAGTTTGTAGATACTGTTATATATCTCCTTAATTAATTTATGCATATGCAGAGGCAAAAGGATGTGGTGAGATTTTTTTTTGTTATGATAAGCTATTTTAAAATATAAAATGAAAAATGCATCTAATTGCTAGTTTCACAGTATATGTCTCTTAGCTGTGGATAAATATCTTATTAGCATTGGCATAATTTAGATAAAAGCTTTAAAAGTTTGTTTGCAGATAGTAACCCTTCTACACCAAAGCATGTGAGGCTATGTATTTAAAATATTTTATGAAACTTATGACAAAGAAAGTAATAAAATAGGACATACAGTTCCAAATGCTTTATCGAAATATTCTACTGATAATCTGTTGTATGCTCATGGTCTTGAATATTAGAAATTTAATTTTTGCTATATAGCTTGAAGACATGCTTTGGGAAGGCCTGACAGATGCATATGTTAAGCTTCCTATGGGTCTGACAGCCGAGAACCTTGCTGAACAGTACAAGATCTCACGGCAAGATTGTGACAGCTATGCATTCCAGACCCAACAGCGCTGGAAGCAGGGTAAGAGTGCTTTTAAGGGAGATAATTTTCAGTCATTCTGCAGTGTCACACATCAGTCCTTATAAGGAATAGGCACAACCTTGTTCCTTTAGAAATCTGATTGAAGATGATTGCACTTTATTACCTACCTCCTTTATTAAAGGGGTATATATATTTATATATATATTTATAAATTTTAGGTCTAGAACGTTTTTACAGCAATATTAAAAATCTAGAGCATCTCAGAAGTGGTGCTTAGCAACTAAAGGATTTTTTAAAATCACAATTTTGAACTGATTTCATTAATCCCGTTACTCAAAGAGAAATCTGATACCAAAAAAAAAAAAAAAACCTGAAGAAAAAATTATAAAATAATTAAATAATGATATTGAAACAAATTTGTGTTGTAAAATCCAAATTATTTAAATTAATTGTGAAGTTTTGAGACAATAAACATCTATTTTTATAGTTCTAAAAGACATTGGAGTAGCTAGGGATTTGATGAGAAGAGTTCTCTTATTTAATTGCTAAGATAAACATTGACTTAACCCTTTTACTATAATGAACAAATCATGTTCAAGTCATAGACTTTGATTTATGCAAAGCACTAATAAAATTCTCAAAACTTTTTTATTTATTAATGCAGTAGTTTTTAAGGTAAATTTGTTAACTTCAAATAGAGAAAACATAATACCTGTCACCATTTCAATTCTTTTCTTCTTTCTAGCTTACTTGTCTATAAAGAAGAAAAATGTTATTTGGAGCTGGAATTAATATGTTTAAAAACAAATGCAATATTAGGGTTAACACATAATTCATAATTACTATTGAAAATATACTGAAGCAAAATACAGTTTGCTGATTGATGGAATAATTAACATTCATCTTGACTGACTTATGTTTCATTTGTATTTTTATTCGACACACAAGAAATACATATGCATTATAAACATGTACAACAATTCTCTATTTTTGTTTGTCTGTTCTAATCTGTATTAACTATAACAATTTTTTTTTTATATTCAGATTATTAAATCAGTCATATATGCTGACAGGGAGTAAATATGTGAAAGTAAAAAAGTTGTGTTATTCATTTTGTACTTGTTATTTATTAATTTTCTTGATCATAATTTAGTTGTTATAGATTTAATTCTTTTCTTGTTTAGCCCAGGCTGCAGGCAAATTTGCAGATGAGATAGTTGCCGTCAAAGTGAAAGGAAAGAAAGGTAAGTGTCTGTCAAGCACTGTTTGGTTTATATAAGTGACCTACTTTATTGGATGATTTAATTAAGCAGCCTGAGTTGAATAACGTAAGTGAAGATGAAACTAAGTAACCAGTAAAATAAGTTGAATAGTTTAATGAAAGATTTAGCTAAGTAACCAATAAAATGAATTAAGTGGTTCAATAGAAGGTTTAAATAAGTACCAATAAAATGAGTTGCATAGTTTAATAGAAGATTTAAATCAGCAACTGACGAGTGGCACAGTTTAATGGAAGATTTAAATAAGCAATCAATACAATGGCTGCTTCCTTGAACAGTTGCATAGTTAAATAGAAAATTTTAAAAAGTAACCAATAAAACGATTTGCATAGTTTACTGGAAGATTAAATAACCAATAAAATGAAATACTTAGTGTAATGGAAGATTTAAATATGCAACCAATCATATTTGCTTAAATTTTAATAGTTTTTTTTTTCTATCCTAGGCATATTTGTTTCATGTTTAATGAATTCTTTAGTTTAAAGTGGCAACAAAAATAGAATTTTCATAAACTATTAATGTCCACTGATGTTGTAATTAGGCGAAGAAGACTTTTCTGTTGATGAACATCCAAGAGATGCAACCATTGAGGGCCTTGCTAAACTGCCCCCTGTCTTCAAGAAGAATGGCACAGTGACAGCTGGCACAGCATCTGTAAGAATGGCATTGACATGCATTCCTGGGACAGTACTAAATTTACATAAATAATAATAATAATTACTTGGTAAAAAGTTTGACATTATTTGTTTTAATGAAATATAAATTTTAAAATTATTTTTTAAAAGACAATTGAGGATTTTGAAGCATTGACACTCAGACATTCTCTAGAATGAATATTCCTGTTTTGTGGTAAATGGATAAAACATAATTTTAATGTCTCTCAAATATTCATTCTAAAAAGTAGCCATATCTCTAATTTATTAAAAATGTTTATTAACAGCTCAACAAGTGTGATCAGCAAGTACAGTATTGTCTCTTATTTCAACACAACAACATTTCAGTTTTAGCAGTAAAACACCTTCAGTCTTGTCAGTAAAACACCTTCAGTTTTCAGTCTTGTCAGTAAAACAACATTTCAGTTTTGTGAGTAAAACAACATTTCAGTTTTAGTAGTAAAACAACGCCTTCAGTCTTGTCAGTAAAACAACATTTCAGTTTTAGTAGTAAAATAACACCTTTAGTCTTGTCAGTAAAACAACACCTTCAGTCTTGTCAGTAAACAACATCTTTAGTTTTAAAAACAACAACTTCAATCGTGTCAGTAACTTAAAAAATCTAGATATAAATTAAAAAAATGATTTAATGTAAAAAGATTTGCCGACATTTTAAAATCTCATCCAACCTAGAGATAATAAGTAACATTTTGAGAAAATAGATTTTAAAAAATTTATTCAGTACAAATGCCAATCATTTCTTTTTGTCTTTCTTTTTTAGGGCATCTGTGATGGAGCTGCTGCCCTGGTTTTGGCGAGTGAAGCAGCAGTAAAAGCAAACAACTTTAAGCCTCTTGCCCGTCTAGTTGGCTATGGCATTGCAGGTTTGTAACTAAATAATATTGAATGGTGTGCACCCTTGGAAGACTTTTCTATAAGAAACAGATAAGCTTTTGATTGCACCTAGATCTGTATTTTCTGTGAGCATATACTTTATATTATTTATTTTAATTAATTTTCAAAACGTGTGATGAAAGTTAATAAGGGATGATGATGATAAGAATATGTGTGACTGTTAGCACATTACTAATAGACATTTATCCTTCCCTCTCCCTCCCAGCTTAAATTTTTTTATAAACACAAGTTCATATTTTAAATCTGGTAGCAAAAATCCGCTGTAAACTAGGATGAAATTGTAGATGGGGAAAAAAACAAATGAACAGCATAGTTTGGTTGTCTTCCTCTGAATATAATAATCTTTTGCACTTATTACATCATTTTTCTTATGCTTGCTTTTAGCAAGCAAATACTAAAGAACAAAATCTTGTTTGCAGAAGACTTTTTTAATATTTTTATCTACATACTTTATACTTTTAGTTTTACACAAACAAAACAACTAACATAACCTCAGCTAATTGCAATTTCTGTGTGTGTTTGTGTTATCACATTTATTTTCCTTTTTGAAACTAATTTAGCATCCACCTGCAGTGAAAATAGTTATTTTTTTGAATGTTGTCAATTGTTATTTTAAATTATACTGAATAATATTATCATAAAGCATAGCATTTATCAAAACTGATGCTAGATTCTTCTTCTAAAATATGTATTCCCCTGGAATTCTTTATCATAGGTTATCAGGAGAACACAATAGCGTTTCATTTTCTGAACTTTGTCATAGGAGCACATTTTAAAGTATTTTAGAAGTGTTATTACATCGCCAATTATGTAATATTTTAAAAATATTATGATGACCCCAATTATAGGCATTGTAGAAGTATTGTGACTTGACACCAATTTTAGAAGTATTATAATGACCTTTATTATAGGTATTTAAAAAATATTATGACATGATCCTATGATCCCATTTAATTGCAGGTATTTTAGAAATATATCACTGACTGTAATTATTTGAGATATGATTTTGTCCTAAATATATATATATTTAGAATTGTGACTTTACTCCATATATGTATTTTGGAAGTATTATGATAGCCCTAATTATGGATATTTATATATATATTACATATAATTTTACCCCATTATAGAAGTATTATGACAAAATTCCAAATAGATATTTTGATGACCTTGATTATAGATATTGTTTAAGTACATATGATATGACCCCGTTTTAGAAGTAATATGACTTTACTCCAATTAGGTATTTTTAAAGTATTATGCCATGATCCCAGTTATATTTAGAAGTAATATGACATGACTTCCACTTTAAGTATTTTAGAACTATTTTGCCATGGCCCTAATTATAGGTGTTTTAGAAGTACTTGCACTGGGATGTGACTCCACTTATATATGATTTAGCACATCTATGACTTGATCCAAATTATAAGTATTTTAAAAGCATGGCAGGACCCAATTAGAGGTATTTTAGAAGTATTCTAATATGATCCCAGTTTTAGGTATTTCAGAAACATTATAACATGACCCCAAGTTAAATTTATTTTTAAAGTATTACCCCTATTTATGTCCAGCAATAGATTGTGATTACCCAGTTATAGATATTTAAAAGTATTACATCTATTTATAGGTTGTGACCCCAAAATCATGGGCATTGGTCCAGCCCCATCATCTCGTGCAGCCCTGGAGAAGGTTGGCAAGACTGTAAAAGATATGGATGTTGTGGAGGTATGATACAACAACTTCATGTACAGTATCTGATGAGAGAAATGTAGATTATACACACCATTTTGTAATAAATCATCTAAATTTCCTATCAATCTGCTATTACCCAATTACCCAGCCATTGAAGCAGCTTTCAAACATATTGAAAATAATAACAGTGATAGAACAATTTTGCATGTGCATACGTATTACATCTTTCTACTGATTAAAATTTATTTAAGAAAGAAGTTATATGTATATTTATATTATGCATTCTTATTTAATTGTTCATCTGTCAACATTTTTTATCATTTTTTTCTTTATACTCTTTTGCAGATACTTTTAAAATTTGTTGATTTCTTTGATAAGTCCAGTCTTCAGCTTTGCCCCATCCTACACTACCCACCATGAAAGAATGTGTCCTTTTGCACCTGATTTATATGCACATTTCTTTTTACAGGTGAATGAAGCTTTTGCACCCCAATTTCTGGCTGTATCTAAAGAGCTTGGACTTGATCCTGCACGCACCAATGTAAACGGAGGAGCCATTGCTTTGGGGCACCCACTTGGAGCCTCTGGAGCTCGAATCACCACAAACCTTATTTATGAACTCAGGTATGAACTGGTTGATGTTGATGCAATATTTTAATGAAATTATGGATTGAAGATTCATAGAGCTTATAGCCTAAGTTGGTTGCCTTTTACATGATAAGGGTGCTTGGACTTATATTATTATTATAATTGTCCTCATTGTTTTTGACTGAAGTCATCATTATAATTCTGAATTACTTTGTCTGTTTGCAGACGACAGAAACTGAAGTATGCACTTGGAAGCGCTTGCATTGGTGGGGGCCAGGGCATCACCGTTATTTTGGAAAGATGCTGAGTGACTGGATGTGATAGATGTTGTTGCTGCTGCTCATGAAGTGTAGGTTTGGGGTCACAAGAGACTCTAGTACTATTATATGTAAAATATTGCTACATTTATGTTGTGAGCAATGTGGTTGAACTTCACATTTCTTACTTGCATGTGATGGGTCACAGTGAGCAATGAATACAAATTGTATAAATGGCTGCTAACATTTCTTTCTTAGTACCAGCCATTTATACAATTGCTATGTTATTGAAATAAATTAAATATATACATTGTAATCTGCAGAGTAATTCTCTCAACTTCAGTCCCTTCTCCTCATCAGTCTCCTACATTATTTTCTTTTTCTACACCAAAAATAATTAAATAATATAGATTTGTGCCAGCAATTAATAAAAATAATAATTGACATCCTCACATAGCAATAATTTATCTTTTAAGATATAAATTGAGGTTTGAACTTCTGATGTAGAAAAATCCTAAAGGATTATATTTTTTCTTTTTGTTTTTTACATGTAAATTTCTTTAAGCATCTAGTCTATTTCATCTTACTATTGTTTGCTATTGCATATTCTCTGTGTATATTTCATATGCACATCAGTATCAAAAAGACCTTTAAAAATATACAAGTTCATTTATGTTTTTTAGCATTTATGAAATTTTTCTTCCTTTTTTCCTGTGTGAAGCATGGCTAATATAGTTGACTACAGACCATTTTCAAATCCAAACATGTTGCTTGCTTGCCATTTTAGAGTGCTGTTATCCTACCCCACCCCACATCCCAATCATAAAACCTTAATGATTATAGTGCACTGGTCTGATTTGTGTTGCTAAGTGATGAGAGCCTTTTATAAATTCACATTGAATGGACAACACTGATAAATCTGAGTAGAGGCCTGGGAAAGCATTCTCTGGACAATTATGGATCATCCGAAACAGTGATGATTGAGTCTTTTGTAAACATTGAAGTTATTTGTTCACCTTTGTTCTCAGGTGGATATATTTTATTACAGTTTAAGTGAAAAAAATAACTTGATTGTTTAAAAAAAAATTAGTTATACATTATCACATAAAACATGTTTATAATAAAATGATGCACTAAACCTCTACAAAACAAAGTATTTTACTATAAAAAAATTTAATGTGGCATTGTTAACATTTAATCAATCAGAAATACTCTGTTATTGAGGCTGATTGTAGCTTTCAAGTTTTATGAAGTAATTGTACCTTAGAAGATTATCTTACGTTAAGAAATTATTTTTATTACAAAATTCAACTTTTTGAAATTTGCCTTGAGTGTGTAATATTTAATATCAAATGAATATTTTACAAAACATTTATAATGTAACTTGCTGGCCAGGTAAAAATACAGCAGTTATATTTGTAAATAAATATTATTTTTGTATTCAGATGTGTTGGCTATTTTTATGAGAACTGTATTTTGGGGATGACATCTTGCTTAACAGAATGGATGGCTCTCATTTTTGCATGTCACTGGAGTTAAACCATGTGATTGATTGTGTTTGACTGATAAGATTTTTAATTGCAATAAAATCTCTACACAGTGGGTAAATTATCCACATTAGTCATTGGTTGAAATTTTACCAAACGCACCTTTGATTAACATGAAAATGCAAACACAGACACACCCAAAATGCTCAAACTAATGCTCCTGCTAGCATAACAGAGAGAGATGAACTGGAGAAAATAGTGTTGTGGCATAAGGAATTAGCAAAGAATACTACACATGCACACATATATGGTTTAGTCTAATATGTTGATAACACTAACAGTGACATGTACTGAAGAAAATAATGTAGAATAAGGGATTAGCAAACAATGTCCCTACTGTCTGAAGTTTTAAGATGCTAAAAAATAAATAAATTACTGTCCACTTCCCTATAATTATCACTCCTATCATTTCAGATGTTGTTCCACATTTTGAAATTTATAGTCAAGAACCCTAAATTGTAGTATCACTGAGTACACCTATGTATACCAGGGATGCATAAACCTTGGCCAGCAGGCTGCATGCTGCCCAAAATAGTGCTCCGTGCAGCCCCTTCGAGGACTTTATTTCAAAATTATTTGTGTTGTTTTTTTCTACTGAGCCATCCATGTGCAATATGACTTGCAGCCCTCCATGCACTATAACTGGAAATTTGGCCCTCTGGCCTAAAAAGTTTGTGCACCCCTGATGTATACCCACCAGTATCTTCCTCTTAATACAATTATTATATAATATGATTATTCCATTTTTAAAATGCTTTCCTGTTCAAGTAGTTAAAGTGTATCTCATTTGCATATATTTTGTGTAATATCAAGAATATAGAGTATAGAACCTATCAATACAAGTGCATTCTGATATTCACCTATAACAGTTTGAGACATTAACTACTAGCCATTATTTTCTTCACTGCCCAAGTGTATTATTTATGAATGTCTATTAAACTGATCTTTCTGATGATTTTGTCAAAGAAAAACAACATCACAATAAAGCTGATATCTTCATTTATTTTCTCATGTAAAGATTTGAAGTCTTTATACAAGTCTTTAAGTGCATTCACATGCAATTGAACACACGAAAAGATAAGAAAATAGAAGATCTTTGTTGACTTAATGCTTACTAAGTTTGCTTTTAATTCTTATTTTCAATTAAGTTTTAGTCAAATATCCTTTCTGACAACTTATGCTCCGAGTTTGATTTTCCACTTCTTGTTCAACTTTACAAATTAAATTAGCATGATAATGGCATGCAATCCATATACTACAAATTTAAATTTTAACTCCATTCAACGTGAGAGTGAAATAAAAAAAAAAACAGAAACTGAACATAAACACATCCAAAAACAGTTTTCAGTTTGGTTCTGATTAACAAATATCAGAATTCCTAGCCAACAAATGTATTTTATCACGAGCAAGCACTTGATTTTTTTTTGTTTACAAGTAGTCTCCCTTAGAGAAACTGTCCATCACCATGTCCTTCCCTAAAATATATTTTTTTAAAATAAATAATTGAATAAACATTGGAATACTTTCTATAGGAAAAATACCTTTATACTTAGGAGAGTTTACCCCTAAAACTTAATTGATTGTCCTTTGTAAATTTACATCTGGTATTTCAGCAGTGATGTGTCATCCTGTACTTTTATTCTTTTTTTAATTTTTGATCTTGATACTGCCACAAAGCTGTCAGGAGGTGCAGTTGCTAGGGGTTCTGCCATACCTGCCTTTAAGGTACAAGTGACAATGGGTTGTCACATTCATAGATTTTCAGCTGAAACACATTAATGCGCAAAAGTCAATTTAATGCTAATAGCCTAGAAACAAATAATACTAATTTCAGAATATTCTTACTATAGAAAAATGTCTATCAAAAACTCAACAAGATTTTTAAAAAGACTCCCAAGAATAAGTGGTTCAATGGTATATGATAATCTCACATATGTAATTATTATGTAGAACACATTATAAGTATGTATACAAAAAGATTTATTTAGCTTGGATAATTTTGACACAGAAAAGTATTCTAGGTTTAAATGTTACATATAGGTATTTTATTTATAGCTCAGTTTTTTTTCGTTTGAAATCAGAATATATTTTGAATAAGCATTTTTACATCTGATTTTATATAAGTCTTTTTAAAGATGAACAAAATCATATGGCATAACAGATGAAGAAACTCTTGACATCTTTGGGAGAAATTTGTGTATTTCTTTATGTTTGAGTTTTCTTTAGAAGCATGTTGTGAAGTCTTAAGCACTGTAGAGTATTTATAATCCTTTTTTATTTATACTTTTTATAACTAACTTTATTTATAACCCTTTTTTATTTGCACTATTAATAACTTACTGTATTTATAAGTGAATACTTGTAACCTTTTAATATTTGTACCTGCTGAGCATTTTAACCCATTTAGTATAATTGTTTTGTATTAATTTTGTATTTATAAGTATTTACATTTAAAACTTTTTAGTATTTATAACACTTGCCTACACTTGTTAATGTTTTCTTCATCATGATGCTGTCATAATATCAAACAAAATCAAAAATAATCTTACTGCAATAAAACATAATAAAAAAATAGGCAACCAACCAACAAATAATGAATTTAGAAATAACCGAAATTTGATCAGAATATTTATTGTTAATACCCACGCTGGAATATGTTTTTCTGAGTAACCAATGAGAGTCAAGACATGCACATGCATGTTTCATGCTAATACTTTGTTTGTAACATTTTTTTAAAATGCATAATTTCTTTTAATTTTTTTTTTTTTTGCACGATCCTTTATATCCTACCTTTTCTTAAAATCAGACATAACTGCCTAAACTTGAGCTTTTTAACATTAGCTCCAACCAGTAAGACATACTACTGCCTAAACTTGAGCTTTTTAACATTAGCTCCAACCAATAAGATTTACATGTAGTAAAGAAGTGGTAGTACCTATTATCAGCAGTGAATGGACAAATAAAAAATAATTTCTACTCACATCGTCAACCTCACCCAGGAGTACATTTCCGGAACCCTGACCTATAGCCAGACCGCATCCAACTGTCTTGATGCCAACTGTAGAAAGAAGAAAGACAAGACTTAACAAAAACAAAAAAACAAAACCCCCAAAAATTAAAAAAACCAACCCAAGCAAACAAAAATGTCCTGTTACATCGATTATATATAAAGCAAATCTATCTGAAGTTTGTAACCACCATCAAGCATTTTAAACCAGTGTGTGTTAATATGTAAGAGCATTAGGAAATTATTACTAATAATATAATATAGCTGCACGTATCTTTCAAAATCTCAAATCCTACTAGGTAAAGGACTTATCTGCTAGTTCTGAAGCTGACAATCAAGTTGGCTGGGTTGAAAGCTGAAAAGTGCTGAGTCATTGTTCAACTGAGTTTGCCCCATTTCTAATTATGGCTCAGGGAGTATCGTTCAACTGAGTTTGCCCCATTTCTAATTATGGCTCAGGGAGTATCGTTCAACTGAGTTTGCCCCATTTCTAATTATGGCTCAGGGAGTATCGTTCAACTGAGTTTGCCCCATTTCTAATTATGGCTCAGGGAGTATTTTTCAACTGACTTTGCCCCATTTCTAATTATGGCTCAGGGAGTATTGTTCAACTGAGTTTGCCACATTTCTAATAGTGGCTCAAGGAGTCCATACATCATCGTTCAACAAGCTTTACCCACTACCTCACGCATACTTATGTCAGTTTGACATTTCCAAATATGTTTAGTCCTTTGAAGACTGGAATATATTTTCCTGAATCTGTCTTTAGCATGGTCAAATATAACACCTTATCAAGGGTTCGATAGTTTTGCGATGTCAAAATTAAAATTATTGACGGATCTAAATATAGAAAATGGGGGAATGGTATTATTTAACATTTAATAAAATGTGGTTTACAAAGAAATATTTTCCTTATAAGTGCATGAAAAAAGTTAATATGATTGGGATTTAATGAAATCCAACCAATCAAAAATTAAAATAAAAATACGTGCAGCAATTGATTCCATCAAATGCCCGGGGTTTCTTTTTTGTCTAGTGAACAGCCCAACGCCTCCACCAAGACGATATATGGGTTAAAAAGGTCACCAAACCAAACTGACTGCACAATAAAATGTCCTAGTATAAAATCCACATTAACTTTAGGTTTACTATAAAATAAACCATCGACGATCTTTAATATAAAGCTGACTTAAAACATGCACAGCTTGTACCAAATCATGTCAATAGATCTTGTTTGAATGATTATATGACGTCACCGTTTGTGTCCAATTGCACAAGTTAAACTAATCTGCAAACAGTTAGACGTTAAGAAGAAAAAAAATCGAAACTGAATGAAGACCGAGACAGATCGCTTGGTGAATTTAAATGAAGGGTCTATGTGATGAATGCTATCAGTAGTCATTGACGGTTACCTCTTTCGATGATTTAAAATTTATCACCTTTATTTGCATCTCTGTATGCAAAAACCTGAGTATCGATTAGTAGACGGGTAGGCAGAAAGAGGGGGTGGTGGACAGGACAGACAGAATTAAACACAGGTGGGTGGATAGAGAGACTGACGGATAGACATTTAGACAGATGTGTGTGTGTGTGTGTGTGTTTTGGGGGGAGGTAGATAGAGAGATTGGCAGACAGAAGGACAGTTGTGTGGATAAGGAGATTGACGGACGGTGAGGCAGATATAGGTCTATAAAGAAGCACTGATGAATGGGTGGATGAATAGGTAGCGAGGTAGACACAAATATTATTTGAAACTCACAGTTAATTGTGGCTGTGTTCATTTTCTGTTTTGGTGCCAGTAGGTCACCAGTGATGGAGGAAATGACGTCAACAGCCCCTGTGACGAAGAGTTTTTGCACAACACCCGTGACCCGTATCAAAGCGTTCGGCTTGAGAAAAACAAACAAACAAATTATATGCAATTAGAATTATTTTAATTTTATTTCCTCTCCCTGTAGCATTTACCAAGACTCTTACCAATGGCCGGAGTTTATATTGAAAGCTGTTATAATATAACGTGAATATTCAATGTAACAACATTTCGATATGAGCAGTACTTATTTTTATTACAAAATATTTTTTTTAAAAGTAGTTCGTGTACAAAAGAAAATTAAAAAGTTTAAGAGGATGAAGTGGCAAGAAAGGTGTTCCTAAAATTGCCCTTTCAAATAGCATAACTCATAACTTGCGTGTTCCTTTAGCTGACTAAATGTTCGGAAGATTTTAAATTTTAGTTATACATACCATAATCGAGAAATAATTCTTAAGATACTATTCTTGGAGAGCTGCATAATTAAACTGATATTGCAAACTATAGAAATCAGCAATAATTCTGAGGTTTTTTTGGGGGATGGGGGTAGCTAGCCTTGAATTACAGGATGCGATTTTAAAACTATGGCAGTGAAAGAAAGAAACTGGTGAACTATTAAATAGTCAAAGTTAATGCCCAGGTTTTAATGGCTATAGGTCATAGTCTATTTTAAGTGATTACGTGGTTAACGCCAATTTTAATGGTTACATTGTCAAATGGCTACAAGGTCAATGTATTTTGCTGGTTACATTGTCAAAGTCTATTTTAATGACTACATGGTCAGTGTATTTAGCTGGTTACATTGTCAAAGTCTTAAATGGCTACATGGTCAGTGTATTTTGCTGGTTACATTGTCAAAGTCTATTTAAATGGCTACATGGTCAGTGTATTTTGCTGGTTACATTGTCAAAGTCTATTTTAATGGCTACATGGTCAGTGTATTTTGCAGGTTACATTGTCAAAGTCTATTTTAATGGCTACGTGGTCAGTGTATTTTGCTGGTTACATTGTCAAAGTCTATTTTAATGGCTACATGCTCAAAGCTTACACACATTGACCAAAATTCTACTTTTAGTGGTTGCATGGTTAAAGCTTTTACTCGGTTGTCAATGGTTAAAGTGACAGTTTGCACTCAGGTGTCAGAGATTACAGGTGTCAAAGTCTATTTTTAATGATTGTATTGATTGTATGGTCAAAACTACAACTCGGTTGTCACCTAATTAAGGTTACAGTTTAAACTATCACCAGTGCCACTTGTAAAAAAACAAACAAATGAAATCAGTGCTAAAACTGTCTTGTCACCAGGCGTCACCGAAGGAAATAACTATAACCGTGGACAGCATACGGAGAATAAATGACCGTCACACTGAAAGAGTGGAATCCATATTATGGTGATCTGGAAATACGTGACTTAATTGGTTTGCACGAAGTATTGACTTGGAGGTACGTGACTTACTTGGTTTGCACGAAGTATGACCTGGAAGTCTGGAAGTATGTGACTTAATTGGTTTGCACGAAGTATGACCTGGAAGTCTGGAACTACGTGACTTCATTGTTCGCACGAAGAGGAGAAATACTCTTAAAATTCAGGAATAATCGTTTGTTAGAAAGAGCATTTACCATTGACTTCAGCTGCCATCTACCCATGCCTTCATGTGTATTGAATGTAAATATGCTTGCACGAATGCAAACAAACAATTATCAGCAAAACACAAAGAAACTTATTTTGTAGTCATCGTCATTCATTTGCGTACTCGAAGTCAAACGGGCACACTATGAGCTAACGTTAAATTAAAAAAAAAAATTATTTTAATTTTTCTTTCGACAGCAAATCCCGATACGACGATAAAATCCTTTAAGCAATTTTCTCTAAACCTGCGATGTAATATGATGCCTAACTCTTTAACTATTGTCTAGAGTTTACAGTGACTCAAGTCGGCGGTAACCGTGTGGATGGCAATGCGCCATCTTGAATAATCTCGGGGTGGTAGGGAATTGAATTTTTAATACTCAATTCAGAAGTACGATAAGATCTCTCAATTTCTCTGTGCTTGGTAAAAAATTTTTTAAAAAATTTAGTTAGACAAGATGGTCTTTCTCCGAAATTTTCTATTTTTAGCACCGACTTCGGTGTGTCTGCATGCCCAGATATTTTTCATAATTTTTTTCTTGTTTACTGTTGACGAAGGTGATTGAATGTTGTCACGTAGCGACCCAGCTATCGTCTCATCTTCATCTTGTTTACCATTCATACAAACTTCTAATTTATATAGCAAAAATATATTTTTGTTTAGCCTGCTAATTCAATACCTTAACTAGGTACTTTTTTTTACTTCCGTTGCCTTTAATTAAAGTATACTAAATTAATAATAAACAATTACTTGAGATGTCACTTCATTTTTTTTAACCCTTATATGTTCAAATGTAAATCTACCCTAGCCTCAAGTCTCGTAAAATTTGTAAAACTCGGATCGGAGTCCGGACATTTTTCACCCCCTCCAACTCGGACTCCACTGAAAAAAACAACTGACTTCACGACACTGATTCTACAGCCCTACTTCTTAATCCGAACTGATCCGAAGGTTGCCCGAGTGACTTCGGTACAGACGCAGCTGACCTCGAAAGAGGTGGGTATTTGTGCGCCGAATATGCCTCCCGCCCGCGCACAGCACGCATTCAAAACTTATAAGTACATTATTAGTTATTCTAATTCTATGTTCTCGGCAGTCGCGACTCGGCGTCTGACCTGAAACGCTTATCAAATCGATTGCCAGTAATTAAATTATTTTCTTTAAACGGTAGATGGAAAATCGCGATATTTTGTTTTTAAAAAAAATGATTAATAAGTATCTCATTGACGTCATTGCTGACCTGGTTGGTTATGTTGACAGTGGCACTGACATTGACTTCCTGGTCAATCTTGGAAATGATGCGGAAGTTGACGGTGACCTCGCCGCTGTTGGCTGTTGCTGTCATGTAGACACTGGGCTTCTTGCACTGAACAAAAGCAAGCGGATGAATTAAAGCAGGTAAATATGCCAGAAAGTCGTGGTTTATTTTAATTTTAATCACTTTAGCTAATTTCAAACGTCGGGGTTTGCTTTCATCGGGTCACCGTGGTAGTCATTTGAAATCTTTAAAACAATCAGTGTCATAGATAGATAGGTAGATAGATAGATTAGATGACTGATTGATTGATGTACCCTAGAACTAGGTATCTTCATGGCCCTCTGGCGAGATGGAAAATACTTTCTCTTTTATAAATTCAGCTAGTGAGCACTTTAACAATCATCTCCCTTTATGACATGAACGTTACATTCATAATTTCAGTTCTTATACGGAACTATTCGATCTTATAGTCAGCTAGGCATTCAAAATACTACTACTACTACTACTACACTACTACTACAACAACCACTTACCAGCCCACAGAAATCGTTGACCAGCAGATCATAGGGGACACCGTTTGTTGGATTGGTCAATTTGAAAGTCAGCTGGAAGGCCGTGCTCTCCGGGAATTCCCGGTTGCTGTAGTAAGGGATGTACACGAGGTTCCTGTCCTTGCCAGACTGACCGTCAAAGACGACGGCTGTATTACTTAGAGTTGAAATGACCTTGGAGTCGATCCACATGGGTAGGGCTTGTCCAGTGACGTCGTTTATTGCCCTCACGCCACCTGGTGAGGAATGAAGACCTCCACATCAAAATATTTTCCTCTTCTTTTTCTTCCGAAATTTATAACAGATGACTGATTTAGTCTAATATAAACTAACTATACAGCTGGACTAAACTTTCATCAGATGTGAAATTCAACTATTTAATATTTATTATGATTCTCGGATACTGTCGAAATGAAGTAATACTTAGTTGTCCCCCTTCCTGCCACACTCTTGCTCTAATTCTTGCAAATTCAAACGAAAGCTATACTCTTAGACGATTTGGGCAGAAATTAATAAGACATAGTATCACTTCAATTTTTGTGTTTGTTATACTCACCATTGAAAGTTATGTGAACCTCAGCATTACAAGCAGGCCCTACAAAAAGAGAAATGAATGTATAAAATAATTTTATAACTGCAGTACTAAATTAAGGCGAGTTACTTCCCTCTCCCAGTGCACTCCATTATGGTTTCACCACTGTTTTAATACGCTTGATTCAACATAAAATAAAAATAATTTTATAACTGCAGTACTAAATTAAGGCGAGTTACTTCCCTCTCCCAGTGCACTCCATTATGGTTTAACCACTATTTTAATACGCTTGATTCAAAATAAAATTAAAATGAATAAATCAAACGATTGCAATGAAGCCGAATAAAGACATTTCATTCCATTTGGGAATTTGCTTCGTCACTAACACCGACAGGCTGCAAGTATAAATAACATACGTACTCTCTAACAAAAGTTTTACATTTTAAATTAATGATATAAAGCTCGAGGTAGCTTATCTATTTAACACTGGGAATATGATTTTTATACTGAAAGTGTTCCTACTTTATTTAGCAATATCAGTGTTAATAATGACATGACTCTATAAGATATGTATTTATACTGAAAGCATTTCAACTTTGCCTAGCGATATAAAGTTAATAATGACATGACACTATATGTATTTATACTGAAAACATTTCAACTTTGCCTAGCGATATAATGATATGACACTATAAGCCTTGTATAAGGAATATTTTTATACTAAGAGTTTTCCAACTTTACTTAATGATATCAAAGTGAATACTGACAAGACACAAGAAACTAAGAGTATTCCATTACTTAACGTTATCAAAGTTAATAATGCCATGACACTGTGAAATTTGTTTTGCTAAATGTACTTCATTTTTATTTAATACAAATCCGGGTTAGTTAAGGCTGTAATAATGTTAAAAAAAGCGTATTCTGCTAAGAGAATTTCAGGGACTAAATCACCACTTCGTGGCACCCGACTTAGAAATGCTGTGCCACTGTGCGATGGAGTTTGCAATTACCAGTGCCAGAAATAATGCAATATAATTTTTAAAAAACAATGCACTCTCATCCAATAGCCATTCCACCAGTTCAGTTATACAGCTGTTTTTACCTATCACAGTTATTCAGTTTAACACAGTTATACTTATACACAGTCACACAAATATGCTCACACATATATGTGTGTATATGCAAAACAAATTCATACGTACCAACACGCACCTAAGTACACACATACGCACTAACCTAACTTTGACAAGAATAATTATGCGAAAGTAGGCATTAGTTCACCTAACATACCTGTGGATTTCGTCAAAGGAGTCGGGGGCAAGCACAGAGAGTTGCTGGTACACGCACACAACGTTTGATTCCAGGAACTTCCGGGTGCACACTGCTGTGTCACAACGAACAGAGGTGAAATCCGACGGTGGTAAACACAGATGTTGTTGGGATCTGCTGTAAAGCCCCATGTGTCGCAGGCTGTAAGATTGACCAAAAAGAAAAAAAAAATGGTCCAGATTTGAAATAATTAATTACTAATTAACAAAACAATAATTATTCCAAGGTGAAGGACATTATTGCTACCACTGTTGCGCGAGTATTATTGTTCTTGGCTTCAGTACGAGTTCTATTTCTACAGTTATCGAAGGTAAGATTTTTGTTGTTGTCGTCTTAGTCTGGTTCAGAATGGCAGCTATTAATTATGGAACTATGTATATGCTAGTCAAGAACAGGAACAAAATATGTGTATTCGCGCGCGCATGCGTGTGTGTCGTCATCGTCGTTATGGGGAGCGCTTCCGGCTTCTGCCGATTTCGCGCTGGGGGAAAAGGGAGTGGTGGTTCTAGTAGATGTGTCAGCATTGAAGTAGAATTTTTAAGTCGAGGTTGCAGCGCGTTTGTGGCGCATGTGTCTGTCCGGCAAAGGCGGAGTTTATCCCAGTATTCCGTGAGCTAAAGTCATGGTGGATGTTGTTGCTGTTGTTGCTGTTGTTCCCGATGTTGGAGTTTGCTTTTGATATCGGTCAGATTTTCCACACGATGTTAGTGTTGATCGCTTTTTTTCAATCGTGTTTCTTTTCTTCTTTACGAGTCTGGTGGAGTTGGCTTTTGATATCGGTGAGATTTTCCACATGATGTTAGTGTTGATCTCTTTTTCAATCGTTTGTGGCTGAAGTTTGAAGTTGAAGTTTTTTGATGATGTTGTTGTCTTGGTGAGACTTTTAAGGTAGTCTAGGAGAAACCCTCTGAATTTTATCGTGGAGTACGTAATTTTATGGACGTCTGTTTCTCGGTAGTTTCGAAAAATTGCCCAAAGCATATTTTTAAATCTATCGTTAAGGTCCTCATTGTCGGTGAATATTGTAAAGTTGAGAGGTGAAAACGACTTTGAATTCTTCTTTCCCGTCTTTTGTCATAATCTTTAGTTTTCTCTTGTAATCAGCAAGCGAGCACCCTTCACCAATGTCTTCATCATCAGGGTGATTCTCACAAGGTCATCTCCAATTTTTTCTTCAGAATCATAATCATCTTCTTTATCCTCGTCCTGCTTTTTCCCCCGTCTTCCTGCCATGACAAGGGCATGTGAGTGGTGTTGGTTGAGGCTCTTGTAGTTCGCCTTAAAGAATTTGAGTGCAAAAATACATGTAACGGGGTTCCCTTGGCATTATCTGTATGCAAACGTGCATGTAACGGGGTTCTCTTGGCATTGTCTGTGTGCAAACGTGCTTGTAACGGGGTTCTCTTGGCATTGTCTGTGTGCAAACGTGCTTGTAACGGGGTTCTCTTGGCATTGTGTGCAAACGTGCATGTAACGGGGTTCTCTTGGCATTGTCTGTGTGCAAACGTGCTTGTAACGGGGTTCTCTTGGCATTGTCTGTGTGCAAACGTGTTTGTAACGGGGTTCTCTTGGCATTGTGTGCAAACGTGCATGTAACGGGGTTCTCTTGGCATTGTCTGTGTGTAAATGTGCTTGTAATGGGGTTCTCTTGGCATTGTGTGCAAACGTGCATGTAATGGGGTTCTCTTGGCATTGTCTGTGTGTAAACGGGTAACAAGTTGATATTAATCCTGACTTTTTAATGAATATCGGCTAAGTTCATTGTATCTGTGTGTCTATGTGTTTGTATATGTTTATGTATGTTTCTGTCTGTGCTTCTCTGTGTGTGTCTGTATGTGTCTGTGCGTGTCTGTATGTGTCTGTGCAAACGAACATGTTAGTGTAACCTAATTCACAGTAAACGTGCATATTACTGTTAAAACAAAACGAATAAAAGTTATATGTATGTGAACTAGTACACATTCACGAAAAGCAGTGATATGTATGTGAAATAGTACACATTCACGAAAAACAGTGATATGTATATGAACTAGTACACATTCACGAAAAGCAGCGATATGTATGTGAACTAGTACATATTCACGAGACTCAAAGGCATATGTGTATACACTCAAAAACTGTTCATGCGTTCGACATGTTAAGTCGCTTTTGTTGTTGTTGTTGTTGTTGTAGAAACATGCATTCATTTCAACACAACAATGAGAAAGGATATGGAAATAAAAATCGTTAATCATTACAAATCATTACTTCTTTTCTCATACAACTCACAGTCTGCAGGAGCTCTCGGAGTGATGATTTGACACGGAACAGAACTAGCACAGCTGTTGTCAAAGGCCGTGATGGGTGTGCATCCACGGGTGTTGTCGCGGAACACGGTGCCGACAGGGCAGTTTTCAAGAGAAACGCTTCCTTTGTTGCAGCGATAGAACTGGGAGCAGCACAAAGCGGGGTAACTCTGAACTTGATCAGGACGGCATTTCCCCCCTTTGCATCAGAATATTATAATAATAATAATAATAATAATAATAATAATAATAATAATAATAGATTACCACTTGCTGAATTGAAAACTTGATTCTAATTTGAAAATTTTTTTTGTCTCTCTGTCTGGCTGTCAATAGCTGTCTTTTTGTTTGTCTCCTGCAATACTCTGATTCTCTACTTGCCTGCGTGTTGTGTTGCGTATCTTGCTATCTGTAACTAATAATTATACATTTGCATATATGCTTGTATGTATGTCTATCTGTTGGTCGTCACTTAATTTGTACTTTCATGAATAGACCTACATTTAGTTTTGGTCATCGTTGCGTGTCCGCCAACCTTCTCATTATTTTATTAAATTCATAAAGATAAAAATATCTTTGATTCATAAATAATATTTTAAATAATAATAATAATAATAATTTAAATAGTAATAATATTTTTGACTTTATTTACTGCAAACCACAATAAAAGTAAGTGATATTAAACTTGTCTGAACTCTAACATTTTAACTAAACTTAGTCTCGAGTTTCCAACTCGGCCAGTTATGAAATCCCTTGTAGGATTTGTGGCAGCTTCGGCCACTGCAATTGTACTTAAAGTATCAGTGTCTGTATGAATGGACCACATCCCTCGGCCTATTGACGCCTGGACCCGGGATGCGAAAAGTGTCACCCAGGGCAGGTTAAATTCTGGACCACAGACGTCAGAAAGCTTAAATAGGCAAGTTATAGAAATCCAAAATTAGACTGCCTTTGGGACCCACACCCGGAATCTCCTATAGTGAGAGACGGTCTATTAATGTATATTTCCCAGGCTGAAAAAATATTAGCTTGTGGACTTGTGCGAATATCTGGATTTTATAATTCAGTGATTTATTGCCAGCGAAGGTCAGTATCGTGGTTTTTCTAGCTAAGTAAGTATTAAGACAAAACTTTTCCTTCATTTTTCAGCTTACTACTATGCCTATTGTTTATATATCGGTATTCGTAAATATTAGTTAAGATTGAGAAATAGTTTGTCCAGTTTTTTTCTCGTCTACACAAATTGTCTAAATGAGTGAACATGACGTCACTTAAATGCACGACTATAATAAGCAAATGGATAAAGAAGGGACATTATTAATTTCTCTCCAGTCTGGCACTTTGTGGGGTTTGACCCAGCTATGGGAGAAAGGCTGCTCGTTCAACCGCTACTTCTACACGCTACAATGGCTACATGGTTAGGCGAGAGGACGCCAAAATGCCGCGCCTCTTTTCACCGGACCACGATGCAATTAACTCCAACGTTTCTAGGTCCGGAGCGTCTCCGTCCCGGTCATCCGAGTGAAAGATAAGTCACAAACAAAACCACTCAAAAGGACAATGCTATTACTTATGCTTACATAAGAATGTGCATTAAAATCCTTCATTAACAGTGATGATATTGAGCCATATTTTATTCTGATCCATGTGGGTATTTATCTTGTTATTTCTATGTTATTTAACTTCATTTTAATTATTAAATTCCTTAAAATTAGAATTATTGACTCCATTTCTCGTCAAGTCATATACGATATAAGGACTGCATTTACAAAGGGACATACAAAAATTATTCTAGTTCTATCCCATGTTAAACATACAATAATTATTCTAGTTCTAGCCCCATGCTAAATATACAACAATTATTCTAGTTCTAGCCCATGCTAAATATACAACAATTATTCTAGTTCTAGCCCCATGCTAAACTTGTAGATGTCTAGTATCATAACTAATTACTCATATTTGATATAATTCATTATTACAAAGTCACCCCAGGGTACAGCGGCGACACACTCCACCATTTGAAATTTTTTTTAAAAAAAATCCTTTTCTGCTATCAAGGCATCAAAATTTTATTGCACTTACATTTTATTAAATTATGAAATTATGACATAAACATTGTTTCTAACTAAATGTTTATCCTAACGACAAAATGTGCTTGTCGTAAGGTAGAAACAATGATTTGATTATTCTAATTTACTTTCCATTACTTACACGCTGGACAGGAGTACTCGTTGAGGTGGCCACACGTACTGGAAGCATCATTAAAGAGTGTCCCTGATCCGCAGTCCTGGCGTTGGTAACTCAAGTTTGGCAGACATTGCAGAAACTGGGCGCACGTGTCAGGGGCAGGTAATATCGTCAGACCGCTGTTTAGGATGCAGGAGCTGCAGGCTGCACATGAGAAACACTGTGTCACGGTGCAGATATGAACAGACAGCAGTTACCATCGATGGTTAAAGTGCTGCTTGTTTTCTAGCACTGCCAGTCTTAATCTAGAACATTCCGCCCTAATCCAAGAACTTAAGTAAGGCGATATCCAAGACTTAAGTAAGGCGATATCCAAAACTTAAGTAAGGCGATATCCATGACCATAAGTAAAACGATATCCAAGACTTAAGTAAGGCGATATCCAAAACTTAAGTAAGGCGATATCCATGACCATAAGTAAAACGATATCCAAAACTTAAGTAGATATCCAAAACTTAAGCAAGGCGATATCCAAAACTTAAGTAAGGCGATATTAAAAACTTAAGTAGGACTATATCCAAAACTTAAATAAGGCGATATGCATGAACATAAATAAAACGATAATCCAAGAACCTAAATAAATTGATATCCAAAACATAAGTAAGATGATATCCAAGAACATAAAGTAAAACGGTATCCATGAACATAAAAAAGATTATTGTCTAAATGTTTCAGTAATTACTACTGCTAAAATCTTTGATAAAGCGCGTAATCTTATAGAAGCTCTAAGCACATTGCTATACATGCACATAAAATAGCTCAAGGTCTTTATACAAACTACTTAAACATAAAATAGCTCAAGGTCTTTATACAAACTACTTAAACATAAAATAACTCAAGGTCTTTATACAAAGCACTTAAATAAATAGGAAATCTAGAGATAATTACCAAACACGAGGAATCCACATGTACAATGGCAATATGTACTAAATAACTGTATATGCACAAGAGAAACATAAATATATTTTGAAATACATGAAAAAGACCAATTAATATTTCACTGTGAACATTTTTTAATATTTAGAATATGAAAATCCTGTATGGTTGGCACTTTAGTTCACTTACGATTGGAAACATCGAGGAGTGTGCACAGCTTGTTTTGGATGAATGCACTAAGCGTAACTGATAGTTGGTTGTAGTTGTCAATCACCTCTAGCTCTCCGCTTGAGGCCACCCCCGTCAGCTCCGGCGCAGCGAGGGTTGGGGAGTTAGAAACATGAATGACGTGAACGAGATATCCTTCAAACACATGTTAATACACGTTAAAATTTCTGAGGTATCCTTTAAACACATGTTAATACACGGTAAAATTTCTGAGGTATCCTTCAAGCACATGTTAACGCGCATTTTCTGAGATATGAATGTTTAATTGCAGCAAAGCCCCCTTCATATTTGAAAGCACTTTGACTGAAGTAAAAAAAAACAACAGAGACCAAATTAACTTTGTTTTCTGTGCTTTGTCTGTATATAAGTGAGTGTGTTTATTTCTAATGGGACTTAGTTTTTTATTTTTTGTTGTGGTTAGTTTTTTTTAATTTTATGTGAACATCAATAAAATTTCAAAGTAAATCATTTACGAAAAGATATGCGTAGATAAATAAATAGGTATGTCTCTCATAGATAGATAGATAGATAGATAGATAGATAGATAGATAGATAGATAGATAGATAGATAGATAGATAGATAGATAGATAGATAGATAGATAGATAGAAAGATAGATAGATAGATAGAAAGAAAGAAAGATAGATAGATAGATAGATAGATAGAAAGAAAGATAGAAAGATAGATAGATAGATAGATAGATAGATAGATAGATAGAAAGATAGATAGATAGATAGATAGACAGACAGACAGATAGATATGATTAAGTTATTTTAAAATTAAATGATAAAATTAAAATTTAATCGAACAGATCAACATAAAATAAGTACTTTGCTGTGTCCCAACATTAAGCCCTAATAATGAAAAGTGAAATGAAAGAAAACATAACATGTACAATGGCGCTTGAATTGCAGAAAACAGTTTGAACTAGCAAACCTTGATTCTTTAGCGCCTGGCTGGCACGTATTGCCCTGTCGATTCTGGATTGAGAGTTGACAGTCACAGCAGTAACAATGATGACCCAATTCACAACGCTTGTATCGATGATCTGCGACAGCTGTAGTTCTTCAACACCATTTACCGTCCAAGAGCCACCCTGAAATTGTGGCACACAATACAAAACTTGTATAATATTCAGCGATGTGTCGATTAATTTGCCTTCATCAGGAGAAACTAGGTTTTTAAGTAGGTTTTTTTAAATAATAATTTGAACAGTGAGTGTATAAACTTAATGATAAGAATAATTTATTCCTGTTGTCATTTGTATAATTATTATAATATAAATTATTATTATTCGAACCTTCCCCCCCCCCTCCGACTACTGTCGACTGTCGGTTATGAACCAAGGTCTCGGAATCTTAACAAGATTCTGGGAGATCCAAGATTTTCTGGAGGATGTGGGCACTTCAAATGAGCACTGCTTTTATTAGTGGGGTGAGTCTGTTTCCAGATAGTTTATTTAGACAGCCTTCCAATTCAGGTGTTGTTCCCCAAACAATCCTATCACTACAGGTATCACTTCTGCTTTTATATTCCACAACCTCTAGTTTTCTAATCTAAGATCCTGATATTTTTCTTTTCTTTTTTTCGCTTTCTTTTGTTTTTATGTTTCTGTCACTTGGAACAGCGACATCGATAATTGCTGCTGTTTTGTTGGACTTATTGAGAACTACAATGTCTGGACAGGAATCACTTGATTTGTTCGTATCTCGAAGTCCCTGACTTCTTCTGTTTCATTGACTGCTTTCGGTTGGTACATCCATGCTCTTTCTGGGGGTTTTACTCTATAGTTCTTACATTTGTGTTTCTATGTAGGATTTTTGCCTCTTCGATGTGTCTCTAGGTGTATTCTGTTCCAGCCACGCTGCTTTGAGTAGTGGGGCGAGTCTGTGGTTTCCAGGGAGTTTATTCAAATAGCCTTCCAACTCAGATGTTATGTTCCTCAAGGCTCCACCTGCTTTTACATTCCAAGTTTCTGGATTTCTTATCTAAGATCTTGGTATTTTTCTATTTTTTCTCCTTTTTGTTTTTATGTTTCTATCACTTTGAACAGCAACATCAATGATTGTTGCTGCTCTGTTGGACTTTTAAGAACTACAATGTCTGGTCTTCGTGCAGGAATCACTCGATCTGTTCTTATCTCGAAGTCCCACAGTATTTTGACTTTTTTGTTTCGGTGACTGCTTCTGGTTGGTGCATCCATGCTCTTTCTGGGGTTTTTATGCCATAGTTCTCACACAGATTTCTATGTATGTGTTTTGCCACTTCATTGTGTCGTTTGGTGTATTCTGTTCCAGCCAGAACCTGATATCCAGATAGTATGTGTTCTGTTGTTTCATCCATAGATTTGCAGAGTCTGCATTTGGAATCATTTGAGATTTTCATGACTTTTTGGGGTGCGACTTCGTTTATTGGTTGATCTTTTGCAGCTGTTATGTTATGAGTGCTTCTGTTTCTGCTTTCAAACTTGCCTCTTTCAACTGTCTTAATGTTGATTGTTTTGTTGATGTTTCATCAGCTTGTCGCATATACTGGCCATGGAGAGATATTTGCTAATGCCTGTTATGTTGTTTTCTTCTATAATTCTTTGTCTGTTTGTGGAGGTTGCTATAATCCACTCATCTTTACTGCTTCTATCAGTGGCTCATCTTTGCTGTTATTCCAGATATAGTCCAACAGGCCTATAACCTCTCCTTCAATGACATCTTTGATTTTCATGAGACCTCTGCCCCCCCCCACACACACACACACATTTTCCTGGATACACAAAAACTGTCTACGTCTGCGTTTGGGTGTAAGGCTTTACGTATTGTGAGTAGTTTTCTTGCTTTTCTGTCGAGTTAATTTATTTCATTTGTTGTCCAATCTATGATACCTCTAGTGTAGTTTGATTACAGGTATTGCGTGTATTTTGTTAGCCTCATTATTTTAGCTTGGACTTTAGGACTTGTCTAACAAGGTTTTCATTCTCTCTCTTAACTTTGGACTTTACTTCACCCTTCCTCTTCTTCTATTAGGTTCTATTTGAGTCTCAGTCCTACGTAATACGTCGTAACAGTCACATTGCGACATGTCCTACGTAATACGTCGTAACAATCACATTGCGGCATGTCCTACGTAATAAGTCATAACAATCACATTGCGGCATGTCCTACGTAATAAGTCATAACAATCACATTGCGGCATGTCCTACGTAATAAGTCATAACAATCACATTGCGGCATGTCCTACGTAATAAGTCATAACAATCACATTGCGGCATGTCTGAGACGTATGCCTTATAAACAGCACACAGTTGCTAAAGTGGATATTCCGAATGACAAGACCACAAAAAAAGAAACGAAATCTAAATTACACGTTAAAAAGTAATCGAATGAAAAATGCAACTAAATGAAGAAGAGCGCAAGCACATAGAGCGGAAGTACAAAGTGCGTGATGTCAGTTAGAAATATGAAAAAGTAAATACACAATATCAATTGTTGCGTCTTTCTCTACACATTTGGGGCTAGGTGAGGAGTGGGAGGAGAGGATATAAGGAGCGAGCGAGAGAGAGAGAGAGAGAGTGAGAAGAAGAGGAGAAGAGAGATCGTCCCGTCTTACTGCATTTAGATTCCTATCCGGAATGTTCTGGGAAACGTCCGACGAGCGCAGGCTAGCGAGGCCGGTAAGCTCCAAAGAGACTCTCGCTACGCCAGAGTAAGAGACGAGTCCCACTTTGATGAGTGGGTTACGGGTGGGCACGCTTGTGGACGCCACCGCATTAGCGAGAGTCGTACTTTGGACGAAGCCGTCAACCGCCGACCGTAAGATGTCGTAGTCTGTTGGAGTTTTCGTCACAACACCACTGGTTGACTCTACTCGCGCCGTTTCGGACACGTCCAGCAAAAACCAGATGTTTGTGGGCCGGATGACACATTCTGTATGAAAAAAAGGGAAGAAATTTTTTCACTATTTCCTAATGAGCTATCAGTCAGTATGCAATATTCGGTAATAAATGGCAATGACGTTATTGCATTATATTTCCCTTCTTTTCTTTAATGAAACAAAGAAAAAAAATTGGATCCCAGTCGGTTGTATAGATATTTGCTAAGGGAATTCCCAGAAGTTTATTCAGATTTCTTTCAAGGCTGTATTCCCCTGTGCTCCTATTATTATTATTGTGAATAATTTTTTATTTAAAACAAAACTAAAACAAATAAAGCCCACGAAACAACAAACATATCCAGTGAATTAAGTGATTACAAGAAATCAGCTAGAAATGAAAATGGAGATGAAAAATCAGTTCTGCTGAGGTACGATGTTCCAGAGGGATGACATTCTTTGGTAAACAGAAATGTAAGAAAATGGATAGCTGCTTTCCCTCTCTAGAGTGCACAATGCATGTAACAGCCTGATTATTTTCCCGTCTAGTGGGCACAATACACGTAACAGCCTGATTATTTTCCCGTCTAGTATGCAAAATAGATTTTCCCTGTCTAGTGGGCACAATATATGTAACAACCTGATTATTTTTCTCTCTAGTGTATAGAGCCTTCTTGTATAGTGTGCATAATACGGGAAACTGCAAGGCTACCCTTCTCGTATAGTGTGCATAATACGGGAAACTGCAAGGCTACCCTTCTCGTAAGCAGGAAGCTGAATGATCCCGTTCTCGTATCGTGTACATAATGTAACTGTTTGCTCGTATCGTGTACATAATGTAACTGCATGATTACACATTCCAGCGTAGAGTATGTCAGTGTAACACCCACTAATATTCAGAACCCTTTTCTACAGATAATTTTCAGTATGTTGATTTTTTTAAAATTAAATTTTGCAACATCGATCTTATCCAGTATGTACGGTGTTTGTCAACTTCATCATTGCTTAAACTAATTATGTAGTCGAATGTTTGTGACATTTATTTATTTATTTTAAGACCTAAGTACTTGTTGGAAGTGGACGCAAAGCCTCAGTCAGTCAATCAATAAATAAGAAAAAAAGTTAATTTAAAACTGAAATGAAATAACTTTATTGGCAATTTAAGAAACAAAAACACAATATTCGATACTTTTCTGATCAACTTTAGTAAAATGTTGGATGAATTAAAAAATACAATTGAATTATTTACATAGGTATATAAGCTTAATAAGTTGACTTCATTCTAGTTTTAGGTACTAACGTCTAGGTCAAAGGGTCATATGACTTTCAAAATAGCCAATCGTATACCTGCTAACATCGTTTACTCGGTACGCTAATGCCTGGCAAATAATCAGAAGAAATGTTTAGACTCGCGGGTACCTTCATTGAGGAAAAAAAACACAAAGTTCAAATCTTCTTCAATTCTGAACGCTGAGTGCAATTTCTGGTGATTAAATAAACCCCTTCAGAAATGGAATGAAATAAATTTTCACTTCTAGATGGACTCACCCGTACTTGTTTCCTCTTTGTTCAGTTTTCCATAATCTCTTCAGACTCTCACTGAAGTGGTCTCCTTTTCTTAATAAATGTTTGCTTGCTACTTCATTGCTTTGCAATATTATATTTACATAACTTTAGCCTATTGAAGGGGGAAAGCAAATAATTTGCCAGACACAAAAACGTAATTTGTGCAAATAAGGATTATTTATAAACAGCTTGAATGAGGACACTTGCAAAATTAATTTATGTCCTAAATTATTACCGTAAAATCTTCTATAATGAAAACTACGACTATTACTAGACTAATTTCATCAGTTTAAATCAATACACACACAAACACACACACACACACACACACACACACACACACACACACACACAATTTTACAAAATGAATTAATTTTTTTAAAAGATCATTTCATGAAAAAATAATGCAAGCAACATGTTTTTTCTAATAGTACTCGCGCATGTTTAAGAACAAAGCAAAGCAATTCCACACCATTAGAGACTACATATTTGAAAGGAGGATTACATTGAAATGTACATAATTATGCGAGTGATTTCCCCTAAAACAAGTGCAAATAACTCTTACGTTCATCTAGTCTTCCTAGTTTTGCTCTCTCACATACGTTTTAACATCTCTTGTCTCTTTTAAATAGAAATAGAGGTGGACAGTAAACAAACAAACAAACAAACACAAATCCCAAACCCATGCAACATCGGATACCTACAAATAGAAAAGAACAGTAAAAAGAAATTTTAAAAACCCACAATGACGGATGTAATCAGTCTGCTATATCTATTCACATTCCGTTACTCAGCATATCTATCTATCTATCTATCTATCTATCTATCTATCTATCTATCTATCTATCTATCTATCTATCTATCTATCTATCTATCTATCTATCTATCTACCTATCTATCTATCTATCTGTCTGTCTGTCTGTCTGTCTGTCTGTCTATCTATCTATCTAACTTTACACATCTATGAACCAATTCTGAAAGAGCTTGAACAGAGAGCTTGATGAGCACTGAAAAGTTAAATACTCACCTGAGTATGTGTACTGAGCACTGAGCATAACGAGCAGAACAGCAGCAAGGAAGGCCATTCTACTTCTGAAACAATCTGGGGAACAAACAAATAAAAAACCCACCACTTTTGAAATTTCTTTTCTTCAAAACAGTTGTCAACTTAGAGGAGAATTCATTTATATTTATTGATAAGATATTATATCGTCATTGCAGTAAAGTTTTTAAGATCTTAAACAAGGTATAGTAGCCTTTAAAAAAAAATTATTATCGGACCTGATCATAAAAATAACTCCCAGCACTACTACCAGGAAAATTACGTTATTAACTAATACATCTAAATGTGTTACACAGCAACATCTTTAGATGAACTGTTTTGAGAAAAGCTGCAATTTTAAGTTTTAATGTAACTTTAAGTTGCTAATTATATTTCAATTTTTGTCGCAAAACTTAATATATAAATGGTTTCATGAAATTTAATTTACGGTAAAATTTTTAAATGTATGCTGTTTCGACGTATTCGTCACTACTAGTAAGATTCATTGGACGAAATCGACGACGTCATACAGTGGTCTAGGTTATACAATCCATCGGCTTTTGGTAAATGAAACTATAAAGACTACTTTCTTTCTTTTTTGTTTGTTTGTTTCTTTGTTTGTTTGTTTGTTTGTTTGTTTGTTTGTTTCTTTCTTTCTTTCTTTCTTTCGTGTATGTCAATGTGAATGTGCTTGCGTGCAAGCACTGAATGTTTTTGAGCTGATATTCAGTGGATAAATTAAAATTTGAGAAACAAATGTTGAAGTAAATTTAATTTCCTGCTCTTTCCTAGTCCTTCAAATGGAGCTTCTCGATTGCAATTGTTACCTTACTTGTTAAGCTCTTCCTTCTCCCCCCTCCCCTCTGTCCGTCTCCCATACTGAGAGTTATAATTATCACTAGCGTACTGTGAAAGTCTCCCATACTGAGAGTTATAATTATCACTAGCGTAGTATGAAAGTCTCCCATAGTGAGAGTTATAATTATCACTAGCGTACTGTGAAAGTCTCCCATACTGAGTTATAATTATCACTAGCGTAGTATGAAAGTCTCCCATACTGAGAGTTATAATTATCACTAGCATACTATGAAAGTCTCCCATACTTAGAGTTATAATTATCACTAACGTACTGCGAAAGTCTTCCATACTGAGAGTTATAAAATTATCACTAACGTACTGTGAAAATCTCCAGTACATATATAATTACGTTACAGTAGATACATGAAAATTGTGACTATTACTCATCTCGGTAAGCAGTTTTAAAAATATGTTCATATGAAAGGTATTGGTATGTGAATTTTCATTAGCGGTTAATTTCTTGGTAGCTTTAAAGTGTTTGTTCGAAAATAAAAAGGTGTTTCGGAAAAAAAAAAAAGAAAAGAGAGAAAAATTCAATAACCGTGATGGGGCCTGAACCCATGACCTTCTGCAGAGAAAGTCAACATCTATGTCTCGCCTCCAACCAGTTTCACGATTGTTTATAGTGATGACTACTCCACCAAATAAACACTGATTAGTTCACGTGTAAAATTTTTGTCGTCATAATTACTGACCAGACAGGTAGATAAAACGCTGATTTAGTTCACTTGATAAGTGAATGGCAACGCCAAATAAGTACTTGTTCACTTGATAACTGTTTATCAATGACTAATGTCCAGACAGCCAGTATTTTGATTTTGTTCACTCTATAAGTGTTATAGCAAATACTACTTTCCAGAAAGCTAGATAAACACTGATCTAGTTCAGTAAATAAGTATTTATCGTAATGAGTAACTGTCCGGACAGCTAGATAAACACTGATCTAAAAGTGTTTATCGTAATGACTAACTGTCGGGACAGCTAGATAAACACTGATCTAAAAGTGTTTATTGTAATGACTAACTCTCCGGACAGTCAAAATAAGCACTGATTTAGTTAATTTGCTAAGTACTTATGTTAATGACTACTGTCCAGATAGCCAGAGATACACTTATTAACTTCACTTAGTGAGTATTATCGTAAAGGCTACTGTCCAGGCAAGCCAAATATTTATTGATTTAATTTACCTGCCAGTGCTTATCACGATAACTGTAGTTTAGAAGGTCAAACTAGGACTGATTTAGCTACGAAATACAGTTTTTGAAAGTAATCAATATTGGAATTTCGCATACGAAATACAAGTTTTGGAAGTAATCAATATTAAAATTTCGCAGAACCTTTAAAAAAATTTATTTAACTTACGGTTTATTTGGGGGGGTCAACTCGGTTTCAGTTTGTTGAAGTTTCGCTGCAGGCTGAAAAAATTCCGTCACCCACTACTTTGATTATATTCTGATTCACTAATCCAAGGGAGCTAACCACACTGCAGGTCTTCTCGACTATTCAGAATATCGTAAGGTTAAAGACGTTCTTTATATATCTATTTTCGTACGCACCCTAACAGCAGGAAGGTTGGTCAAAAAAGTATAAGTAGTTATTATTGAAATACTATAAATAGCTCCCACCTTTTGAACAAGTAATTCGTGCGCGTGTATCTGTGCATGCATGAATGTGTGTGTGTGTGTGTGTGTGTGTGTGTGTGAGCGCGCGCGCGCGTAGGTAGACACGCGCATGCATACGTATATGTGTGCATATATGAGCATTGCATGCGTGTGTGTGTGTGCGTGTGTTTCGTGTAACTGTGCCATGGGCTGGTACATAGTGAATATTTATTTATAAAATAGCCATGTATAGATATTGATAAGGGTTATGAAGGTGCAGCCACCAGGCCCATGTTAGCTTTGCGTGATTATAAAAAAATGTTTTGAGGCACGGCCCTCCTTGTCGCGTACGACGAATGTAGGCAGAAAGAAGAAGGACAAAGAGTTATTACACTCCTGTTTTTGTCATGCACACTCGTCTCCTCCTTCTCCACCCGTTTAGAGACCACCCCCACCCCACCATAGTTCGCTCTAAACTAGCATCTACTTTCTGCATTGATTCTTTCACACTTCATCTAGAGACCAAACCCCATCTTGGTTCGCTCTATACTAGCATCTACTTTCTGCATTGATTCCTGTACACTTCAACTGTTGTAAGCAAATAAGATGCATTTCGAAACACAAAAGTACACAAAACACACACACACACACACACACACACACACACACACACACACACACACACACACACACACACACACACACACACACATGCAAGCACGGAACTGACATAAATATTTGTTTTAATGTATATTTTATTATCAATTTTGCAATTTCATGAGCTAATAACAAACATCATTAACAAAAATTATCAAAAATCATTAACAAAATTACACGCACAACAAATATACATTCGGTGGTTCATCAGGTAAAATATAATTTAATATGAGAAGAAATTATCTGGAGAAAAATAGAAACATAAATAACAATAATTCTTTGCAAATTTTAACATCAGCTTCGAGGTTGTTTTCTTTTAATGAATAAATTAAATAACAATTAAAAAAATATCAGCGAACCATAATCAGCATACTTGTGACACAACTTAATAAGATGACCGATTAATTATGTATTTACTTTTGCTCATCGTGGATCTCCTGACTTCGACGACGGAACTGTCGTTGTTGTAGTTATTTTTTAAATAGAATATTTTTATTTTATAGAAACCATACAAAAAAATCCATACTATTAGCTCATTCTTAAAAAAATAATCAATGAAGACTTAAGAATGTGGTATGCTAAAGCTTTTACCGTATTTATACCCCTGAGCAGGTCAGGTAATTCTTATGTAACTTTGATTTTGGAATGTGCATGCTAAAGCTTTTACCGTATTTATACCTCTGAGCTTTGGTTTACGAATGTAAACATATTCCTCTGAGCAGATTTAATAATTTTTATAAATTAATGTTACCTTTGGTTTACGAATGTGAAATGCTTAGTTACAAAACGTATTTATCTCTCTGAGCAGATTAGACAATTCTTATAAATGTTACTTCTGGTTTGTGAATGTGTTTTGCTGTAGCGTGTTCACTTTTCCGAGCAGATTAAGTAACTATGAATGATATGTGATATAGTTACATACTGTAATTACCTGAGCAGATTCTTAAAAATCTAATCTATGTCTGGCTTACAAATGTGATGTGCTATGCTATTCATCTATTTGAACAGATGGGATAATTATTATTTATCTACATTTGGATTACGAGTGTGAATTGCTTTAGCTATTTCCCCACCTGAGCCTCTCTTTCACCAGCAGAGCCAATTGGATATTACACTTCTGATGGTAGACATCACGTACTGGCTAGACGTTACACTTCTTATGGCATACATCAAACAGTAACTAGACGTTACACTTCTGCTGGAAGACATCAAAAACTAACAAGACATTACACTTCTGATGACAGACATCACGCATTGACTAAACGTTACATTCTTATGGCAGACATCAAGGACTGACGACACATTGCATTCTTATAGCAGACGTCATGCACTGACTAGACGTTACACTTCTTATGGCAGACATCAAGAATTGACTAGACATTATATTTCTTAATGGCAGACATCAAGAATTGACTAGACATTATATTTCTTAATGGCAGACATCAAGGATTGACTAGACATTATATTTCTTAATGGCAGACATCAATGATTGAATAGATGACAAACCGAACATTTAAAGGTATCTCTATTCTTCTCAAAAGATATTGTTTGCAATACATTTAAGATAAACACTTTATAAAGTGTCCGAGTGAAGCTTACAGTTACCTTTAATGCACAAAGTTTTCTTTTAATCCTCGGCGTGTAAAGAAACACGTTTGCATATATTTTTTCTTTTATAAGTAACATTTGAAGGTGTGCATTGTATGTTTATATCCTTTCAGATCTTTTATTAAACTGGAAATGATTGAGGGAGTAAAAGTATCAAAATAAGAGAAAAATATCTATCATATACCACGACATATCAAGGACCACTCCTCTGCAATCGCACTGAAAAGCAAGACGTACACACCTGTACACACATAAACACACACACACACACACACACACACACACACACACAACACACACACACACACACGCACGCACGCACACACACACACACATATTATATATTGATATATTCCCTATACGTAGACACACATAGACAATGACAACATGAACTTACGCACAAAATATCTTGAGAGATTTTAGTTGGAATGAATGCCATTAAAATGACGGCATGCGTAGCAAACACCTCGACCGTGACCTTCAATCTCGGAAAGAGCAAAGCCAACGACTGGACAAACACAAACCGAGAACCACACCACGTGACTTTTGACGCTGCAAGAGACTTGTGACACTTTTAAGGGTTAAGACATTGTCTAAAACATATGACAATCTCAGAGACATATGACACTGTCTAGGCCTTAAGACACTCTCCGAGATTTATGACACTGTCTTTCTAAAACTTATGACACTGTTTAAGGCTTAAGACAGCGTTTAAGACTTTTGACACTCTCCTAAACTTACGACACTCTCTGAGACTTAAGACACTCTCCTAAACTTATGTCACTGTCTAAGACTTATGACACTGTCTAAATCTTATGACGCTCTGCGACTTATGACACTAAGCCTATAGACACTGAGACTTATGACAGTCTAAGACCTATGGCACTCTCTCTGACTTATGACACTAAGCCCATAGACACTGTCTGAGACTTGTGACACTGAGACTTATAAAACTGTCTAAAGACTTATGACATTGCCCTGAGTGCCGCGAACTGGCGAAGTATAGCAAATGGGTGATTGCTAACTACCCCGCTAGCTTGGTCTTAATAGTTTGACCGTTTAGAGCCAGCGGATTGTCAGCACTCACGTCACCCAGTTGGCTCTCTATTTTATTTACTGACTGATGACTGATTGATGACTGATATGATGATGGTTAGTAACTGAATTGTGTGAGTGGTTGAATCGTCATTGAATGGGTGATCGAATACTTGAATGATTGATTGGATGGTGAGTGATTCATTTTTTGACTTGTGACTGACTAGATGACTGATTACTTTGACTGCTTCGTTAACTGAATACACGAGTCATTGACGACTAAATGGGTGACTGGTTCATTGCCTGTTTGCTTGATTTACTTAGTGAGTGCAAAATAAGTTAGTGAATTACTGCTTTGTTTTTTGCTTAATATATTCATTTCTAACAGTCTCCGAGTTCACAGACACTTTAGCATTTTCCTCAACTAAGTCTTCTTTCTCCAAAAAGACCCTGATGAAAGGTTAAGCGTCTTTTCAATAGATGTTTCAAAGATGCTTTTAATAATTGAAATTTGTTTTGTTGCAATTAGCATTTAGTTAGTCAAAAAGAGAGTAAACTAAAAAGTCTCCTCTATAGAACTCTCATTGTCACGACCACTGTGAAGAATTCTGAAGAACGCCCAAGGGGAAGGTACTCTTTACAGCCGATGTGTTGCGAGCAAATATTAAAGTCCAGGTCGCTCGCCAAAGTGTCACATGATCATTGGGAACCTCTCAAATTACTCTCAAATGCCAGACTAATTTTGTTCGCCACACACAAGACATTTTGTCAGTTCGTGCATGCATTGTTTGTGCTCGCCGTTTGTCCATTACACTGATGGCCAGGCTGTAGTTACCTCCCCATTCTCCAATTCTTTTGTTGTAGTTTTTTTCTTCTCCTCCACTAGTCATGAAATGCGCAACATAACAAACTAATTTTGACTTCAAGTTCTTTAGTTTGCCACGCATTGTGCAGCTCGGGTTACTGTGTTCATTCAGGTGTGACTGCCGATGCTCGTTGTTTCTGTCCTTTTTTAATTAACCACCCCGAACCTCGCTCGCTCTCTCGAACTGAAACCCGCAAGAGGCTGTACATGTTTTCCTTGTCCCGGCCCGAGACGGTACCCGTAACGTAGCCAAGGAAAACATGGCTACTCAACGCCCACGAGATGAGGTTCACCCAGAAAATATGTGGGCACACGTATATAACAGGGTGGTTCCAAAATAACATTCACTTACAAATACATAAAAGTAGAAATATCCGACGTGGAAGATTTCTTTTTTAAAAAAACGCCTTTAAAATCATACATTTTTAAAAATTCCATTCAAATGAAACCGGTTTTCTGTGCCAATCCAAGATTTACGATATTGAAATAAAATATTTTAATTTTATTTGCAATGAAAGCATTTATATATATGCATTCAACATTTTTCGTTATCTGATGAAACGTGACAAAATATTAATGTCATTTGATGAAACGTGACAAAATATTAATGACATTTGATGAAACCTGACAAAATATTAATGGCATTTGATGAAACATTTTAAAATTTTAATTGTCGTTTTAATAAAATGTGACAAAATATTGTCATTTGATGAAACGTGACAAAATATTAATTGTCATTTTAAGAAACGTGATAAAAGATTAATTACTCTGATAAAACTTGACAACAGAATAAGAAGATATGATATAAGATAAAAGTTGACAATAGAATAAGAAGTGATGTTACAAGATAAAACTTGATAATTGAATAAGAAGATATGGTATAAGATAAAACCTGACAATAGAATAAGAAGATATGGTATAAGATAAAACTTGATAATAGAATAAGAAAATATGGTATAAGATAAAACTTGATAATAGAATAAGAAAATATGGTATAAGATAAAACTTGATAATAGAATAAGAAAATATGGTATAAGATAAAACTTGATAATAGAATAAGAAGATATGGTATAAGATAAAACCTGACTATATTGAATAAAACGCTTAATGTAAGTTGCATTGTGCTAACATTTAATAACAGATATTTTATTTCGCAAAACGTAGTAGCAGATATATGAATATCGTGTTAATACAGTAACAAAACTTGATAAAAGAGTAAATTTATACTGTCTGATAACACTTTATACTAGATGATATTATTATAAAAAAATAATAGATGATGTCATACGACAGTTTGATAATAAAGTATATATAGATATTATATGATAAACTTTAATAAACTTAGATAAAAATTGAAAGGGTTAAGCATTGAAATTAGATTTTGTTTTTACTGGCTTCCTTAGGTTGTTTTTACTGGCTTCCTTTAGTTGTCTTTAATGGCTTTCTTTGGTTGTCTTTAATGGCTTTCTTTGGTTGTCTTTAATGGCTTCTTTAGTTGTCTTTAATGGCTTTCTTTAGTTGCCTTTAATAGCTTTCTTTAATGGCTTCCTTTATATCGTTTTAATAACTTCCTTTAGATTTCTTTAGTGGCTTCCCTGAAAAAGTTTCAATGGTTTCCCTTATTTGGTTTCAATCGGTTTCTCTTAGATGGTTTCCTTTATATGGCTTTATTTTTATGGTTTCAATGGCTTATTCTTAGAATCCCGTTAGATTCACTTACCTTCTTCAATGTTGCTCTCTTCGGGTCTTTGGTTATGTAGTAACCTTCAAACAATGAAGGATCTTTGCATGTGTGTGCGTGTGTGTGTGTGTGTGTGTGTGTGTGTGTGTGTGTGTGTGTGTGTGTACGTGTGTGAGTGTGAGTGTGTGTGTGTGTGTGTGTGTGTGTGTGCGTGCGTGCGTGCGTGTGTGTTGTGTACTTCGAGATCTGTTTGTCTCTTGTCTTTTTCTTGAAGTAAACTACTATTTATTAATGCTTACTAGAAATATTTTAGGTATAATGTAGGTTATTAGTATAAGAGAGAATATGACTATTTGAAAGTTAACTGCAATACTCTTTGGTTAAGAGAAATGTATTTCAATAAAAGCCTACAGGCATCAATAAAAGAATAAAGGTATCAATAAAACCCTATAGGTATCTATAAAAGCCTACAGGTATCAATTAAAGCCTACAGGTATCAATAAAAGCCTACAGGTATCAATTAAAGCCTACAGGTATCAATTAAAGCCTACAGGTATCAATTAAAGCCTACAGGTATCTATAAAAGCCTACAGGTATCTATAAAAGCCTACAGGTATCAATAAAACCCTACAGGTATCTATAAAAGCCTACAGGTATCAATAAAAGAATACAGGTATCAATAAAACCTACAGGTATCAATAAAAGAATAAAGGTATCAATAAAAGAATAAAGGTATCAATAAAAGAATAAAGGTATCAATAAAAGAATAAAGGTATCAATAAAAGAATAAAGGTATCAATAAAAGAATAAAGGTATCAATAAAAGAATAAAGGTATCAATAAAAGAATAAAGGTATCAATAAAAGAATAAAGGTATCAATAAAAGAATAAAGGTATCAATTAAAGCCTGCAGGTATCAACCGAATAAATGGGGTGAGTGTTTCTGAACTTTCCGTCTTCTTCCCTCCTTCCCGCCTGCAGAAAATTGCAACGGAAATTCAATATTTGCCTAAGGCCTGCAACTCAACCACCATATATAAATATCAAACATAAATACAGCTCGAGAAACAGCAACCAATATTGTACAATATTTAATCAAATAAACGAAAATAGGTGAAACCCGGATTCTTTTTCTCCCACCCCTACCTCCACTACTTATCTCTTGAATACTGACACTGTCCCTATTAGGCGAGAAGTGGCGCATAGGACACTACTCGCTCGCTTATGAGGTCTAAGTTCGATTCCCTCTCGGCGCGAATACTGAAACCGAAAGGTTTGTACTGAGCCACATTAAAACTGAAGATAGAGATGGGTTTAATGCCTTCCGGTCAGATGGACGAACAATGTTGGGATGATGGCGTTTTGTTGCAATTCCCGACACCCTAAACATCCATATGCAGTTGAAAATGGGAAAGAGACTTTAGTTCGCCGCAGCCTACTCCGAGTCGAAATTGTATTAAAAAAAATTCACCAATTCCTTACTCATCTTCACTCTCCCTAACCATTCGTTTTTCTTCAAGAAGTTAAGAATCTGTTTCGGTACGCCATGTTCAACTCAGAACCAAGCAAACCTAAATTTTCGTGGATGCATGATAGAGAAAAATGTGCGGGAGGTATTTTCTCTGTTGGAACAGCTGTGAAATAAACTTATTACAGCAATAGGGCCACTGTTTGAAATTCATCTCGCGTGATCGAATGACACGTTTGCACTCAATTCAGACTGAAAAAATGATGACAGTTATTGATAAGTGACAGTTATTGTTCGTGACAGTTATTGTTAAGACTGCTATGTGAAGTGTGACGCATATTATCTTGTCAGAAATGACTAGAAGATAGCCTAGTTTCTAGCGCCAATACCCGTGTTCTTTTACTATAACAACGTCAACAAACTGTTTGCTAAGTACTCGCTGCTAGGAAACACAAGCTGTACTGTGACATTTCCACGTGATGAGACACAGGAACTGGAGAGAGAGGAAGAGGATAAAGAGAATCTGGAAGGTGAGAAAACATAAGATCTGAAAAAAGACAAGAATAGGATCTGGATTTAAAGAGAGAATATGCAGGGAGAGAGAAAGAGAGAGAGAGAGAAGAATAAAGATAAATATCTAAATAATGACAGAAAGGAGGCATATAATCTGTTTAAAGAGAGAGGTCAAATGTGGATAAAGAGAGAAAGGAGACAGCAGTTTAGATAAAGAGAGAGAAGAAACAGGATTTAAATAAGGAGATGGGACAGGATTTGGAGAGAGAGGATTTGGAAAGAGAGATGAGAGAGATACATGATTTGGTTAAAAGGAGAAAGGGATAGGACTTGGATAAAGAGAAAGGGGAGGGACAGGATTTGGAGAGATAGAGGATTTGGATAAAGAGAGAGGATTGGATAGAATAGAGAGGGGGAGAGAGGATTTGGATAAAGAGAGAGGATTGGATAGAATAGAGAGGGGGAGAGAGGATTTAGATAAAGAGAGAGAATTCGGATAAAGAGAGAACTGGATTAGAGAGAGAGGATTTGGATAAAGAAAGAGAGGGTTTGGATAGAGAGAGAAGAGAGGATTTGGATAAAGAGAGAGAGGAGAAGTATCGACTAGTGCTGAACAGCTTAACTAAAGTGTACACATCTTAAAGTGTACACAAACTTAAACAGATCATTCAATAGCTGAGTACATAGCACTTTGTCTTCTGTATTATTGCTAAATCACCATAGATTGATCAGTTTTACTAAAAAGTATTGTAAATACTATTTTCGTAGCCTGGTGTTGTTCATATTCAGTGGACATAACACGTGATTATGTACAAGAAAAGTTTAATTTCATGGTCTGTTTGTATTCGTCACGTGAAAGATACCTTAATTGTCCTTGTGTAAGAAACAGCATGCGTATTTTTATAACGTGTATTTACAATTACTTATTAATGTTGTCTTTCTTTGCTGAAAACTATAATTAAATAGTAGATGTTTGAGATGTTGACAACATCACACAAAATGGTGACAGATGGAAGCGTTTAAAAAAGACGATAGACTGCCTACTGTAAAAGTGTTTAAGAAAGAGGACAGAGTGTAAACTGTAAAAGTGGACAGAATGCAAAGTGTGAAATTGTTCAATACTCACGATTACGTATTCACACGTACACACGCTCTGCACACTTACACAAGCATCATAACTGCATACATTCACACACTCTCAAACAAGTCAAAGAAGTCGTTAAATATGCTCAACATTGACGCTGAACTCTTTTTATTTCATTTTCTTTCTTTGGGAAAAAAAATCATGGCTTATCCATGGAAAAATAAATGACATTAATTGGAAGCTTTTCGCTTGACAATTCATAGAAATATAAATGGCATTAATTGGAAACTTTTCGCTTGACAATTCATAGAAATATAAATGGCATTAATTGGAAGCTTTTCGCTTGACAATTCATAGAAATATAAATGGCATTAATTGGAAACTTTTCGCTCGCAAGCTCCGTGGAAAGATATTGGAAGCTCCTTTTATGACAGCTCCATGGAAAGATAAATGACATTGATTAGAAACTTCTCGCTTGACAGATCCGTGGAAAGATAACTGACATTAATGGAAGCTTCTTGCTCGATAGATCCATAGAAAGATAAACGACATTAATTGGAAGCTACCCCTGCGACAGTTCACCAGACTATTACCGACTATGGGCGCTTTGTAAAGAGAAAGATATTTATAAAATAAATACAGAGAATTTTAGAGTTTTCCTTGACATTAGTTTAGAAAACTGCTGTTTTTTAAAAATTTAATATTGAGAAAAAGAATCGAACCCAGTAATTCTTTGATGTATTGTTTATGATAGAGTTACTTATGTAGAATCTGGCCTTGGGCTATTTTTAGTTTTTGGTTTGGAAGGTGGTGGTTTAGAACGAAGATCGCAGTTCATGGTATTTATATTTCTTCAGAAACCTCTAGCATTTAAATTCTTTCATTTATACCTTTGATTCTATCTATCCCTCCCATCCTCTTTAGTGCGTGTGTATGTGTATGTGTGTGTATGTATGTATGTATATGTATGTGTTTGTATGTGTATGTGTGTGTTGGTATGTGTATGTGTGTATGTGTATGTATGTATATGTATGTGTGTGTATGTGTGTGTGTGTGTGTGTGTGTGTGTGTGTGTGTGTGTGTGTGTGCATGCGTATGTGGGTGAGAGAGACTCGAACTGCTTCAACCCGGCTGTATTCACAGCGAGGACAAGTGATGCATTGAAAACAAAACTTCAGTTGAGCTGGGGGGGTCCGACTTTAAGCCCCTGCAAGTTTCTAAGTTATGAGAGACAATGGGTTGGCACATTCGAACATTTTCACCTGAAATTAAACAGAAAACAACAAATGATGACTGTAAACGTGCACAATCAGACATCACCTACAACTTAATCAAGTAGAGAGATACTGTCATAATTTGGAACTTGTGACAAAGTAAATTTGCCTATCTCTATTTCTAGACTTAACTCTGATATATATTGTTAAATTGTCAAAGTAACCCGACCTTGGGCACTCCTTATGACGTTATTTTGAAAGTGTCAGTGTCAGAGGTAGAGTAAACACTCGAGATGAGAATATGCTAGAAATTGCTGATACAATCCTAACCAGTTACAACTGGATGAGTAGTTTTTATTACCCAATGGCTGAGATCAAAAGTTTACCTGCAGTAGAGAATTCTATTATCTAATCATTTTGAATTTGGTGTGGCAAGAAGTCCGGTCATGAAAGGCGGCTTTTAGCTTAATGGGAGTTAACTGACTGGTTGCGAGAGAATAGACTTAGAAATATTTCGTGTATTTTTGCTATTGATATGTTATTGCGTTTTACGTAGAGATGTATTATGTGAGCAGATTATTATTTCTACAAATAATGAACTATGATGCTTAAATGTGGTATGCTAAATACTTGACATTGTTTTTAGTGAACCTATTCATAAAACTATTATGCTGTATGCGTGTATTGGGCTAATAAATAATGTTGCAGGAAACTATAAGTTGAGATTTGAATGTAAGAAAGAATGGAGTTAAAAAAGTAAACTTGAAACTTAGTGTTTGTTCTCTGATTATATTTTTACAGGGGGAAAGCAGCCTTTCCTTGATTTATCTGAATCTCCTGGTTTACTGATTATAAACCACTATGACTGTGGTAGATGTGAGAAGTATCTACTGCAATGTGTAAGTGTAAGGGATACACTGCACTCCATTGATGTATGGTGGCAAAGTATGCTGACTACATCCAGCAATTTCTGATACAAGGAAGTTACTGGAAATAGCCACAACTGTTGTTCTACTTGAGGGAGCTATTACGGCAGAGCGCCATTTTAGCCATGAGAAAACAGCAGTGAATCAGTTTTTCACGCGAGGAGGGAAACATGTGGAACTGACGTGAACTTGTGACTTTGTTATAAAAAGCACGTGAAAAGACTATTGCGGCTTCATCTATACAAGGTTACATAGAAGCTATTATCACTTATCTCTAATAACTCCATTTCTGTTCGCTGATAACTAACCTGTGATTTGTATTAACACTAATCTGTTGAATCTGTCATCACTTACAACAGTGGGAGACTGTCATTTCAGAAAACCAATACATACATGTCTAAGGTCTGTCTCCCAATTCTGTCAACTAAACTGATACCTGATTAAAGCAAAAAAAAAAATAAAACATGAAAAATTAGTCAGTCGTGGCTGGGTGCTGGAAATGCACACAGTGTGTGATATGGATGCTATAGAGTATAGACCATCCTTCCCTATTTGAAATAGGCGTTGAAACGTGTGTGACAGAAAGTTAAATTAACTGAACATATTGAAATATGTGTGACAGAAAGTTAAATTAACTGAACATATTGAAACGTATGTGACAGAGAGTTAAATTAACTGAACATATTGAAACGTGTGTGACAGAAAGTTAAATTAACTGAACATATTGAAACGTGTGTGAAAGAAAGTTAAATTAACTGAACATGTTGAAACGTGTGTGAAAGAAAGTTAAATTAACTGAACTTATTGAAATGTGTGTGGCAGAAAGTTAAATTACCTGAAAATATTATAAAGTAGTTATTTCTCCAACGGTCAATTAAAATACAACAATTCAAAAATTAAAAGTGAATATACTGATGACAGGTGTAAAGAAATTAAGACTCCCAAATTAAATCATCGTTTAAGTACCTGACGTTATTATGGCGTTATTATGACGTTAAAGTGAATTTTTCTATAAAATAAAACTACTGAAGCAATACGTTATAGAATATGAAAAATTTAGGAAAATTGCTTTCCACTTATATGTTGTAATCAGCAGTTAAAACAATACCGAAGGGCTTTTAAAAAATTTAAAATAAAATAATTATATAAAATGTCAGAGATTGGGAGATCATTTTCTACTCACATCATCAACTATACCCTTTAGCACGTGACCAGGTCCTTGGCCAATGGCAAGGCCACAGTCAACCGTCTTAATGCCCGCTAGGAAAAAATAACAGTAAACTTAAAACATATATATATAATACTAATCTAAAGCTGAACACAGTTTAATTTTCTCTAAACTCATTCTCACTCACACACACTCACAAAATCCACAAACACTTACACACACGCACACAATATGCATAAGCAGACACATATACACGCAAAACATACAAAACAACACATACGCACAGAAACACCCACACATCACGCACACACACAAACACAGACACAAACACACTCACACATACAAAAGCACAAACGTAAACAAATGAGTTAATCTGATTCAGCTAGTGAATTAGTACCTTGTCCATCCAATACTAGAGAGGTTATTTCAGCCACACGTTAAGATCAGCATCTATTCTCACCCCTCCCCTGAACACAAACGCATGCATTTATTCATACCAATTAAGCAATTACCAATGCTAACACATTTCTTTTCAGTCGAGTACAAATTGTTGAAGACTGTAATGGTTTAACAGACGTGAATAATTTGTTTAAAATAACTGTATATGATTAAGTGACTCAGCAGAGACTCTCATATTAGTATAGAAATTTCAAAATAAAGCAACTATGACTTACACACAATGGTGACCGAGCTCATTTTCTCTGATGCTATTTTGGTGCTATTCAAGGAAATGACGTCAATACTTCCGGTGACAACGTGTTTTTGTACCACACCCGTGGCTTTTATCCAGGAGTCCTGCTTTTTAAAGAGCATGAAAAGCCAGCGTTGTAAATAAAATGCAATAAAATAAATGCATATTACATAATAATTAATCATACTGTAGGAGTTGTAAGCAAAGGTCCGTCGTCAATACCAACCATCAGTTTATATGGCAACCAACTATCAATTTTTATGGACACCAACTATCAACTTATATGGAAAACAAGTAACAGTTTATATGGAAACCAACCATCAGTTTATATGGAAAACAAGTATCAGTTTATATAGTAAACAAGTATCAGTTTATATAGAAATCATCTAGAGGTACATATCCAATCAGCTATTATATAGAAACTGAAACTCAAGGTTCGAACATTACAGAACTGTAAAAGAGACCCAGTGTGTAAGGTAGCAGTAAGTAACTTGGCTCCGGATTGTCATGTTGCTCTCTGCGCAACGATTGTCTTGCAAAGAGGCTTTTCTGCCAAGACTGGTGCTGTACTCGCTGACCCCACATGTGCTTACACACCAACACACACACCAACACACACACACACACACACACACACACGCACACACACACACATACACACAAACACACACACACACACACACACATACACACACACACACACACACACACACACACACACACACACACACACACATATCTACAAGGAATCACCAATATTAACCGGGTTAGCCAGACTGACAGTTGCACTGACAGTGACTTCCTCGTCCATCTTGGAAATGATGCGGAAGTTGACGGTGACTTGGCCGCTAAGGGAGATTGCTGTCATGTAGACGCTAGGTTTCTTGCACTGTTAAAATACACCAGGTTATAATATTTACACTTGGTTATAATATATTTACATGCGAAATTCTAGTTAAATTTTATATATTTAGTCTGTTTCTCTTTAAACTGAGAAATAAATCCTTGCTGACCTAAACAAAGAAACTGATTTAGATATTTTCGACCCATTTGAACTCTTCTCTTATAAATCATTCATTTGTTAATGCTTCTTTGACTGCAAAAAGCTGTTTTAGAATATTGAATTTGTTGATGTTTCTTTGGCTGCAAAAAAAATTACGGGTGGCCGGGGTGGTGGAGAATTAACATCTTGCCCATCTCCTAGCAAAACGTCACGACTTGACCAATAGAAAATCATCATTCAACTACATGAGGACATTGGTCAGTTAGAGATTAGCATGCCTTTTGGCCAGTAGTCAAAATAGCAATCTATTCTATTCCTTATTATTGCCCATTTTCTGAGAAATGTCTAAAGCCAGAAATGAAAATATAACAGCATAAAGAAGCAACGATAACTTCAAGCTTTTTCTTTCATGTGAAAAGAAGAGACTTGAATTATGTTATGGTAAAATATAGTACCCATTAGTGCACTTAATGGTAGGGTCAATTTGTCGTCATTGGTCATCAGTATCAGCATAAATCACATTAGCAACATTCCAGTAAGATGTTAAAGGGAGTCACCTAATTTCAGTGAGTTCCACTTACCTGCCTAACATAGTCGTTGACCAGCAGATCATAAGGGACGCCGTTTGTCGGATTGGTCAGCTTGAAAGTCACTTGAAAAGCCACGCTGTCCGTGAAATCCCGATTGCTGTAGAATGGAATATACACAAGATTCCTATCCTTTCCTGACTGACCATCAAAGATGACGGCTGTATTACTCAGAGTCGGAATGACCTTTGAGTCGATCCAAATTGGTAATGCCTGGTTAGTGACATCACTGATGACCTTGACGCCTCCTGGTCACGGAACGAAGAACAAGAATAAAATAAACTATAGGTTGTTGGTGATGATGATGATGATGATGATGATAATGATGAGGTTGTGAGAGTTTGCAGTTTTGACAGTATTTTACTCGTTATCATTTTACTTCGCACGTTTAAAGACTTTTGCTTTTTTTTTGTGTGTGTGTGTGAGTGGGGTCAATATAACTTTCAATGATACAATTTCAGAAGTAGCAAACTCAATAACATTTGGTTTAATGCAAATATTTCATGTTTCATGTGTATGTTTGTCCCTTTGTGTATACTTATGTGTGTGTGTGTGTGTGTGTGAGAGAGAGAGAGAGAGAGAGAGAGAGAGAGAGAGAGAGAGAGAGAGAGAGAGAGAGAAAGAGAAAAAAAGAAGCTGGTCAGTACCAGAATTAGTACAACCAAAGAAAGATTAAGAAAAAATTATTAAAAGATCATCGTCAGTTTCAGCTTAATGGAATAGAAAGTGACTCTGATGATTATACATGCGCAAAAATACATTGAGTAAGTTAGGTTCAGAGAGTGCAGCAGACCTTAGTACACACTGAGTCAGGTTCAGAGAGTGCAGCAGACCTTAGTATACACTGAGTCAGGTTCAGAGAGTACAGCAGACCTTAGTACACACTGAGTCAGGTTCAGAGAGAGCAGCAGACAGTACACACTGAGTCAGGTTCAGAGAGTGCAGCAGACCTTAGTACACACTGAGTTAGGTTCAATGAATGTTATGAGTGAATTTTCGTTATCATTTGTAACAGTTTTAACTCAGAAATCCACTCAAGACAACATAGTTTGTGTACTAAATGTGATGCCAGTACTACTGAGCATACCTGAAGTGTTAACATACTGCATTGTACTAATGGAAGTAGAAGTAAGGATTTATAATTTATTCACGAAGAAAATTAACTAAATTACTTGTCTGTCATTAATGAGTACATATGTACTTGATTTGAATTTCAGTATATTTTTTTTCTTTCTAAATTATCATGGATATTTGTTATTGTTACAGAGTAACAATAGTATTGCAGAGTAATGTAGAGTGTTTAAAAACTTGTAATAAAAACTTAATAGTAAAGTCATTAAACAGTAATTAAACAAATTGATGATAACTTATTAAGCGAATCATCTTAGTTTCAGAGACATAAAAACTGACTTGATAACATCTTTATAAAAGTAGCCTAATTCAATTAAATTAACTCTCATACACAATTATCTGTTGTTTATGAAGATAACAACTATTATATTGATCAAGAGATATCATATCTAGATCTACGCCGGATATCCATGAAAGGAAAACAGACTTTAATTTAAAAGTGCATTTTGCATTTATTCTCAACAGGTATGACTACGTTTTTTTCGATGTAAAGAGGTTTTGTTGTGAAAATGTCAAATATTACCCTGATGATATAATACTAGTCTATTAATAGCATATATGCTCTTGTCTGTACTTTAAATACTTCATCACTCTACTTCGAAGTGTGTTTCAAACTAGTGAGCTGTTTATGTATTTGGACGAATACAGTCCTCCGCGATGCACTAAAAAAAATTTTTTTTTAAAGCGTTCAGCAATATCAAAGAGAACTAGCCCATTGACAAAACAGACTCCCCTAGCTTTATTTCAACTCCCCCCCCACTTTTTGTGACGTACGACTGACATCAGAAGTCTATATTTAGAAGTGTGTAAGAGGTCAAGTGCGAGACCCAGTTCATGGGATTGTTGGGATTGCTTACGATGACAAAGTATATTTAAAAGCAACTAGAAGATCTAGAGTCCTGACTATGCGTGTGCATGCACGAGTTTGTGTGTGTGTGACAGAAAGAAATAGCAAACGTGGTGTTCAATTTCTTTTACTAACCGTTAAAGTTAATGTGAACGCCAGCAGTACACAAGGATCCTATAAAATGTAAATAAAGAAAACCATTAATAATATTTCACACCCTACATTCACAATACTAAATAAGTGTTTTAAGTGGCAGTTATAAATTGTTCATACCGTACAGCTGCAATGATGAACATGTATTTAAAATGCCAGTTAGTCATATTCATCCAAGCCAGTTGTTCATTATCATATTATACAACTGATAAATCATTATATAGAATATCAACTGCAACATACACATACCATATAATTGTAATGCTCAAAACTACACTGTCAATAAATACAAATTCTAGTTTTTGGAATGCCAGCAGTAAGGTAGCACACATTTACAATGAGCCGGCATGTTACCTGTAGCATACAACACATTTGCAAAGTGTTGGTACACTAGCTGTATCATACCACATTTGCAAAGTGTTGGTACACTAGCTGCGTCATACCACATCTGCAAAGTATTGGTACACTATCTGTGTCATACCACATCTGCAAAGTATTGGTACACTAGCTGTGTCATACCACATCTGCAAAGTATTGGTACACTAGCTGTGTCATACCACATCTGCAAAGTATTGGTACACTAGCTGTGTCATACCACATCTGCAAAGTATTGGTACACTAGCTGTGTCATACCACATCTGCAAAGTATTGGTACACTAGCTGTGTCATACCACATCTGCAAAGTATTGGTACACTAGCTGTAGTATACCATCCACTTGTAAAGTATTAGAATGCAAGCTTTAAAATTCTATATATTTGCAAAGTATTGATATACAAGATGTAACATACCACACACTTGCAAAGTATTGGAGTTGTAGCTGTAACATACCACACATTTGCAAAGTATTGGAGTTGTAGCTGTAACATACCACACATTTGCAAAGTATTGGAGTTGTAGCTGTAACATATTGACATTTACAAAGTGTGGAAAGGCCATATGCAGCATCATACATTTACATTGTACCAGTGGCCCAGTTAACAACCAAATTCATGTATATTTTCACCCCGATGTCTGTTTAGACATCCTAGCTAGCGCATTTTAGTCAAAGTTCGCTGATTTCGAGGACAATTCACTGTTTCGGAGCAGACAAAACGTTTTCTTACCAGTGACCGATCGGTCGGACACTTGCGTGGCACACTGTGGATTGCTTATGCACGTACAGAGGGTCTGATCCCATGAGCTACCAGGCGCACATTGTTGTGTCACAAAGGTCAGAGGTGAGACATAGCGACGGAAGGAGCAAATCTTCCCAGGTTCTGGAGAAAAGCTCTCGCATGCTGCACGAAGCATTTCGGGTAATTAATCAATGGTCTATCGTTATCCAATCGGTAAGTGACAGCATGGACATTTTTATTCTTACCTTTGTTACGTAATTCTTATTTACCTTTGTTGCGTAATTCTTATTTAAGTTAACTTTGTTACATAATAATTGTTTAAGCTATCTTTGTTAATTAATACTTATTTAAGTTGTCTTGGCTACATAATAATTATTTAAGTAATCTTTGTTACGTATCTTTTTTTTACGCAATACTTAAGTTATCTTTGTTACGTGATGTTATTTAAGTTATTTTTGTTACGTGATGTTATTTAAGTTAACTTTGTTATGTGATACTTAAAAAAGTTATCTTTGTTACGTGATACTTATTTAAGTTATCTTTGTTACGTGATGTTATTTAAGTTATCTTTGTTATGTGATACTTATTTAAGTTATCTTTATTACGTGATGTTATTTAAGTTATCTTTGTTATGTGATGTTATTTAAGTTATCTTTGTTACGTGATACTTAATTAAGTTATCTTTGTTATTTACTACTTATTTAAGAATTATAATTCTCAATCATTATCCAGAACTTCGGCTGCAATTAACACCCTCCATCATTCAGTTCCATTGTTAGAAAGACAGTGCCACTTAGTAAAAGACGTATTTACGTCTTGTAAGGACGTGTTAGTAGGACGTAATGGGAACGTTAGCACGATCTATAACATTTTGAATGTGTGCCGTATGTGTGTGACTCTGTAGTGTGTCTGTGAGCGTGTGTCTGTGAGTGTGTCGAACGTTTATGTGTCTGTGTGTTTATGTGTGTATGCGTTTGTGAGTGTGTGTCGTGCGTGTGTACCATGAATGTTTATGTATGTGTATGTGTAATGATTAATTAGCAAACTTTACAATTAAGGACTATTCTTGGAGTGGGCGTAGAACACTTGATGGAATTGGTACAGTTGCTGTCGAAGGCCGTGAGGGGTGTGCATCCACGGGTGTTGTCGCGGAACACGGTGCCGACGGGACAGTTTTCCAGAGACACGTTGCCGTCGTTGCAGCGATAGAACTGGGAGCAGCACAAAGCGGGGTAACTCTGAACATGCTTAAGGCCGCATTGCCCCCCTTTTCGTACCAACACAAGCAAAGAATAAAACTAGCAACATTCACGTCTTTTAAATATGTGCTAAAATAAATATACATACTTTTAAAAGAAAGGAAAGAAAAGATACATTTTTTTAAAGTTACAGCAAAAACTGAAAAAGACCAAATAAATAAACAAACACACTTGATAAACGTGTGCACCACAACCTTGAAATTGATAAATGAACATGTGCATTGTTTTCGTTACAACAGAGAAGTGAACATGTACATTGTTTCGTTACAACAGAGAAGTGAACATGTGCATTCTTTTCGTTACAAGAGAGAAGTGAACATGTGGATTGTTTTCGTTACAACAAAGAAGTGAACATGTACATTGTTTCGTTACAACAGAGAAGTGAACATAAATATCCGTTTACGCACATGCCGGACAGGAGTACTCCTCGAGGGGGCCACAAGTCCTGTGAATTTCATTGAATAGAGTCCCCGGCGGACAGTCCGTGAGGATGGCCGAGGTCAGGTCCGGCAAAAGGCACTGAAGGAACTGGGTGCACGCGTACGGGTAAGAAACGACCGTGATGCCGCTGTTGGGTACAAGCGAACTGCACGCTGTACGAATAGTGAAAGATTACAGTGAAATTCGACGCGTGGTAGTTTCGAGCAAGGAAATAATTTATGAAAATGATGCATACAGGGAGTAATGGTTATTAAGTAATTAGATTTACAGCAAAACTGTTGACTGTTGAGAAATGTAGGCCTAAATATTTATTAAAATGGTTAAGTACTTAGATTTATATAGCAATACTGTTGATGTTTATGAAGATATATGACGATTATAAACAGACGATCAGAGGACAAGACGTAATCATTAGATTATCACTTCAGACTACGATAACGAACGATATATAAATTACTTCACTAACAAATGCACGATTAAAATAATAACAATAATTTAATAAAGAAAAGTTAACAAGATATAGAAAAATAAGTAACAGTTGTCATAATACTGCCATGATTTAGTTCTAGCCACACTGTTGTTATTTTTGTTGCTTTTTTTTTTAGGGGGGGGGGGGAATAAAGAATGTTTATTTTTTATTTTTTAAACACACTAATGTACTTTTAACGCCATTTTCAATGACAATTTTTATATTTAACAATTATCCCTATTTTAAATAATAAGTTAAGATTGGCTGATCGAAAAATAAAATATATACATATCCTTATATCCTTCAGGTTATCTTGCAATGGCGTTTTGTTGATATCTGTGAAAGTGAGGCAGACATATTAATTGATACTAAAATGCTTTCTATGAAAAGAAAAAAACAAACGGGGAACACCCGTTACTTATTATAGCTTACGATTGTATTCATTGAAGTCTCGGCACAGCTTGGTCTGGATAAACGTTTCCAGTTTCGCTTGCAATTGACTGTAGTGGATAATCTCCTCTTTTTCTCCCACTGAAGCAACTTGAGTTAGTTCCCCTTCGGCCAATGGAGAGCTCGAAATGACGTGAATCACGTGTATCTGATAGCCTTTAATATTAAAACATTTATAAAAGAAATTTAAGTTCTTCTTCCCCAAAAGACTGTATTCAAAGAGAGTTAAAGTCTTTTAGAGAGAGAGAGAGAGAGAGAGAAGAATATGTAATGGAAGTAGTGGGTGATGAATAGTTTGGAAATTGTCGAGTACTTTCTTGTAATTTGGGTATTCCCCCAATATGGCTGAAAGAAAACGTTCTCCAAGAAGTTCGTGGTGTTCTAGTTTGATGCAACACATAAAAAACCATTTAAACATTTAATGTCATTGCATGCAATCTTTAGCAAACACATGCCTAAGTAATACTTCCGATATTAGATAACTGTAGATAACATAAACCTGAATTCGTGGAGGCTATATTTGAAAAGAAAGATAATCTTTAATTTTAATATCAATACATTCATATACTTGAACCAGGCTGTCGCTAAGTCAAAGAATTTTCTTTCTTTTCCTTCCTTTCTATATTATTTTTTTTTTTTTTGGGGGGGAGAGAGTTCCAGTTTATATTCAACAAACCAATGAGGCACGAATTAAGACTCCAAAGAAACACCACTTAATTATCATTAAGTTTCACGATGCTGTCATTAATTTTGTCCTTGAATTATAATTTAAAATACTAAATTAAAACGTTAACAATTGAAAGTGAATTAAAATTAAAATAATTCTACGCTTTGCTTTGGATGAATGGGATTAACGGACGTAGTTTATTTAAAAATGAAAACGGGTTCGCTGCTTTGTTGAACTCTCGACTAACCGTTCGCTTTCAACCGATGTGCAGCCTGTAATGTGCTGTTGAGTTTGCTTTTGTCGCTAATTGTCAGAGCGGAAACAATGATGACCCAGTTCGTGACGTCATACGGTTCGAAATCTTGTTCTTCCAATAGCTGAAGACCATCGATCAACCGTGACTCGCCCTGAAATTATTGTGCAGATGTTATTATCGCGCGTAACAACCATCAGTACTACCAGAAATGCCTTTAGCCAAAAGTTATGATATATTGTTTCATAAATACTATCAGCCATCAACAAAATTAGCATTACTATCATTATCATCACCTCTACTAATATACCACCAGCATATCACCTTTGTCATCACCAACGTCATCGCCACTTTTCTACAAGCACTATTGTTATCACACTCCATCATCGCTCTTGTCATAACCATTACCATCACCAGGTCATCAACACCAATACCATTTTCATCATAAACTTGTGACACGAACAAAGTTAGGATCATGACAATCATTATTATCATCATTCTTATCATCAGTACATAACCTCCATTATCATCACCACTGTAATCATAAACTTGTATTCCCACCACCACCACCACCACCCTCGCCCAACATCAATTTCATCGTAACCAGCAGCAGCAGGAACAGCGCCATCACTTCTGCAAAAGAAAATGGTCATCACTTTCGACAACAGCGCCTTGATCACCATCGCACACCAAAAGACAAAACACATACCATGTGATCAAACAAGCAAAATCTTCACCTTCGTCTTTACCGAGCCACCTATCATCGTCGTCATTATTGTACTAAAATCGTAACGTCTAAAAGCAACAATTATCAAATATACAATCACTGTGCTTATCAGCAACAATAATGAAAGCCCAATTCTTGTATTAAAAGAAAAAAGTATTTTTTGTTAAAGTTGAGAATTTAATTTTTGGGTCAAAGACATCCTACACTCACGCTTATTAAATTCCTGTCAGGAATATTCTGTACAGTCCGGTTAGTTGAACGCAGGTCATCCAAAGAGGACAAGTTCACGGACACTCTCGCAGCCGCAGTCCAACTACCACCGTATGCGATCAAGCCCACTTTGATCTGTGGGTTGCGGGCAGACACGCTCGTAGACGGCACAGCATGAGCCAGGGCTGCGTTCTGGACAAAGCCGCCCACCGCGGATCGTAGGAGGTCGAATTCTTGCGGAACTCTGGACGGTGTTCCCGAAGTTGACAGATTGAGCGCCATTTTGGATTGGTCCAGCATTAGCCAGACGTTTGTAGGACGGACGATGCATTCTGCAAAGAAAGGGACGGAATCAACTAGAATCTCTCTTTTTTTTTTAAAAAAGACTTAACGCGCCAGTATGTTGTTAAAGGCATATAAAATACATATTTATATGAATCTTGTATTTTTCCTAATTACGTTGTTAAAGGCAGTTCCTTATTTATAGGAACTTTATATTTTTTCCTAATCAGTGCATTCTTAAAGATATGAAATTTGTATATATAGGCCTAGGTATTTTTCCTAATCAGATGTTTTATTCGGCGTACAAAACAGTTTCTTAAAATATATTTTATATGTTTACAAAAATAAATCATTACATTTTAAAATTCTATTTTGTGGCAGTGAAATATGTAACAGAGTCCACCATACAATCATAGAGAGTAAACATACAAAAATGAAGGGGCCCTTTTGGGGGGAAAAGCCGGAATTAATTTGAGTGGATTTGAGGTTTCTGAATGACGTCTACTTCCATGGGTCAGACAGAAGTATACAGCAATCAGATATTTTCCCAAGGAATACCAAGGACTCTGTTGCATCAGCTGTACTCCATTTTGGACGAAGCGAATTATCTCTCTTGGTGCATGGCGTCAGTCTGACAGAAGGTGAACTCTTCGAAAATAAAGTATAACACAATGCTGCGAATTCATCTTCAACGCAAAGTGCGTCGGTCTTCACGCACTGAGAAATTGCTGATGACAAGGCTAAACTATTTGTTTTCGTTCATGTTTGCTTGGTAGCACCCTCATTAATGAGGAATGCCTGTAATGTGTATTGAGTGAGACTTTGAAAGAGAAAGTAACCTTATCGAGCGGTGCTAACTCTGAAGTGTATCAATGTAATTGTTACCAATAATTTGTTACCAAAATCATCACCCCAACATTTGTTATGAATCGTCACCTCATCACTTGCTACCAATCGTCATCTGTCACTTGTTAACAATCGTCACCTCAAAATTTGTTACCAATTGTCACCTCATCACTTGCTACCAATCGTCATCTCTCACTTGTTAACAATCGTCACCTCAACATTTGTTACCAATTGTCACCTCATCACTTGCTACCAATCGTCATCTCTCACTTGTTAACAATCGTCACCTCAAAATTTGTTACCAATTGTAACCTCATCACTTGTTACTAATCGTCACCCCAACATTCATAATAATCAAATGTCGTTCACTTCTCGGTTGTGGAACCGACGTGTTCACTTGATTCCAGTAATCTATTGTAGATTTTTCTGGTGTGATGACTTTCTTCTTGTTGCGAAATGTATTTAAAACGATCATTTTATTTTTGGAAATCACCTATCTACCAATTGTAGACAAAAACATCTCCCTATATCATGTTTAAGACTGTCAATAATTAACAATTAAAGACATAATGAAAAAGTTCTCTGTGTTATGTACTCTAACATTTTTTAATCGATCCATGTACAAAACATATTTTAAAAAAGACATTTAAGTACATTAGTAAGCAGAGAGACTTAGCATTAGACATCAAACAGTTATCAAATAAAATCTACGTTAAAGAAAAACAATTCATAGGCATAATAAACTTTCAAATCAACAAACATTGCAAAACAGTTTCTATTCACAATGAGATGGTATAAAAAAATTAATACAAGACAAGAGTTTACATATTAAATAACTAAACATACTTGCAGGTTGTAAGTTTACTATTTGCAAATTTGTGTAGATATATTGCTAATCGTTGTGTTTTCTACGTCATTTGCTTGTAAATTCCTTGACAGCCAAAACAAGACAACAAAAGGGGCAAATTCATGAAATTGAATTCCATTGCACACTGTCTGCATGCATAATCACGTGACAATGCAAATTAGTCTTCGTTTAAAATTAAACTAAACATATGGGGAAAGGACTCTATTTACTCTGCTTGCCTAGGTAAATATTTCGACAGTTTCAACTCTGTCTGGGGTCGTGTGTCGTTACACGGAGTGTAGGAATGTCGGTTCCGGTCAGAAAAGAAATACATGTCTGCTTTTGCTATCATCTAAACTCTAAAGTACGTCTATCTATCTATCTATCTATCTATCTATCTATCTATCTATCTATCTATCTATCTATCTATCTATCTATCTATCTATCTATTTATCTATCTATCTATTCGACCGTCTATCTATCTATCTATCTATCTATCTATCTATCTATCTATTCATCTGTCTCTCAGTTTGTGTGCCTAACCAACCTAGACATCTGTCTGTCTCTAAATATCTGTCATTCGTTTCTACAATTTATTTATTCACCCACCAACTATTAGAGTCTCTCTTTCCCTCAACACAGACGCACGCACGCATATATACGTGCTTGTGTGTGTGTGTGTGTGTGTGTGTGTGTGTGTGTGTGTGTGTGTGTGTGTGTGTGTGTGTGTGTGTGTGTGTGTGTGTGTGTGTGTGTGTGTGTGTGTCCACTCATGCATCTCCTCACTCTTCTGTCTGTCTATCTGAAATTTCAAACATACTTCAAATAATTTGCAAAACATGACCAATAATTACTTAGTACTCACGTGACTTCACCTTTACAATGCTGAGCATAATGAGCAGTGCTTTCACTAGTAGACTCATTCTGTCATAAAGAAGTCAACAGTTGACGCATGATAGTAAAATAAGTATTATTTTGAGGTTGTTAATTTAAAAAGTGGTATTTTTCACTTTCATATTCTGCAACCATAATTATAAATCAATATTTAATCAGATTATAGACAATTCATCGGATCAGGAAAGTCATGAAGAGTCTTTAAAGTTAATGAATGTTATTAAATTGAAATTAAATTAATTAGTGCAACAAGATGAGGCCGTTATTCAAGGTCATATTTTAGTTCAAATGATGCTTACGTGATAGAAACATTTTAAGAAACTTTGAAGTCAAATTCTAATTGCTTTGGATTAAACAATAAACAGTCACAGTTGTAATTTTATTTTGTTTTAATTAATTAAACGTACATTACAAACTTACATTTTGCCGTTTGGGTTCTCGTTCTTGGCTTGTTTTCTTTTCAAAAATCTTTGCCGTTATCGTCAGTATAAATGAAAGCTATCGTTCAGACTAAGCAAGACGTACACTTTCCTCACATTCTATCGGTGACCTGCTTCCCCCTAAGGATAATGACGTTTTACCCAATATACGTGTACGTACATGTGCGTGCATTGGTGTGTGTGTGTGTGTGCGTGCGTGCGTGCGTGTGTTTACATATATGAGCGCTTGTATGTGTGCTCACCACAACGAAAGAAGATGAATCGTTAACTTAGTGTCATTCAAGCATTGGATTCCAGTTATCTAGGCCACGACATCCGCATCTGCACAGCCGATCGTTGTCCTTCCAGAGGAAAATAGTACGTCATCAAGGGTGTGAAGACGCCAAGTCTTGAGTAAACGATGTCTTACACAAAGTGGAGTGACTATGTTAAAGGTCCTGTTTTGTATCGCGTTGTTTTCACTTCAGAAAGACAAGGGAGCACAAGCAATACCAAGACTACACAATCGTTATGCCTGCAACTATACTTAAGTGTGTGCATCTGTACGCGCGCGTGAATTTATGCACAAAGTGAAATGTCACGGTGAATCTGTGCACTTATATGTGCATTGCTACAGTCAATTGATGCACTGAGTGAAATGCCACGGTGATATTATACACAATGGCAATGAATGATACAGTGAATTGATGCTCTGTGACATTTGAGGTAACTTTTCTTACAATGATTCTTATCGAAGGTTAAGATGAATTAAGTGTTTCCAAACTACAGTAGACTTATTAATTAATAAGTCTAATGGGTCAAAGGTCACTCTATCTCTATTGACTTATGCTATCTAATTCTAGACAAACATCCATTTCGCCTATGACTCCTTTTTATTGCAATAATATATTACAGCTACATTATGAAGCAGCAATTTAGACAATGAAAAATGTTTTTCTTATCACCAAGCATCTCAGGGTCATTAAAGTATGTCGTATTCCTGAAACTCTTTATAATCGAAAAGCTCGCATCAACAATCTCACTTCAGTGAGTAAACTTAAATTGTTCAAACAGTTTGTGCCCTCCAGCAGTCTCATATTGGTAGGCAAGTCTTATATAAACAATGTATGCGAACAAATGGCCTAAAAAAATTTTTTAAAAAAATCTTCCTCTAGCGCTCTACAGCCAGCTACTAATCATCACGGCGACTGCTACAGGAGTCTACCACTACCACCCTCCTGTACCCGCCTCCCAACCACTACAGGCATGAAAACCAATATCATCTCCAAGCAGCCACCCCAACCCTCTCCAGAAACAAGTGAGGAGAGGAAGACCCTCCAGAGGACCACCAAAGCTGAAAATATCCCAGATAAAAGGCTTCCTGCATCCTCTGGAGGAAAGTCAGCGAAAAAACAAACAAAAAAAAAACCAAACAAACGGCCTACTTCGTAAAGCATAAATTACATTGGTAGGCAGTCTTATATAAACAGCGTATGTGAAACGAACGACTTACATCATTAACCATAAATCATATTTTTAAAAATTCATAAAACTTTCACTCTATTCAACGAGCAATAGATGGTCTGCACTTTAGGGTGCCAGTGCAAAAGCAAAAAAAAAAATTTTTTTTTTTTAAAATGAAAACGGCTTCTCTTATATTAAGTTTTAATTGTTAATTGCTTCCACGTCGTTGCGAGTGTGTTCACTGTAATTAAAGTGTCTTTTTCGTGTTGTGCATTGTTAACTGTGCATTAATAGTTGTAATTATTTTGTCTTTTTTGTTGACCCTAATGATAGTGCCTCTATATGTTAACACTAATTATAGTGACTCTTTTTATTAACTCTAATTATAGAGCCTCTTCCATGTTAACTCATAGTGCATCTTTTTGTTAACTCTAATTATATTTTTGCCTCTTTTGTTAATTTTAATAATGGTGCGTCTTTTTGTTAACTCTAATTATAGTGCCTCTTTTTGTTAACACTAATTATAGTGCCTCATTTTATTAACTCTAATTACAGTTTTTCTTTTCGCGTTGTTCTTTACTTGCAACTGTAGTTGTAGTGTTGCGTCATATTGCAACGTTTAGCGTCATTGTAGCGTAATAATATGCGGTGTTCATAAAAATTACCAGATCGTTACCCTGAAATAACCAATCAATTACCTGCTTCGGCATCTATAGGTGAATTAGTGCATTAAGCCGAAGTCAATCTAAGCTAACTGCATAAATACCAATCTCCCAAATATCATGTCGTATAGTCATCTTTAAATGACCTATCATCGGAAGCAACAACAAGCTGTCTTTACATCAACAAACAACTTATAGTATTAACAACCACATTTCAACAAAGAGCTTTAAATCAACAAACACTCTAATAGACATAACAACTAATTATATCACCAGACAACCTAATATATATATAAACAGTCAACTTCATATAACAGCTCATGTTATTATCAGTCTCATACTACCAAAGAGCTTCCAAAGAGCGATAATCAAAACAGTCACATTTCAACAAAGAGTCGTAAATCTATAAACAGTATCATGAAATAGTATCATATCAACAAACAGCTCATATTAACAAACAGCTCATATCAACAAACTGCTCATATTAACAAACAGCTCATATCAACAAACAGCTCATATTAACAAACATCCGTACATCAGCAAGCATTTGTATCATTAAACAGCCTCATATCAACAAACAGCTCATACTAACAAACATACTTTGAACAACAATCAGATACTGATGTTTTCTTTTAAATATTTTCTTTAATCATAAAAAATCAAACAGATAATAAATCAAACTAACTTATTTGTTATACCGGCATAACAAATAAAGAAACAAATCCATTGTAAGCAACCCAAAGTGAAAATTCTAAGATCACAACAGGGGACATAAGTGTTCAGACTGGGTCGCATGCAGATCTACGTCATAGTCAAAAACAGTACTGCATCTTCTTGGTTTTTCAATTATTTCCACCAAATCTAAACAGTTTGTTCAAAAGAACAAAATAATTTATATTACACAAAACATTATATGTATCTATGGTACACTGTAAACAATTAGAAAGCTTGTTAAATTGATGTTTGTTTTCTTCTCCTTGGTTACTCCAGCACTCGCACCAAAAAACGATTCCTTTCTGCTGTTTCTGACTTTATGGAAGGAGAGACAGCGGGTTGTCACACTCGAAGACTTTCATCTGATTTTATTTAAAGGAAAGAAAAATTTAAAAAAGCTAGTTTGTTGAAAAAAAAATTGTTGAGATTCAATGTTTCAGTGCGCAAAGTTGTAGGTTTAAGGATAATGCGTGTGTATGTGTGTGTACGTGCAAATGTGTATGAATGTGTGTGTGTGGTCTGTATATGTATGTACATGTGTATGAATGTGTGTGCATAGTGTGTATGTTTCCGTACGTGTGTGGTCTGTGTGATTTGCGACTGTTAACGCACAATGCAGCATACAAATCTAGTTGGTATCAATACTGTCAATATCTGCCAAACAATATGTCTGATGGCTAAAATCAATCATTTATGAGGTAGAAAAGAAGCGACAAGGTCTGCCTGGCAAAAAGGGTGTAATTAATGCTCACTTAAATTAGACTCTCGCCATAACTGACTATAATAATTATAATCGGAGTTTGAGATATATTCATAATGTTGTTCTTGTTGCTGTAAATAGCTACAGTACACTCTAGTGAGTAAAAGTTTAAGACTGACTGAAGAAAGGGAAGAAACTCTACTTACATCTTCGACTTCACCCATTAGCACGTTTCCGGTTCCCTGACCAATAGCAAGACCGCAATCGGCTAATTTGATGCCCGCTGTAAAAACGCAGATAAAAATAAACAAATAAAATCGTTACTTAACAAAAAGTATTAAATAACAAGTAATAAGTAATCACGTGACAAACAATATAAAATTACCTAAAACATTGATTTCGTTTTCCTTTTTTTCATTCTTCCAAAATAATTTACTGAGAAATGCAAGACAACGTGAGTTAAAACTTAATTATGAACTCACAGTTAATATTAGCTGTGTTCATTTTCTGTGTTGGAGACAACGTCACACCATTCGAATTGATGACGTCAATACTTCCTGTGACAGTGAGTTTTTGCACCACGCCTGTTGCTCGAATCCATGCGTCTGGCTGTCAGTGGACACAGAAAAGAAACACGGCTTGACAAAATAAACAATCCATGTATTATTGTAATTGATTTAGTTGAATTCTCTCACATGAACGTGGTACACACACACACACACACACACACACACACACACACATACACACACACACACACACACATACACACACACACACACACACACACACACACACACACACACACACACACACACACACACACACACACACACACACACACAACTATTGCCTGATGTGTTAAGTATTCACTGAAACAAAGTACAGACTGATATTTTATTTGCCAGATACAGGAGCACTCATGCAAATTAAAGACTTTTCATTTTATTACTGGATACGTAAGCATGAAGACGTTCTCGGCTCTGGAGCTCTAGAGGGGTTGGGTTTCCCTCACTATATTTTAGGGTCCAGACCACATCTCCACCCCCCACCCCCCGAATAGGACGCATCAGATAATTCCAACCAGGAAATAGAAAATCCAAACCCGCAAATTCAATTTAAGCCAAAAATATACGTTAAAAAAAAACCGAAAGTCTACATAATAGTACATATGATAAAGAGAGCTAACTCTTGAAATCAAGAAATGACCTTGAGGTGATAAAGATCGCTCACGAGAACAGCTCCAATGCGACGCCTTAAGGTTCAAACAAGTTCGTGACCCTAATCTCTAAGGCAAACGATGAGTAGAAACGTCAACAATACGGACAGTATCGGTTACACAGAGTTATCGATCTTGTTACAAAAACAGCTGATTGCTAACCTGATTAGTGTTGCTGGCAGTTGCACTAACAGAGACTTGTTGGTCTGTCTTGGTAGTGATGCGGAAGTTGACGGTGATCTGTCCGGCATTGGAGACTGCTGTCATGTAGACACTGGGCTTCTTGCACTGGGCAAAATAGTTCAATCAAACATTGATAAAAAAATCGAAATTTTGATTTTAAAAAATCAACCCCCCAAAAATATATAAATAATGGGTAATTAAAATATATGTGTGGGCAAAATTATCGCCCACCACCACCCGCCCTCCTATATTTCAAAGTATTTGTTGCGTTCTTCGCTTCAGAGTGGATTTACTTCCCTTTGCAACAAGAGTAAGAATATTCCCTCTTTGTCGCCTTAGCAACGTGAACATAGTGATCAAAATTTATAACTAGCGCATAAATGGCTAAATAATTTCTGTCGATAAATTAGCATTATACAATGCGGCTAGCAGACCCCAATTTCTCCAGAAACCAAGAGGAATAACTTCTAGGCTAACAAATACCGAGACAAGACGAAACCATTAAAGTGAAGAAAACTGAACATCAGTAGTGGATGCACTTAGAAAAGCCATCGGAATGAGGCTTTTTGAGGTTTCTACAATATTGTAGAAACCTCAAAAAACTTCATTCAGATGTGTACACTGTGGTTTATTACAAGTATTATCTTTATTATAAAACTTGTCTTGCAATTTCTTGCAGTTCTTACTACACTATTGAGCCAAGCTTTGCGTTGTCTATTGCAATCCGTGCTTACCTGCCCCAAATAGTCATTGACCAGCAGATCATAGGGGACGCCGTTTGTCGGATTGGTCAGCTTGAAAGTCACCTGGAAGGCCACGTTGTCCGGGATTTCCCGGCCGCTGTAGAATGGAATGTATACAAGGTTCCTGTCCCAGCCCGACTGACCACCGAAGATGACCGCTGTATTGCTAGTAGTGGGCGTAACTTTAGAGTCAATCCATATTGGTAATGCCGCGTTAGTGACGTCACTGATAGCCCTTACTCCACCTAGTCATAAAAGTAAAATATTGCACCAAGGAACATGCCTGTGCATGTGTGTGTGTATGTGTGGAAGAGCACGCACGCACGCACGCACGCACGCACGCACGCACGCACGCACGCACACACACACACACACACACACACACACACATATATATATTTCTATGTATGAGAGAGAGACAGACAAAAGACAAGTATATGTCTCTGTGTATTTGTATATGATGGAATAATATGTGTATTTTATGTGTCTGTATGTGTATGTTCAGTTTTGTGTGAAGAAGAAATACTAGAGGATGAGTACATGCCTTTCTGTGCTTGTGTGTGTGTGTGTGTGTGTGTGTGTGTGTGTGTGTGTGTGTGTGTGTGCATGAAAGAGTAAGATTAGAGGATGTGTATGTCTCTGTGCGTTTATGTGTGTCAAGGAGAGGAAAAAAATATGTAATAAGAGAAAGACAGACAGAGAGATAGACAGACAGAAATGTATAGAATGAAATATGCAAATATTTGTATGTGCTGTGTATATGCGTATGTGTATGTGCTTTCTTCTGTGGGTGTATGTGTGTATGAAAGAATAAAAAAAACTGACAACAAAATACAGTTGCTTGCTTTAGAATTAACTCACCATTAAAGTTGATGTGGAACTGGGCAGTACAAGTGGGCCCTGTTCACAGGAAATTTTAAAAACAAATCAAGACATGGCTTAGTTACTGTTAGAATTTTTTATGAACACAGCCACGAGCTTAAAAATTTAACATTTGACTTAAACATTTTGTAAATTCATTGTCTCAGAAGTTTATAGTATAACTCTCAGCAGTGTATCATAAATCTCAGTGGCATGCAATATAACTGTCTAAGCACTAAATTAAAAAAGTGTCAGAGCTATATAATTAAATTATCTCAGTAGTATATAGCATTACTTCTTGGCAGGACATAATAAAATTGTCAGCAGCATATAGCAAAGTTGTCTCAGGCAGTACCAGTTAATTTGTCACCTCAGCAAATGAAATCTGTCAGCAACATATAGCAGAACTGCCTCAAAAGTACACAATAAAACTGTCTCAGCAGCACATTAAAAAACTTCTCATTAGTATATAGCAAAACTGTCTCAGCAGCTCATTAAAAAAAACTGTCTCATCAGTATACAGCAAAATTGTCTCAGCAGTTACATAGCAAAACTGTCTCAACAGTTATATAGCCAAACTGTCTCAGCAGCACATTTAAAAAAACTGTCTCGTCAGTATATAGCAAAACTGTCTCAACAGTTATGTAACAAAACAGTCTAATCAGTACATAGCAAAACGGTCTCAACAGTTATATAGCAAAACTGTCTCAGGAGTACATTAAAAAAAAATTACCTCATCAATATATAGTAAAATTATATAAACAGTAAATTCACCTTCATTATAACGCTCAACCCACTTACAGTCAGTCAATTATGCTTTGTAATAATGCTCAACCAATTTAGAAAAAGTAAATTCAACTTCATTATAATGCTCAACCTACTCAGTCAATTAAGGTTTGTAATAATGCTCAACCTATTTAGAAAAAGTAAATTCAACTTCATTATAATGCTCAACCTACTCAGTCAATTAAGGTTTGTAATAATGCTCAACCTACTCACTCAGTCAATTAAGGTTCATTGCAATGCTCAATTTACTAATATTTAGTTAGTTACAATTAACTTTTTAAAATCAGTAAAGCATGCGAAGCTATTTTTCGAGATGTTTATCGTTGTCACGGAAACTCGGGTGGCATTATTGACACATTGAAAAAGATTACATCTAGTAGGTACCCATCATTACAAAACGTTTCACAAGAATTCTGGGTGACTAGTTCAAATTATTTCGGTTCGCAATCAGAAATACGAGTAAGTGATTGAAAGTGTTATCTCCAGAACTCTTGAAAACTGTTCGAGAAAAAGTTCGAAAAACTATACTGTCACAAAAAAATAAAAAGTAAGTTTAACTTTTGCTGAGCACAATTGAAACGTCAGATCAGGGTCTGAGAGTGTGAGAAAGTACAACAAAGATTGATTGTTATGCCAGTTTAATTAGTATAACTTAGAAGTCATAAAATGATGGTCCAAGACAAACGATCTGATAAGACTATTATAATTTACATGTATATAATCCTGTGATGAAGGTAGCAAGACCTACCGTGACTTTAAGTTCAAGTGTTTGTATAAACAATATTCATCCAAGCATACTACAGATATGTCACATATTTCACAAAAAGGGGGAGTAACCTTACGAGATTTACTATTTCTTTAATTACCTACTGAAATGGTTCACGAGTGGTGGTTAGGGGTTATTTTGGAACATTGTTTATTTTTAGGTATAAACTGTGGGCTGCTGTTGACATACAATTTTGTTAAATACACCACAAAAAAAAGGGGGGGGCACATTTACCAGATATTTTAGGGGTCGTATGGGGTAAACAGTCAGGATGGCTGGTGCACGTGCAGAGGGTCTGGTTCCACGCGCTACCTGGCGCGCATTGTTGGGACAGAAAGACCAAAGGTGCAATGCGACGTCTGTAGGAGCAGATATTGCCAGGTTCTGACAAGAAACCCATGGTCTCGCAAGCTAAACAAAAAATTTTAGATAATAAATTAAACATAAACAAATCATTTCTGGGATCAACGTTGTCTATAAATTTTTTTCCAGGCGGTCATCGCTTTGCTCGCATGACATCGTCATTTGTCGTCATTGCTACATGGCTGTTATTAGATAGCCGTCATATGTCGTCATTGTTACATGGCTGTTACTAGATAGCCGTCATATGTCGTCATTGTTACATGTCTGTTACTAGATAGCCATCATATGTCGTCATTGCTACATGGCTGTTACTAGATAGCCGTCATATGTTCTCATAAAATTATCAGTCTTTTATCAGTCTTCGTTACTTTACTCCTGACAAAGCAGTCGTTTGTACAGCATCGTTATCAGTTGTCTCGCTTCATTACTATCAACGGTGGTCGTCACCTGTTCGCATTTTCGTCGGTCTTCCTAATCTATGTCATTCTGTCCGCGAAATCAACTAAAGTGTGGGCAGGGGTCGTTAAACACATTTTAATAAATAAATGACGCGGACTTTACCCAAGCGGGCGTCTGTCGGTGCTAGACAGACGACACAACGAACTAGCGTAAACATTTCACGAGTTTGTGTTCATAGATATGTGTGAGGTTTGAGGGTGGGGGTTATTTTACAAAAAATTTCCCCTCCAGTTTTTTCACCCAGTATTAAAACGGGTTGTTAAAGGTGTGATTGACGTTAATTATTCGTGTGTTATACTACAGGTTTATACTATTCTGATTCTGTGTTGTTAAAGGTGTGATTGACGTTAATTATTCGTGTGTTATACTACAGGTTTATACTATTCTGATTCTGTGTTGTTAAAGGTGTGATTGACGTTAATTATTCGTGTGTTATACTACAGGCTTATACTATTCTGATTCTGTGTTGTTAAAGGTGTGATCACTATTAACTGTGTTGGTTACTTTGTGGTAAATTCACCTTGGGTTGTTTCCCAATGCTAGAAAGTGTCATTAAAGTTGTAATCAACATTAAAACAGCATTGCTCACTTTGCAGTAAATTCATATTGTCTCCCCAAACTAGGAAGTACCATTAAAGGTGATGAGTAATGAGTTCAAATTGTTTATTTTATAATGGACTAAAGTTAGATTGCTTCCAGTGATAAACATATCGTTTGTGATTTTATCGGAATGCGCTACGTCGTTTATTTATCATAGTTGATTCAAACTCGTTATCTCCCTTACTAAAACGTGTCTTTATATATATATATATATATTACTTTACCAATATATATATATTAAAACTTACAAAGACTCTTAGTAATTACTAAACATCAGTAAAGCTTACAAAGACTCTTAGTAATTACTAACACCTCAATAAAGCTTACAAAGACTCTTAGTGATTACTAACACCTCAGTAAAGCTTACAAAGACTCTTAGTAATCACTAACATCTCAGTAAAGCTTACAAAAACTCTTAGTAATTACTAACACCTCAGTAAAGCTTACAAAGACTCTTAGTAATTACTAACACCTCAGTAAAGCTTACAAAGACTCTTAGTAATTACTAACACCTCAGTAAAGCTTACAAATCTCTTGGTAATTTCTATTTCCCCCAAAACAATAAAACTTACAGGCAGGTCACTGTGTTAATCAGCAGCACGTTGTAGAACGTACAGTGAAAAAATATTTTATGATTAATAACCGTTTTCGCCACAGGTAAGAAAATACAATGAAAGATCCTTGGTATACGGGACCATTTCCTCGTGTGTAAAACTTTCAGTTACATCACTGATAATTAGCCGTTTTCTCGTGTGTAAAACTTTCAGTTACATCACTGATAATTAGCCGTTTTTTCGTGTGTAAAACTTTCAGTTACATCACTGATAATTAGCCGTTTTCTCGTGTGTGAAACTTTCGGTTACATCACTGATAATTAGCCGTTTTCTCGTGTGTAAAACTTTCGGTTACATCACTGATAATTAGCCGTTTTCTCGTGTGTAAAACTTTCAGTTACATCACTGATAATTAGCCGTTTTCTCGTGTGTGAAACTTTCAGTTACATCACTGATAATTAGCCGTTTTCTCGTGTGTGAAACTTTCAGTTACATCACTGATAATTAGCCGTTTTCTCACGATAAGGAAATAAAACTTGTAATGATATTTTCTTTTTACCATAACAGTACAGTTAACCTATGAACCACTCTCTCCAGAAATACAACATGCAATAAAATCATTCATCATAAATGTTTAAGTAACCACCTTCCACTCCAAAATTACTAAATAGTCATTAATAATTCAATTTTAAAACACTAAAAATTGCAACCAAAGACTATTTGAGTCACAACTGGGCACTGGTCTGAAGCCAACACTAAAACTTACAGCCAAAGACTATTTGAGTCGTAACTGGACACTGTTCAGAAGCCAACACTTACAATCAGAGACACTTGTAGTTGTAACTGGACATTGGACGGAAGCACCACAATTGTTGTCAGAGCTCGTGATGGGCGTGCAGCCGCGGCTGTTGTCACGCCACACTGTGCCGACAGGACAATTTTGTAGAGCCACGTTGCCGTTGCTGCAACGATAGAACTGGGAACAGCATAAGGCGGGGTAACTCTGGTCTTGGTTGGCACGGCATTGTCCCCCTGGAAAACAACATTTCTGCACTTATACTGCTCTTAGTTAAGACCCAGGCAGGGGCTGTCTTAGCACACAGTAGTGGACTCTTACTGACTGTAGTCAATTAAATACTTAACATATTCTATCTCTTACGCTGCTCTTAGTCAAGAGTAAAAGAAGTAGACGTTTAAGCGGATTCTTTAGTGAGTAAATCGTATCTCTAGAATACTCTGCCCCGAGATGTATGTCTGGACGAGCAATGTTAATTCAGTAATGAGTAAAAGGTACTTATATAACCGTCTGCCCTTGGACTGTATGGCAGGAGAACTGATAGTTAAACTTCCTGTGAGAACAGACTAAAGAATTTGCGTCATACTGCCAGAGAGCTTTGCCAATGGAGAAAAGTCGGAAGAGAACCATTCTCACAATGAGTGAACTACCTCTAAAATTTTTACCTCTCCTTATTATCAAAGATTTTGATTAAAGCATTCGTAAATAGCCCGCCAGTCACTTCTTTTTTTAAAAAAAAATGTTTCAATAAAGCCCTCACAAAGCTCTCCATCCTTTTAAAAATAATTTGACTGAAGCAATCATAAATACCCATTCTCCTTTTCAAAGTTTGAATGAAACACTTATAAATATCCCCTCCCCTCGTCAAAGTTTCAATGAAGTAGTCATAAATATCTTCCCCCCCCCCAACTTCCCTTGTCAAAGTTTGAATGAAGCACTAATAAATATACCTTCCCTTTTTCAAAATTTGAATGGAACACTCATAAATACCCCCTCCCTTTGTCAAAGTGTGAATGAAGCACTTATAAATAATTCCCTCCCGTTGTCAAAATGTGAATGAAATACTATTAAATAACCGATACATGAATATTCGAACAATTAAATCGAGACAAGTAGTGCTAAAAATTATTCTTTCAAAATAGTGTTGTTGTTGACGTTATCGTCACGAGACGAATGTAGCCTATCAGTGGACCAGCTGTTATGAAAAGAATGTGCATTTATTATAATTACTCTACACCTATATTGCTTTTTAAAAATAAAATTATCATAAGCAATCGAAAGTTTCAAAAGAGTCCGCTCTTCCTGTACTCCGGTGAACTCAATGAACCGTTCTGAGGTACAGCGAAACCTATTTCTGTCTTAAGCATTCGTGCTACCAAGGTGACTGATGCGGACTACGGTAGATAACTCTCGATCATTTTACTGCTGCAAGTTTTTAATATTCAGTCTAATGGTAAAGACGATTTTCGTTTGAATTTGGATTGCTTAATAAGTGTTCTGTGTGAATTTATATGCCAATGATTGGGCTTTGTATATCTTGAGTAATTGGGTTCTGATTTTTATGATCTTCCTTATTATAAGAAAATAAGGATTCGTGTGTGTATTTAAATAAATTGATATATACAAAAAAAAATATATATTTTTAAATAAACAAATCATCAAGCACTATTTCCGTCTAAAGACAACAAACGGTAAAACTTTACAAAATGTTTTCAATTTAAATAGTTTTTTTAAAAAAAGAATGGGTAGCTACGTCACAGCACATTTAAAGAATAAAGTTAAGATGTCACTATGTAAAGTCGTAGCTAAACAGCCATAGGCCTACGTACAAGCAGGACAGGAGAACGAGCTGAGGTACCCGCATGTTCTGTACTCGTCATTGAAGAGCGTTCCGGGTGGACAGTCCTTGCGCTGAAAACTCAGGTTAGGCAGACACTGCAGAAATTGGGCGCACGTGTCAGGGGCAGGTAATATCGTCACTCCACTTCCAAGCACGAACGAACTGCACGCTAAACGACGAACAAGTTAATATTGATACATGAACACAGAAGAGTTCTCTGCCCTTGTGGAAGAAAACTTTTGAAAGTACTAGTTTTGTTGGTGTTCCAATTTAGAAATCAGTGCACATAGAAAATTGTATTTATTGCGGGAAGCGGGTGGAGAAGAGGATTTTTAAAAGTTTGTTAAAAAGAAAAGTTCTGTAAGAAAAATTCTTAAATTTACATTTTTAATAAACTACACACGTGTCTTTTAACTTACGATTGGAATCGCCGGAGCGTGCACACAAGTTGCTCTCGACAAATCTAGACAGGGTAGCTTGTAGGCTCCTGTAGCTGTTGATCACCTCTTTCATCCCATCGTTAGCCACACCCATCAGCTCCGTGTCATCCATGGGCGTGCCGGGGCTAACATGTACCACGTACACCAGGTACCCTATGGAAATATTTACCAGTTCTCTCTCAGCGCGTTACACAGCTTTATAGACGGATTGCGTGTGCCATGCAACATGTATAGTGGTAATCACTATTCTGCTATTGTGATATCAGAAATTCTGTTTTGGGAAGTTATGTGATGGCTTGCTAAATGTTAACAGATAGATAGATAGATAGATAGATAGACAGACAGATAGATAGATAAGTAGATAGATATATAGATAGACAGACAGACAGACAGACAGACAGATAGATAGATAGATAGATAGATTCCTTGCTGAAATTAAAAAATACACGAAGAAATTGCTATTATCTATAGCATTCGTAGCTTGACATGACAAACTATGTTTTCATCACATTTAACCTCTTACAATTAAAACTTTTAAACTGACTTTATTTTATTCAGTATCACACATGAAAACAAGAGTTGTATCGCTTTTAGTTCCCAACCTTGCGAACATTCACAGATGATCATGGCAACACGAAATTTCGTCCTGAAAGCTTCTAAGTTTGTCTCACTAAATTAGCAAACTGAAAGAAGGTTCTATTGACCTTGACTCTTGAGGGTTCGTGCGGCTTGTACTGCCCGGTTGATTCTGCTAGGGTTGTTGACACCGCTCAGAGCGGAAATGACGATGACCCAGTTTACGGTTGAGGACTCACGGACTTGAAACTGCAGAAGCTCCAGGGCGTCGGCCGTCCATGAACCTCCCTGCAATTTGAGTGAGGCATTCCTTTTAAAGAACAAGTGAAATGGAATCTAGGTCAAACCCATAGTTTGTGAATGAGAATTGTTCCGTTACTAAGATACACAATGCCAAAGCCCTTGGGGTAAAAAAACAAGCAGAAGTGACGTCACGAATGGGAGTCAAATGGCCGCCAATGTAATTATCTCTTGTACACTGAACCACTTTGATCCAGTTCGTGCCGATGACAGCAAAAGTTCATCTAATAGCAGTTCGCATACCATTACTAATGATGTTAAAGATACCGAGGAAACAATGACTGACGATGACCAAGTCTGGTAAGTTATTTTTCTGATAATATAAAGTAACCGTACTATATGCCATGTTTGTAATGATCGCTAAGTTCATAGACATATTTCTAACTATTAAAAGTATTATTACAATGAGTTATGTATGATTTTTATATGAATGATGAAAGCTTTTTAAATAGTTTTGTAATTGTCATTATATATATATATTACATTTACTACCAATATTTATTACTATTAGTGATAGTATTAATGATCTGTACTAACATTTAGAGAATAGCTGTGTAGTTATTTTTTTTTTAATTAAGTGATTGTCATTCTATAATTTAAAAATACTTTATTTTCTAATGAAGAACAATATAGAGAATAGCAGTATAGTTTTGTTTTTAATTAAGTGATTATTATTCATATTATAAATAAATATAAATTTTAATTACTTTACCTACTAGAAGAGTAGTTTCTTTTATAGTTCTCTCTACATATTTGCATGTTTGTGCACGAATATCTGTATAAGTGTTATATGGTTTGTATGTGTGTGTGTGTGTGTGTGTGTGTGTGTGTACTGTTTTATTGTTTTATTTATTTAGTATTGTAAATCAGAAGCTTTAAAATTTAACAATTAATACCCAATGTTATATTAATTTAATAGTTGGATAGTCGTATAAATTAAATATAAGCATTTCTTCTTATTAATATTACAGTTATTAGTATATTGTGTATACATGATATAATGTAACAATCAAGTACAGTTACAAACAAAAAATTGTCGAAAGTAAACCAAAGTACCCCATCGTTAATAAAAAATTGTCCAAAGTAAACCAAAATAGTCCGAAGTAAACCCGACATAACCCAAAGTTATTAAAAATTGTCGAAAGTAAATCTAAATTGTCCAAAGTAAGCCAAAATTGCCAACAGTAAACAAAATTGTCCAAAGTAAAACCAAATTGTTAAAAGTAAACCAAAATTGCCCAAAGTAAATCGGAATTGCTTAAAGTAAACCAAAAATGCCCAAAGTAAATCCGAATTGCTAAAAGTAAACCAAAATTGCCCAAAGTAAATCCGAATTGCTAAAAGTAAACCAAAATTGCCCAAAGTAAATCCGTCAGCACGAGTTGTATTTTGTACTTGAGGGACTGAGGGGAAAGAAGTGAGTATCGGTGTAACTGATAGAAAATCTTAAATACTCTTGCAATATACCTTTAAACAGGGTATCATTTGTGTACCGAATGGAATCTTTGCACATAAAACATAATCTGAGTATAATTTTATAATGTGTCGTCATAGGATTGTTCCCAAGTTTCATTAATGGTTGTGACATTTTGTAACGAATAAAATTTCCTTTAAACAGTTTCATTTCTCTCCGAAATGTAAGCTTGCGGGCTGTTAAATTATAGAACACAGACATGCACACAATGACTGCAAGAAAGTACTTAATACATTCACCACCACTAAATACGCTAATACTACCATACGACTAAAATGTAAATTACTACACCTCGACTGCTACTACCACTACTAACTCTACTGTTATCACCAGTTTACCATCTCCATTATTACTGCCAACATTACAATCCCTACTACGGCCATAAAATAATAACGCCACCCGCACAATTAAGTAATTACACATTACAACCATCAGTACCACAATCCCCACCACTATGATTATCACTTTATCAGTACTACCTGAACGCCTGAAAAAACCACCTCACGACGACCAAATACTACCACTAGGACCAACGACGTTTTCCCCTCCCCTACCACTACAACCACCGATGCTTCCACGCCACTAACACTACGACCGCCAGTATTTCCACATTACTTCTAGTACAGCAATACGACAACTAGTATGACCAGCAAGTGCTTTCACTACCACTACAATAACCAGCACCACTATTACTTTTCAGTTAGTACATCACCATTACAACCTCCAACGCAAGCACATTGCAATCGCTCTGACCACGACTACACGTGTAGTACCTCCAGCACTTCCACCACCACCGCCTTGTACACAGGTTGATCTACTTCTGCAAAAACGACAATGTATATGAATGAATTGGTGAAAATCTTAATCATAACTTACATTGGCCAGAGTCAGGGCTCGATCTGGAATGTTCTGGACGATGACGTTAGATGACCGCAGACTGGTCGAAGACGTCAAACCCACAGACACTCGTGCGGTCGTTTGACCGCTGCCGCCGTACGAAATCAAACCCACCTGGACGGCATTGGCAAGGTTGGCGTTTTGGACGAAGCTGTCCAGCGCAGAGCGAAGGAGGTCAAAGTCTTGTCCAAACTGAGCGCCTGTCGTTGATAACTGTCGAGCAGATTCGGCCTCGTCCACAAGCAGCCAGATGTTTGTAGGTCGAACCACACATTCTGAGAAGGGAAGGGGCGTAACTCTTTATTGTTATTGTTTTCTTGTTTGTTTGTTTTTAAAAATGTAAATCTGGATGGGAGTTGTTTGTTTGGTTTCTTGTAAATTTTTTTTTTGTAGTAAATAACAGAAACTTTCAAGTTTATTTATTTAATTTTTGGAATCTTATCTTAATTTCCATTAATGAGTCTTGTGGCAGAGTAAATTTGCCTATCTCTATTTCTAAACTTAATTGTTAAATTGTCAAAGTGATCCTACCTTGGGCACTCCTCATAATGGTATTTTTGTAAGTGTCTTGAGTTAGAGTAAACAAGTTGAGAATATGCTAGAAATTGCTGATGTAATGCAAACCAGTTCCAACTAGATGAGTAGTTTGTATTGTCCAATGGTTAAGATTTACGAGAACGAGACCAGCCAATGTTGTAGAGAATGCTATTGTCTGATCACTTGAATTTGGTGTGGCAAGAAGTCTGGTCATGAAAGGCAGCCATTAGCTTAATAAGAGTTATCTGACTAATTAGACTTTGAAATATTTTGTGCATTTTTGCTATTGGTATGTTATACTTACATTTTAGGTAGAGATGTATTATGTGAGTAGGCTACTATTTCTACAAATTGTGAACTATGATGCTTATATGTGGTATGCTAACACTTGACATTGTTTCTAGTAAACTCATTCATAAAGCTGATATGTGTTATATGATAGGGAATTTTTCTAAATATTTTATATAAATTTTCATGTTGCAATTTAAATTGAAGCTATTTGTAATTTGAATGACGTCACATTGCGTCATGCTGTTTCAAAATTAGTCGTTCGTATGCACAAATACGTTTTGCCATATCAATGATTGACTTGCAATGTAATTTACAGAGGTCATGAGGTCATGCTTACTGACGATAAATGTAGAAGTATTCCATCACTGCTTGAACAACAGAAGTCTATAGTTCACAGTACACAGCGGTCATTTGATTCAAACAGGTTCGGAAGCAAATAGAATCGTTCAAGGTAAACTCAAAAACCACAGGAGACCGACCGTATGGCCTGACTTTTTCTTCACCTGCAAATATCTTCTCCTTTGCCAAGAGAGTGATGTTTTAAAAAAAATGTAAAGTCGTTGTTGCGGATAATTTCCAGTGTAATTGTACGGAATTCGCGGCAGTTTTCAGTGAGATGGAGCTATTGAAGCACCCCTCGCCATTTTACGACATTCCGTGAAGTAAACCATCCGATTGCTGATGTCGCATACACACTCATACGCAGGTTCACGCACGCACACACACTTAGCCCATAGCAAACAACGCCACATTGTGCCGTAAAATGCGAGGTTTGGGGTGGGGTTTTTTTTTCACTGTGACTGCCTCCGTAAATATTCCTTAAAGTTCAAGACTTTCTCGAATGGCTGACTCGAGTAGTTCAAGACTGATTCAAGTAATTTATGACTAATTCAAGTAACTTAGGATTGATTCAAATAATTTATGACTAATTCAAGTAACTTAGGTCTGATTCAAGTAATTTATGACTAATTCAAGTAGTTTAAGACTGATTCAAGTAATTTATGACTAATTCAAGTAGTTTAAGACGGATTCTAGTAATTTATGACTAATTCAAGTAGTTTAAGACTGATTCAAATAATTTATGACTAATTCAAGTAACTTAGGTCTGATTCAAGTAATGTAAGACTGATTCAAGTAGCTTATGACTGATTCAAGCAATTTATGACTAATTCAAGTAGTATCGGATGGAAGTATCGATGAAATGGTGCATTCCCCCTCCCCCCGATCTCCCGTTCGTTCTTCAAAAAATGAATTCTCTCATGGTGACTATAAATTCGATCTGATGGTGACTATCGATGAAATGCTGCATCTTTTCACCAGATCACCTGTCAGTTCTTTAAAAAAAAAAAAAAGAATTCTATCTGATCGATTCGTCCTGTCATCTATCATCTTATCGTTTCTTGCACGTCACCATTTCATCAATTTAAATCCGTGCACCAGTCCTTGAAATGTTTATATCAGTTATTCCAGTTTTATAGCCATCTTTTTCAGATTGCTACTGTTTATTTAAGTATATATATCTTTACGTGTATATATATATATCTTTAAGTGTATATATTTAAGTGTATATATTTAAGACGTAAAATCTAGCAACGTGAAACAATGACACAAGGAGTGTGTCTCAACAACGGACACACAAACTCAATACTCACGTGAGTGTACATATGCGGCGCTGAGCAGAGAGAGTAGAACCAAAACGAATCGGGGCATGCTGACCTCCTTTGAAAGACACAATGGGTGGACAAATTCTTACAAAATTGCGTTTAATCTCTTTTATTTCAAAGAAATGGTAGCTATTTAAATTTTTTAAATTAAAGTAAAACTTATCAGCTAGAAAGAGGGGGGGGGGGGGGAATTTATTGAAACCACCCTTGAAATGCAAAAACATGCAAATAATTTAATAAATAAAATATCTGAGGTATTTTTTTTTTAGATATATAAAACAAGATGGAAAAAATTAAGTGAGAATTCGGTTCATCTAAGAAAATAATTTAGAAAATAATGACAATGATAATAGTAGTGGTGATAGTGGTGGTGGTTGTAGTGACGATTATGGTGAAGGTGATGACGATAACATACATCATATTCAAAAGCCGAAAGCGAAATTACGTAAATTAAAAATGACTGTTATAATCCTAGTACTTAGGAGAACGGAAGGAATTGGAAATAAATCTTTGAAAATTAAAGCAGAAGAAAACTAGAGCGAGAAGAAAAACAATTTTTTTTGTAATACACAGACATTTTGAACTGTGAGAAGAAACAGTGAAATTAGTAACTGGGCAAATTAACTCTTTTACTAACTGATTAGAAATAATCCATTCAAGCTAAAACCAAGAGATCTTAGGAAACAACACACGAAAAATGTGTGCGTGACACGGTTTGGGGATCTGACGAGAAATAAATATTTTGAAAATTATTTGTTAAAGATGAGAAACGAGTGAAAAATACTTAGAAAACTAAAATACAAATGGGGAATAAATTGGAAGTACTACACAGAACATTACGGAAAGAACGACAACAAATAGGAAAAAAATACGGACCACAAAAGGTCAAAGGTAAGAAGAAACGCTATGAAAACGTCGCACGGAAATTTCGAGGAAAATTGGTAACAGACTGGAAATAATAAGAAAACTAAGAGAAAGACGGCAAAAGATTGCAGTATTCTCATGCGGAAAATCAAAGTTTAAAGAAATGAAGGCAGACTGAAAATTATTAGATAAGGAAAATCAAATGAAAGTTAAAACATGCTAAAATTACCAGTTATCTTAAATTAAAGGAAAGTTAATGGCTTACTGAAAATTATCAGATATGGACATGCAAAAGAAAACTAAAGATAAATAAAGTCAAAGGAAAACTAAAGACCAATAATGTCAAAGGAAAATAAAGACCAATACACAAGAAATGATCAAACTTGAAAGTCAAGGAAAAACTAAAGAAACACAATAAAAAAAAGATCGACTGGACAGTCAAATGAAATCCAAAGTCAAACTGCAAAATAACATCAGTCAAAATGTCAATGGAAACCTAAACGGAGAAAATAAGACTGGGTGAACTGTATTTCATACGTGGAAAACTAGAGACAACACTGAATCTAGAAATAATTAAACAAGGAACACCATGGACTAAATAAAATCTAGAAATAATTAAACAAGGAACACCATGGACTAAATAAAATCTAGAAATAATTAAACAAGGAACACCATGGACTAAATAAAATCTAGAAATAATTAAACAAGGAACACCATGGACTAAATAAAATCTAGAAATAATTAAACAAGGAACACCATGGACTAAATAAAATCTAGAAATAATTAAACAAGGAACACCATGGACTAAATAAAATCTAGAAATAATTAAACAAGGAACACCATGGACTAAATAAAATCTAGAAATAATTAAACAAGGAACACCATGGACTAAATAAAATGCATCGAAATCAACATGATTAACAGGAAAAAAATAGCAGAAATCAAAAGAAAAACAGAGCAGAAATGTAAAAAATAGATAAAAGAGATAAATATAATAAAAACAGAGAGCGGACATCAAAATAAAAACAGAAAGCGGACATTAAAAATAAAAACGGATAGCCGATATCACAAGAAAAACAGAGAGCGGACAGAAAATAAAAGAGAGAGCGGACATCAAAATAAAAACAGAGAGCGGACAGAAATAAAATCACAAAAGCGGACAGAAAATAAAAACAGAGAACAGACATCAACAGAAAGCAGAATTCAAAGTTTAAAAAATTTAAAATAACAGAAAGCAAAATGTAAGGCACAAAAAATCAAAATGAAAATTAAATAAAAACCAGAAAAGCATATTTTTTGCCAGTTTAATAGTTTTCTCTCAAAGCGCTGCAAACTGATGATGAAAGAGACTAGCAACAATAGAAACCAAAGGGAAAGTACTCGAACAACATCCACACAGCGTCCAGCAAAGGGCATGGAAAAATATTCGGAAACTTAGAATTCTGGCTAGTGTTAAATTAACTTGACACTTACAGTTAAATGGTAACCAAGAAATCGATTTAGCTAAATTCCAATTTCGGACTTTGGCATCAAATCCGGGTGGTCATAAATGCATGGAATTTTCACAAACTGATGCAATGAATCAGATAGGGACTGTTTTTCCTTACCAGCCTCGCGGTCTGCTGAAGAGGGGCTAATGCCATTTATATATACATGTATACTTTTGTCAGAAAAAAGGGGGTCGGGTCCCACCGTAGCTATTGTTGCATACTCTCGAAACACCTGGATGACTTTTGTCTGCAGCCAACAGAAAATTTACATCTGCATTGTCTCCCTTGCCTTTCTGCCTCGCACTCGTTAAATCGTTTGTAATGCTGGGCGGGGTCACTGACTTTCGCGCGACATTTAGCAAACATGCTTGTGATTATAAGCTGAAGTATATATTGCCCACGTGATTTGGGATGTATAGCATTTAGATGAAGGGATACTGTGAAATGCCTCAGAGATGGTATCCCCCATAGTAGGGAAAAAGTGACTCCAAACAGGCTAGAAGGTTCCCAGTTGTAAGACCATTCAGCCGCTTTGTGCAACCTAAGTTGTAAAATATTTAAGATAAGTCATTAGCTACTTGTTTATATCATTTCATATGAATCTCATGTTTTATATATATATGTTATCACACACGCAAAACTATACCGATATATAAACAAGTGCACATTTGCACACACAAACACACATGTATACGCACGTGCACATACTCATACATGAACGTATGTACATTTATAAACACATAAACACAAACACTTGCATACAAACGTACACAAACAATTGCACATATACACATACGCACACATACACACGGAGATCGGGAACAAGCACAGATCTTAATTTTATTCATTAAAATTAGATTCAGGATTCAAATTTTATTTTGACTCAATTAAAGTAAACACGTGCTCGTGACGGAAATAGAACGACACAAAGCAGGCCTATGTCCACTGTCGTCTTTGCTTCTGCTGGTGGCTAACAAAACTGGACTGAATGAAAATTCGTGTAGGCCTATGTCTACTGTTGATTGGCAACAACTGACTGAATTAAAATAACACAGCACAAAGCAGACATATGTCCGATACGTCTCTGCTACTGTATCTGGTTGGGGAGGTGTGTGTGTGTGTGTGGGGAACTGTATGAAAATAACACAAAAACAGGCACATGTCCTCTACTATCTCTGCTACTGTAACTTGTTGGGGGGGGGGGGGGAACTGTAAAAAATAACACAAAGCAGACATATTCTTAGATATCGTCTATGCTAGTGTTGCTGGTTGGCAAAAAAAAAAATGACTACGAAATAATACAGCACGAAGCACTTACCGTTAGAGCTTTACTATTTGTTGACTGATAAAAGTCCAATGAAATGTCCAATGGAAAAGTCCAATGAAAAAGTCCAATTGAAAAGTCCAATGAAAAGGTCCAATGGAAAAGTCTAATGAAAAAGTCCAATGAAAGGTCCAATGAAACAGTCCAATGAAAAAGAACAAGAATTAGATGTGACTAATTTCGAGGTTGTCGACATTTGTTCAGGCTGGTTGGCAAGAGCTCAGGTTGAAGAAAAAAAAAATGTCTTACAGAATACCTTAGGGCCTTCCGCATTTTTCGAATCTCAACAACATTTATTAATACTGATGCATCAATAACTTAATTTAAAAACGGAATTTCTGTTAAAGTTTTGATTAGTCATGACATACATAATTTTTAAAGACATAAATGCACATATATGCTTCAGTGGACCGTGAATTGAGTTTCTGTAACTCCAGGTGCACATGTACATCAATCAACTACTAATACTTATTTTATTAAACCATGTTCCAGTGCACGTTTCATTTCAAAAACAAACAAACACGTTTCATTTTATGGCACAAACAAACACGTTTCTTTTCATGGCACAAACAAACACGTTTCTTTTCATGGCACAAACAAACACGTTTCTTTTTATGGCACAAACAAACACGTTTCATTTTATGGCACAAACAAACACGTTTCATTTTATGGCACAAACACATTTAATAGCACAAGCAAACATGTTTCATTTTTTTAATGACAAATACGAAAATATGTCTCATTAAACCATGACTTCTTCAAGTTTGATTAAGTCATGTCCCAATGAAGTGTCTGTTTTATGGCCATTGTAGTACATATTTAATTAAACCACTGCCCATTATAACCATATAATTGGTGAATTCATAGTTTTCATTATAACTTTTTTTAACTGATCTCAATACCACATTTATGCTTTAAAAGTGTCCGCAGTGAAGGGTTATACCAAAGCTCATTATAACTATATATTTCTTAAACATGTTTTTAAAACTACACATTCGTTAAAACACTGTATAACAACTTTATATTCACTAAACCATGGCTAATATTACTATTTCCATATAATAATATAACTTTGCCTTTCATGAAACCATACTTCATTAAACTACGGTTAACATAACCATATACTTCATTAAACTATGGCTAATAATTAAATGTTTCATTAAACATTGGATAAGATAGTTACATGTGTAATTCCATTAAACCATGGCTAATGTATCTACGTATTTCGTGAAAACACAACACATTACATCAAGGTACAATAAATATTTGATTTGGAAAAAAAAATGGGGGTTGTTATTGTAAAATATGAACAAAACGATACAACAAGCACTTCATTACCATCACTAAACACTTCGTGTTTGTACTACTTTCCTTGATAGAAATATAACTTATTTGAAAAAAAACAACAAAAAAGAAAATATTTGATATTTAAAATGCCTTCCAAAAGTTTGTTCAAATATTTTATTTTTCTCTCCGAAGCCTGTGAAAACAGGATTGTTCGTATCACGCATCCTCTGCAATACAAGCAGCAGTTACCCGCTCATTGGATGACATCCACCTAGTTAAATATAATTTTTTAAAAAGGTTTTTTTGGGGGGAAGTAACTCTGGCTTATTAAGTGCGGGGTGACATCTAATTCGCTGAAATATTTTATTCAATCTCCGCGCTAAGTGTATTCCATTGAATCAATGACTTTGACACGAACAAACCATTGTCCAAATGAGTATTTGTTTAGCGTTAACGGAGTGGTGCGTGGCGCCCATTTTGATCACATGGGGTGCGTCATAAAACAACTTTTGTAGGTTTTCTCTCTCTTTTGTTTTTGTCTTTTAGGGGGTGTCTTTTCTTTTTCTTTTTTTTAACACGGGACACTTGCTAAATGAATATAGCAACGGAGCTTTAAGGAGCAAACATCCGTGCCTGACTTGACTACAGGATGGGGATCCGTGAACAAGCTTCAACAAATAGTGGGCTACGGCGCATTTAATGTGGGACTAAAAACAACAGCAACAGCAACAACATCAACAAATATACGTGATCGACAGCAAGCTACGATAATCTGAAAATACTTTAGAGATAAAGTCAAGTTCGCATTTAAATATATGACCAAAAGCGAGGTAGACAAAGGCTGAAAACAGAAAGAAAATGGGTAGCGGGACAGGATGTAGCACCTCATGCAATGGGCTCTGTTTAACCGTCAAACCTTTCTGAGTGGAAAATCATCGGTCAATAAGTACAGTGGAATGGGGTGGGGTGGGATGGGACAGAGATAGGGGATTTAACTTTTCGCTTACATTTCCTGGTTTGCAAATATAGTTAGCGATCATTAAAACTGCGTGTGGTCCCAACCCGGTTCTGTTTATTTCAACAAGACAAGTAACGGAGACAGGGGAGGCAGTTTTAGCGGTAGGCGCCATTATTGCCAACTGCAACTCCAGTTGTTAGCTATTGAAAGTTCATCTGCATTGTAATAAAATAATTCTTTTATTATGTTTTCTTCATGAATCTTCTTTTGTTTTAAAATATGTCATTATCACATGTGCTTGCATTTAAACAGATACACATAGATATGTGATGTGTGTGTATTTCTATATCTCTCATAGATAGATTGCAATCATACAAATAAGCCATTTTAAAATTTTGTTTCTCAATTTTAGACGTTGACATTCCTTGTGTATGATTAAAAATTTTTTTTTTTAAATCCAACGATAAATTGTAACAAACTATATTCATATACCAATAACATCATTTAAATAACTTTAGTTTAAAGTGTTTCAGTTTCAAAGGAAATTCTTGGCGATATCAGGTGTCGATGGTGAAACTAGCAACAGCAATAGTTAATCTCTCATTAACATGTGTAATATTGACACTGCCAACAGCAATAGTTAATCTTTCATTAACATGTGTAATATTGACACTGCCAACAGCAATAGTTAATCTTTCATTAACATGTGTAATATTGACACTGCCAACAGCAATAGTTAATCTCTCATTAGCATGTATAATATTGACACTGCCAACAGAAAGAGATAATCTCTCATTAGCATGTATAATATTGACACTGCCAACAGCAATAGTTAATCTCTCATTAGCATGTATAATATTGACACTGCCAACAGAAATAGATAATCTCTCATTAACATGTATAATATTGACACTGCCAACAGAAATAGATAATCTCTCATTAACATGTATAATATTGACACTGCCAACAGAAATAGATAATCTCTCATTAACATGTATAATATTGACACTGCCAACAGAAATAGATAATCTCTCATTAACATGTATAATATTGACACTGCCAACAGAAATAGATAATCTCTCATTAACATGTATAATATTGACACTGCCAACAGAAATAGATAATCTCTCATTAACATGTATAATATTGACACTGCCAACAGAAATAGATAATCTCTCATTAACATGTATAATATTGACACTGCCAACAGAAATAGATAATCTCTCATTAACATGTATAATATTGACACTGCCAACAGAAATAGATAATCTCTCATTAACACGTGTAATATTGACACCGCAAAGAGCTTCGTCTCGCGACACCCCTAAATGACGACAGAAATGGTGAGTGACGTGTGTCAGACAGGCAAACAGCAATAGTTAATATCTCATTAACATCGCAAAGGGCTTCGGCTCTCGACACCCCTAAATGAAGAACTGGAGATTGGCACATGTCACAATGGTGAAATGTTACAATCTCAAGACTGCTCCTAAAAAAAAAATAATAAAACTGTTCCTGTTTGTCAGTTCTGCAGAAGGAAATGTAGTTTACTGAGCATTTATGGTCATGCATGACCATGTGATGTTGATTAACTTGTACAGAGTTATGCCCCCTTGGCAGTATTCCGTTCTCTCTGATGAGGGCGCTCGAAGTTCTAGACTAGAGGGACGATGTCATTCACTTTCCACGATGATTCTACTGCAGCAAATCGAACTGCCACCCTTTGTGTTGTGATCAGGTTATCTAATGTCCTTGACTGTGAAGAGATCGCCTAAATGAACTACAGTACTTATAATATGAATAAAAATAAATCTTCTTGGAATGTATGGTTAAATGAATCAAATCTACGTTTTAAAAAAAAATAATGTTTGAATAGCATTCGTACTATTTCAGCTAACATTTCCAATTCAAGATAAACTCAAGGTGATATAATTTTGCATTTGTTCGTTCGACTGGTTGGTCATGAATGTGGTATTGTGACTGATACTATTTCTTGTGTGTGACTCTCTAGAGCTGGTTCTTTGGGGTGTGAAATTCAACGTCCCACTGTTTCTCCTATTCCTGAGGAATGTTAAGATTTTTCGAGGTTTTTAAATTATTTATTAATAGTTTCAGGCCGCTTTCAAGATTTAAATTCAAAATATTCTGTTGCTTAATCTTAAATAATATTTCGATTAAATAAGAGAATCTGCAGTATTAAAATTAATCAGTTATATTTACATTCTTTGAATCAAAACTCAACAATATATCTAACAATAAAATATCTTTAAATGACACTTTTTAATGCCAAAATTAAAACGTTTTCTTTAAATGACATCGAAAAAAATGTTACTTAACGGACTTTTAAAAGGCGGACATTTTTGTTTCCTTTATCAAACATAAAAAAGATAGAAATGTATTTTTTTCCTTGCAACAAACAATAAACTTTCTGCATCCGCCGCTAACTGAATGTGAGAGAGGACTACTACCGGTAGTTCAAAATTTTGTCAGTTTCTTGTTGTACGGTAGATTCATAGTAAGGGAGTTTACTCTTCAAGAAATGACTGCACATGGGATCTTTTTTATTAGCGACCTTCGCAAGCCACGTTCCCTCCTTACTGTCGAACCCACTGAAATAAATAACTAAAAAAATATATGTATATATATTTTGCTCAGTGGCCGAGGTTAACAAAAGCGAATGTCTCTTAATTAGACATTTAACAAGATTACAAACAACGGTTGTCACTTGATCTCGCACTTAGATTGTTTGATAGTGGCAAACACTGAGGCTCCCATCGTAGCTAAAGGTTATTTCCAACAGTTACCGTTTTCACACCCTTGTTTAAGTAATTGTGCGATTCATATTCTCTTGTGTGTGTGTGTGTGTGTGTGTGTGTGTGCATGCGTGCGTGTGGTGTTATAATTTCAATTAACAGTCCTTGTGGTGGGAGTTGAAAATAATTACTTTTGTCCCAGTTATTAATCTACAAGGCCGTGCGTGCTTTCAGCTTTAGAATGGTCAATTCTGAATACATGTTCATGTGTTCCTGGCACCATTGAATAAATGAGATACCTGTTGATATTGAAGCTAAAGATGGTCACGTGACAGAGAGCTGCATTCTATTATATATCTTTATCATCTTCAGCAATTAAATCCAATTTAGTATTTCAATATCTGAATGTATGTATTTTTAAACCATCTGTTTATCAAAATTTTAACTTTTCTAGTCAAAATATTTTCTTTTTAAATTCAGATATCTAAGTAAAAATAAACGCACATACATTTTATCAAGTATCCAGAAACAAGACCAAAAAGATTGAAACACATTGAACAAGTATCCAAACGGAGAACTAAAACTCAAACACATCATACCCATAATACCAAAAACCTGAAACATACATCATTTCAAGTTATTTAGAGATAAGTCCATAAAAACCTGAAACATACATTTCAAATTTTTTGAGAAGACCAACCCCCCCCCCCCCCTTCAGAAATATACATGATATCAAGTGTCCAGAGAAGAAGTCCAAAAATTGAAATGGAAATGTACATCAATTATTCAGAGATAAAACCAAAGTCAGAAACATACATCACATGAAGTTTTCAGAGATAAAACCAAATTAAAAAAAAAAAAAAAAAGAAAAAGAAAAAACATAACATTGCATTAAGTCTCCAAAGGCAAGACCCAAAAGACTTAAAGCAGGTCAAGGTAATATTTAGACTTTATTTTCAATTCTGACAAACAAAACAGATGAAACAATTATTTAGATTCCAGGATGACAGTTCTTCATTGTGTATAGTGGCAATGTACAAAGAAAAAACAACAATAAAAGGAAATAAAATTTTCTGAGTAATAATTAATCAATTTTCGTCTAAAGTCTCTTTAACAAAATAGAAAATTAAATAATAAAAATGGAATCAATTATTTAGATTCTAGAATGACAGATCCTCATTAAGTATAGTAGCAATGCACCAAGAATATAAGGAAATAACATTTTCTGAGAAATAATTAATTATAGTTTTTGTCTAGTCACTTTGAAGAAAATAAAAAATTAAATAACAAAAATAGAATATTATACAGTTAAAAACTCCTCGCCTAATCCTATAATAAAGTCAACATAGCACGAGAAATTTTGATTAGGAATACATAGAATATTGCTATTTTTAAATTCAATAATACAGAAACAGTAACACTATCATTACATTAAAAAAATACAGAAATAGTAATGCCTCCTCAGTGTGTTATATAAATGCACATCCCATCCACATTCAACCGTAAAAAATATTATTAAAAAATATTCACGGATCCTCATAAATGCATCATAAAAATTGAAAAAAGCACTTTATAAACATATAAGTGTTAAGTATAAAGTTCTACTCATATTGGAACTAATACAATGTTATCTGACTGCCTGTACAAAAAGAGAAACAGAAAAAAATGACACATTTACAGTCAGTTGGGACATAAATGACACATTTACAGTCAGTTGGGATATAAATGACACATTTACAATAAGTTGGGACATAAATGACACATTTACAGTCAGTTGGGACATAAATGACACATTTACAGTCAGTTGGGACATAAATGACACATTTACAGTCAGTTAGGACATAAATGACACATTTACAGTCAGTTGGGACATAAATGCTCTGGGTGTAAACAGGTAGATGTTATATTTCAAGATCTGCATAATTTATTAATGAGACTATCTCTAGCTCAACCAAATGTAAACTGTCAACATTTGAATGCACACAATTACTGGACAGCCAAATCATTAACAAGAATTTGCTAAGTGCTAACTCACTGAACCAACTATTTTTAGCACTGACTGCTGGGAAATAAAATAAATGCTTCATGCAGATTCTCATGGTTGTAACATAGCTACTTTACCTTTCAGATTTCAGCAAAGATTTCTTGATCTATACACATTTTACAAGATGGGCTGACTATACCTTTACAAAACGAGAAGATACGTATATAGGATTCACTCTTGAGTACCAAGTACAATGTACACTATACTATTATTATTATTTTATAATAAAGAAAACTAAGGACCAGTTCTATTTAAAAAAACAAACATTATTATATAAATGCCTTTCACACGTAATGTTCCTTCCTTGCTATTTCTACCAATCATGTTCAATGAATCAGAAACCTTTTCGTGTGCTATCCCTCTCTTCTTCATTCAGAAACTTTTTTGTTAAATTCACAAGATCATCTGTAACAAACACAATTAAAAATCTTAATTAATAAACAGGTATATTTGTAGAGAAGAGAGATTTTTTTTTTACACAGAGCTAAATCAGAAAAACAAGATCAAGTATCAGTGTGCAACTAGCATGATTTTGGCAAGGGAGTTAACAATGAAATTTTCTTCTGATCAGTCTTTGATGATTCTGAAAGCCTCACTGCTAAAGATACCAACAACAGTAACAACAAAAATACTAGTAGTTTTGTGAAACTTGATTAAATAAAATTTTCATTATGAAGAAAGCCTTGTACTGTTGTAGACAATTTATTATTAACTAAACACAGCTACAAATACAAAGCTTTTTGTCATTAATTTATATAATCAGAGTTCAAAGTAAAAGACTTACTTGCAAGAATTGTAGTTGTTCTGACTGCAGTTTCATTATTGTCCGTATATTCATCATACCGAATCACTCCAGACACAAACACTCTGTCTCTTAAAAAAATAAATAAATAGATAAAGGCAAAATTAATGATTTGTGTGAAAAATATGTGAATTTATAAGAATGCACCATATACCTGTATTCTAACTAAATAGATAATTAACTTGAAGACTCAGGAATTATTTGTGTTCACTCATTTCAAAACATATCAACCTTATCTAATAACAGATAAAAAGTCCAACCGCTCAGATATGATCACATTTATGACAAAAAATTATATAGAGAAACAAATGATAATGAAATACAATGTAGTTCGTGAAATGAAATCTCTCCAAAAGTAAATTTTAAAATTTGAAACTATGCCGTGTTTTCCTTTGCAGACTTCATTACTATTCAATTTATATGCTAAGTGTTGTGCAAATGTGCATGCACAAATGTGGGCGAGTATGAGATAATATAATGTTGCATTCGCTTACAACTTTACATTATTATTACCGGTCTTAAGAAAAAAACTACAATAGCAGGTACATTACATATATGTCAACTAAATTATTAAAATTTATTTTTCATAGATTCAATATCAAAGCATTAGTTATTTTCATGATGAAAATATAAACTGGCTAATTAAATCTAATTATTCCATTTGACTAAATTCAAGTGATCACACAGCCCATGTCTATAATTTCAACAAAATTAATGAAGATATTTAAGTAAATGCACTATGATTCAAACTAAGATTTTGTATCTTGATATGATCTGACTGCTCAAGTAGTGATTTTTTTTTTTACTTATGAACAGTTATGGAACTGCAAATCACATATATAAACAATATCCCAGTAACAGTGTTCAATTGGACCATTATAACAATACATATACAGAAATACATTATGATTTAATTATTTGTATTTACCTCATATATATATATATTGTATGATATGTGAAGAAAACAGGAAACAATAAATATTCGAAATAAACAATAACAATAACAGGGTTCCTGCCCCAAGTTAAAAATGATTTTCCAGACTTTTTACAGACCAAATTAAAAAAAAAAAATTCTAGACCTATACTGTGGACAGTGATTATATCCTGATATTGAGGGATGGGGAGTAGGCTATGTTATAGTGTGTGTTAGAGTATTCATCTTTAACCTTAAATATTGATTAAAGAAAACTGCATTTTGCTAAAAGTGCCTATGTTATAAAACCAGTTAGTTTGTACTTTTGATTGATATATGTTGGTTTGATGGATTTGTATGTATGTATTTTGTGATTTGGAATGGATGATGGTGCTGTTTGGACTTGACATCACACATTTTATTATGTTTTAAGATTAATTCTTTAGATTTTGGGTCAATCAATGGTTGTATTATGAAGTATGATTTTAGTAGATTTGATGTATATTTGTTTTAGTATTTAACTCACTAACGAATTATAATTAATGATTAAAAGATGTACAACAAACACAAAAGCAATGTTTCACGAGCATTTTCGCCCAGGTTGGACCCCAAGCCCTCTAGGGTGATCACAGAAGGCCACCCACTCACTAGATAAGAAAGGCAGTCCAGTCAGAAAGAGGGTAAATACAGTGGAGCCCCACTATAACACAAATTTGGATATAATGCGGTCGTGGCATGGCTCCCAAAATTTCGTATATTCATTCACGCATAATGCATTCCATTTAATAAACCCTGCAATAACGTGATCCTATTTTATGGACCCCAATTATCGCGTTATAGCGAGGTTTCATTGTATATTCATTTTGGATTGTTGTAAAGGCCACCAACCAGCAAGTCTGCCAGTGAGTCACTGTAAGAACCAGTTAGGAGATATACATTTGAATTGTGTTGTGGTTGCTGTTTTGTTGGTAATGGCTCAAGCAGAGATTAGTTTAGGCAGACCTACTCACCCTCAAATTAGACACAATATCATATTAACAATAGAACTGATGAAGAACCTTTGTGGACATGATGTGATGCTTCAAACTCTACCATGATCTAGGACATTCAATGTGAAATGTTTCGCTAGCCATATTTATGATGCATTGTTTAATAGCCCACAGCACCATGTAAGTGTGAACACACTGCATTCATAAGTGTACTTATTTGATGGATTTTGCTTTGTATAAATGCCTACACGAAACAAAATAAATGTGACTTGTGCCAGCAACAACGCGCCTGGAGTGTCCAATGAGAAATAAAGAAATGTGTGTGATACAACCTTTAATCAATCCCAGTGTTGATTTACTGAATATTACTGATCAATAACAAAATATAGTGATATATATATATATGAAAGAAATGTACATTTTCCACATAAGTCTGTACATGCACACACCTAAAAGGGATTCGATAAATAATCATTACTGACTCAATGAACAGGTGAAAAATAGAAACAATTTTCCGTGACTAAAAACATATATCAATTTGTAAAAATTTAATAACTACTTTGCTTTCATATTCGTTAATACAAGCCTTGGATGCTGAATTCCTATCCATAAAAAGCAAGTACATGTAATTTAAAATTATCATACCCTACACGATAATGTCATTAATTTTCTGACCTATGCAGGCACTCATATACCTACATATGCAAAGACAGGAAAATAGAAAAAAAAAACATTTCCTGCAAAAAAGTGGAATACAACAGTAAAATTAAAGATACAGAGAACGTGCTCAAAATAAAGAAAATAACTTTGAGCAACATCCTACCTAAAGAGCCATTCTCTAATTTACAGTCATATGACATCATCAGCTGAAATAAATTTCTCTAAATTAAATTTGGGAGCATTCTAAAAGGCAAGTCCAACATCACCACTTTATGGGTATAATACTAAAACAAATCATAAATCCAACAAGCTTTAATCAAGACAAGTCATAATCCTGATTTGTTCAGTTTGATGCTGTGCCACTGTAGGCATAGATATTTATTCAGTCTGACGAAATTCGAGAAGCATTCAATGTTCTGGAGCCCTATTTGCAAAAAGAAGTTACTGATGTGATTGAGTGGTTCAAAAATAATACCTTAAAGGTACTGCTGTTTGTGCCGCCACCACCACTACCACCACCCCCATTTCCAGTTTTATGGTCTTAGTATGAGTCTATACAAGTGGGAATTCCACGTACCCCAAGTACCACTGAAGCTTGGCATGGTGGCTGGAAGAACATAGCCTGGCAAGAGCACACTGGAGTCTATAATATCATCAAAGAATTTCAGAAAGAATGGCAAGGTAGAGATCAACTTCAATGCATAATGCACGGTGAACCCTGTCCAAAATACAAGGCTACTATTGATTGAAAAACAATAATTTTTAATGTTGTGAACGATCAGTGAAAATCAACTGTAATTCATGGTATTGCTTATAGTGTTTTATTTCAATTAAATTATTGTTTAATTAAAACGACTTTAATAAATTAATCCACTTGTTTCTTTAAAAAAAAATAAAATTTTAAAGTAAATAATAGTGTTTATTGTATGTATGCAACTTATGTATTATGTTTATCCTAGATTTATTTTATATATGCATCAAACCAGTGTAAATATGAAACTACCAAATAAAATTAAATTTTAAAATTGTCATGATTTTTTAAATTTGTTGATGTATTATGAGAACTTTGACTCTTCGTGATTATGGCCTGTCAGTTACCCCAGTAATTTAAAGGCACATACAGGACAAGAAATTATTTTTTTCTTGCTTAATTTTATTTCAGTTTTGAGATTTTAACACTTTTGTATACACATTGATTATTGATATCTTCATTTGCAGAAAATGTTTTCTTATTAAAAACTGTGTTTTTTTGTGCAAATAAAATAGTTTATCTAACCTACCTGTTTTCGAAAAAAAGCATTTTCTTTGCATAGTATAGTCCACTTTGCATCCTGTTACCTGCCATTTTTAAAAACTAAATCATAGTATTATATATATAGAATTAAGTTGTATTACCTCCCCTAGTAAAAAAAAAACGTTTGCTGCACGTTTCTTAACACCTCATATGCACATGGTTTGAGAAACCTTGACCCACTACAAGTGCTTGATTGGTATAAAGTCATTTAGTACAAAAGTGAAAATCGCTCTTTGGTTGGTTAAAACATCAGTTGTTATGCGTTACATATTAAATCCTGGCATTTCCAAATGGCTGCCAATGATTTTTGCATGGCCATGTGCTCGATACTAATCAGACAAAATTAGTCTCTCTAAGCAATTAACAGTGTCGCTCGAAACAAAAAGTATCAATAACTTAACAGCTCGAGAAGCTAGCAAAGCTCAATGGAAAAAGTGGAAAGCAGTGCAGGACATTTCTAGAGGTCCTAACATAATGCCATTTGCAGACAACATAACTGTTCTTTGTGTGTAGTAATATAGGCTTGTTTATGCAGGAGATCATCACATGATAATGAAAGGGAGCTAAAATGTTGGAGTATAAATCAGTCAAAGCCGCTGCATTGTCCTGCAGTGCAGACAATGTGTGCAACGTATAGTACAACAGCGAGAGACACAAATGCAGCAGATGTCAAGTGTCACACCCTTAATATAAAAGAGTGGTTGTGTGGCTTTCCATGTTGATATCAAGCACACTCGCATGCATACATTGGTAACATAAAAGAGCTTATTGAAATCCTTATTTAATCATTTATTTAATCATTTACATTACAATATCCAATAGCACTACTTCAGTTGTTTAAATGAATATGAATTGCCTATTCTTATTAAAGAAACCACAATTTTTTAAACCTTAATGAGGAAAACAAACATATCTCAAAAATATGTCAGTTAACACATCTACCCCTTCATGATGATGAAAGTAAGCAATGTTGTATTCCTTTTTAAGGAAGAAAATAAAAATAATCTTACCCCTTCTTTATGTTGTAAGCAACTTTCTCTCGTAAACCAGGTCTGAAAACACTGATACGATGCCAGTCAACACGTGATACTGTCTGACCTGTGCAAGAAAAAATAAATTTCACACCTGATATACATTTTTAATTTTAAAAAAAAGCTGAAGATAAGATGCTGGTAACAATAAAAATCAAAAGAGGAAACCCCTGAAATTTTAAATCACTTAGTCCAACAGTAAACATACTTCTGTGAACAGACGTATCTAAATTCCTCATGTACGAAGGCATATGAAGTGACTCCACATAAAGTGCCGCTAGATCAACAGGCATCTCCAATAAATTGCTTTTAAGATTTGTCAGTGCTCCATCTCATCTAACTTCTAAGATTGCCATTTATTGTAAATATATCAAGGCATGACAAATTCCACGGTATTATTTTTTCAATTATGTAAGACTATGGGGTAAAATAGTGATGCAATCTGTATAAAAATATATTTGACATAACTTCCCTGCACGTCATGCAGTCTGGGTAATTCAATTTGACTAAAATCTTCTTCCCACCAAAAGCTTTAGGTATTAATAACAATGTTTACCAAACACCCCCCCCCAAAAAAAAAAAAAGTTGACCATCACTGAGAGCAGCATGAGTAGCACGTTGTACCTGAATCGATTCCGAAGAAGTGAACAATGCTGAGAGTAGCATTTATCAAAATCAACATACAAACTAAAAAGATGACATAGTATGGGCAATGGATAAAATCACACCCTCTCCCAAGTGACCCAGGGTAAATAGGCAGTCTTAGAAAATAACTTGTGTGGGCATTTTAACAGCCAAGAATTACAACATTCAAGGACCACCAGCATGTGCAGTAAAGCTTGTTAAAAAAAGAAATCAAAACTATGACATTATGCATTTTTGTGGCAAATATATTAAGACAATATGAGCAAATTTTATACCAATACAAATTGGCTCAATGAATTCTTGTAGTGCTAGAATGAGCAACACATACCAACTCTGAAATGAGAAGGCTTTATTAAAATTCAAATAAATTCACAAAACTTTCGCCCTTTTTAAATTAAAAAAGGATAAATAAAAGGATATAAATATGAATTTATAATTTTATCTAGTGAAAACTACTTTCAATGGCAAAATAAATAAAATAGCAAATGTTAAAAATGTAAAAAAAATATTTTTGTTCAATATTACGTGCCTATATTTGTCCTTAATGCTTCATACACACACATAATTTTGAATCCACTAACAACTATATAATGATGTAATTCGTCGCACTCAATATCTGTAATAATAAATATTAGTTAAATGTGAAATCAGCTACTTAAATCCACATCAGTAAAGTGTATTTTACTTTCTGTTAGTGTGTAGGTGTACATGCATGTGCATTATCGACAAGGAAATAATTGTATGTTTAAATTTAATTTCAGATTTACCATCAGGTTTGGTGTAAACATTGTTAGTCGCAAGTGAAAAAACCACTACTGGATGTGCATCAGAACCTCGCAACTCAGCATCGCGGCCCACACGACCCAACAAGTTTACCTGGTTGATGCCTGCAAAGTAAATTGACCAAACACGAAGGAAAATAATGCATAGTACAAGTATGAACTAAGAAGATAAAAGCAATACAATACATGAAACAGTTTGACAACTAAGGCAAAACATGTCAGTGGCAAATGAAATAATGAATCAATTTAAAACTGTCAATAGTACAAGCCATCCTAAAATAAAGCTTGGCTTTATGAAGCTCAGTGACAATTAAAAATATGCATTTAAACACTAAAAGGACAGATATACAGTACTTTTCTCATATCTGCCTTGTGTTACTACTGCTTCTTCATCTTCGGTGCTGGTTGCAAAATATCGTCCACTCTGAGGCCTAATTTTAAGTCTCTGCACTTGTCTTAGACCCTGTAGGAAATGGGTGTTAATTCAATCAAAATTAAACTCAGATCACACTATAATGAAAAAGAAAAGTTTAGTTATCTGTCAACAAAAATGCAAACAAAGTGCAGTTTCAGTAAATATTAACTGCAAGTAATTAAATCTGTAAACTAAAAATGAAAATAAAAACAGTAAATATTATCAGAATCACTAGAATGAATAGTGTACAATAATTGTTACTTTGATCAAATTAGGTAGCGGCACAGTCGCCCGCCAGCCGCAATACTTTTGTAAAAGTGCACAGTTTCGCTACTTTTCATTCACTGATTTCTCAACAACCACAGTCGTTAATTATCATCTCTGTTGTAAATTGTATTAACAATGTTTGATAATATCTGTCACTTGTGTCAGACAATGATCACACATTGATCCTAGATCGTTTTTCCCCACAAAAAAAAATGGTTTATTAACTAAGTTATGATTGTTCATGAATATAATTAATCATAATGGGTAGCGCCAATAGCAACAGCCCCAAATATGCATTAATTATTTAGTTTTTGTGTGGCTATACCCAATCATTGTATCTTTTAAGAGTTGGTAATAGGTAAAATTATTGTTAGGGTTCATTTTACTTGTAAAAATTGACCAAGACTTTGACTTTTTTGAGGGACCATGTTTCAGAATACATAATAGTTTAATACTATTGTTTTTATTTCAACTTGCCACTAGGTTTCAATTACTAATTATTACTAATTACTAAGTGAATTAGCCCTCTACCCTTATTTTTAAATAATCATAAATTTTAAAACATAAGACTAAGACTGTAAGAGTAAGACATTAACTAAATAAGTACATTTTAACCACAAATGTTGGCTAATTTTAAGTTGTTATTTCATTATAATTACTTAAACAAGTCAAATGGAACTCAAAATAAGCAAAAAAGCATTAATATGGTTCATTTTCAATGTTGGTTCAAAGTGCCATTGCTCAATCAATTTCATGAATTTGTGATTTTTCTAATTTTTGAGAATCAATAACTAAAAAATTAAGAAAGCTATTGCCTCAGATTCAGAACAAATCAGGCTTCATCAGTTCATGTCAGCATTGGATACATGAGGTATGTAAAAATGTAGCTCTGTCAGATAATCAGTTTTTACTTTAGGGTGATGCAATAATGGTAAAGTGTAAAATACGTGTAAAAAGCATTTTTTTCCCCATTTTTGAAAATTGCGTTAAAAAAAAGTAAGAAAGATTAACCATTTTTTTTCCCACCATGATTGTTATATGGTGTAAATTTCATTCATTTTCATTCAAAAACTTCAGTACTTGATACTGAATATTTCCAAGGGTCTACCAAATCGACGAACAATTTAGTGTAGATTTTAAGCAGAAATCGTGAAATAAAATATCTAGGCTATACAAAAGTTTATATGAGCATATACATTTTACAATACAACCTTTTAATACAGATTCTAAAAACTAGATGCATTTCAAAATAAAATTAAATATCTGATGTCACTTGTGCAGTAAAGTAGTATTGTCAATGTCAGTAATGGCGACAAGCCCGCGCAAGTGTTTTATTATCTTTAAAAAATTATTACTTACTCTCCCCAAGACTGCCATTAGTCGCATGATTCGCAAGTTAAGAAGGATGTAAGCTGTGAAACTTATGAATTAATCTTACAATTTTACTCAGTACTTGGACGTTTAGTTTCAGGCGACATGTGCCCGAGAGAAAAAAGTTTTGAGTAATGTCCCTTTAGATACTAGTTGCTAATGAGCTATATTTAACTAACTATGTTACGGTGAACGATATTTTGCAGTTATTAGAAATCATACGTATCACATTCTGACAGGTGTGATATGATATAAATTTTAGAATATTATGTTTGCACATCTATCTGCATCTTTCACATTGTCAAACGCGCATACATTAGCGCTTTTAAAAATTGCAAATTATAGAGCATTGCAGAAATATATTTCCACAATTTTGCATATCAAGAAAAATATACAATTAGTCTTATTATTAAATAAAATCTGTGAAAACATACACTACAGATTTCTTTAAGTAAGAGTAGCTGACCCCTCCACACTCAAGGCAATAAAGTATAATTATGTTTTAATATTATTAATTATAAATGTGTTTTTAACTAAAAAAAATACTTGACATTTTATTACTAAGAAAGGCTTTTCGCTTTCTTATTTGTAAAAGTATTTTTAGTTTGAATAATTTTTTGTAAACTGACTTCTTTCACCATGATTGAAAGACAGGTAAACAGATATTGAAGAAAGGGAGCCTTCCCACTAAGTCTTTAGACAAACCAGAATATAGTGTGGTAAGAAATGTGGTTGAATATGAAAAAGAGTGTAAATGTGTTCTAATAATCTGATATGATTAATGAAACGTTAACTCTAATATCTGCGCATTCAGAATTACAGAGCATAATTATTACTTAGGAACTCACCAGTGCAGAATAACATTCCTTAAGTTAAATTAATATATTATGTTAAAGTAATCAAGTTATACAGTAATGAAATCTAGTCTTAAGAGTACATTGGTTGAAATTGCTGACAATTAATTCAGTCTTCTGGGTGGGGCCTTTTTTTTTTTTTGCTGACATTTCTCCTCAGAGGCCATTGTAGACTTTTTATCATTAGATGTACTTGGTATTGTGTTGCTTCTGAGAGGACTTCATCTCCTCCCTATTTTCTGGAGGGGAGGATGGGTTGGTGGTGAACTGGAGGTGGTAGTAGTTTTTCTTCACATGCTGTTGGTGAGGTTGGAGTACTGGTGGTGGAGATGTAGCACCATTTAGGTAGAGTTATGTCCATTGTGGAGGTGGAGAGCCATACGGTGGTTTTTTTTTTTTAAATCTAAAGGGGGTAAGCATGCCTCAGGTGGGTGTGGGTGTTTTGATGCTAAGAATTTTTGAGATTTTGGTTGTGCACTTGGTTGGAAGTGGGTTTGTGTGGGCTTGAGTTTTTTAAAATAAATATAGTTGTTGGATTGATAAGAGTGGGGTAAGTTGCCTATAGAAGTTATCGGTGGGTGTTGGTGTGTGGGTTAGTGTTTTATATGAAAACGCTAAGTATAGGTTGTGTTGTGGATTGTGAAGAGATATGGGGAAGTAAAGTTTCAGTGAGTGTTTTGGCTGTGGGTTGTTTGGTTGAGGGAGCACTCACCCAGTGATCAATAGGTCGCTTGTGTGGTACTTATGGAAAAAGGTAATTATTATATTTACATGTGTTTACTTGAGCCACTAAAACTACCATCCAGAGAACTAAGTGCTGTAACAAACCAAAATTGCTAAAATATTAAAAAGGCCACTTCCAACATTCAACAATTGTTCAATGAAAAAAGAGCTCTAGCCAGAGAACATATTCATGGAGGTGGTGGGGAGAGGTGTTCAATGTTGGAAGTGGCCGTACCAAACAATGCCTCATCCAGCCCATGGGCCAGGCCTGCTTTAATATGAATATGCAAAATGATAAAAATTCTTAAGCAAAAATAATTCTTTTATGGAGCTTGGAGCCTAAAATCTCAATTCAGGTTTCTGAGCATAAGTGTCAAGTTTCCTGTCATCAAGATGAATCTATTGAAACAGGATACATTGGGTTAAAACGAGATTTTAGATTTTATAGCAAACAGACTTTCAAATTTATTTGAATAGATTTAGATAGAAGTATTGATTTGAACTTTCAGTATAGAGATGTCATAATTTAATTTTATTGTGATTAATATATACATTGATTTAGTCAAGTTAAGATGCAAGTTTTTATACATTGTAGTAGATATTATGCTGAAATACCTTTAAAACCTGTCATAAACTTTAAAAATTAAATAAAACAAACAAAAACATTATAAAGCAGTGGCAAGACCCACAATCTAAATAACTATCTGCTACAAGTCATCATGAAATCATTGAATAAAAATCTTCCAAGGTTTAGATACCAAACCAATCACCTTATTCTACTCTGGCTGAACACTTATTGTAATTTATTTTTATTCCTAAACCAGCTTTTGTTTAAAGCAGCAATACTCATTATTACTGCTGTATACTGAAATTTAAGAAAATAAAAAATATGCTTATATTTACTTTTTTATTGTAAAGCAAAAGCTCTAGTAACGAAAAAAACAATTGACCCTCATGTCACTGCACAGTAGCACTCAAAGTTTATAGTAAAAGGCAGGAAAATAGGAAATGAATATACATATTTCTTTTTTTTTCACTCATTTTTGCATATGTAAAAAATAAGGAGCAAAATATTTTGAGTATATCTCACATTTTCTTTCTAACATTTATATTTGACTTGTAGTTGCTTTATATCCATCAAAATGTATATGCTCAATGGTTATGCATTGGCTCTGAAAAAAACTGACTACAGATACAGAGGTAACAAAATTCCTCATTCAGCAGTAAGTCTGTTTCAGTTTATTTAAGATATGAAATTGCTGTTTGTTTTTTAATAATAATTTTAAAAAAATATTCACTCACATGATGATAAGTATCCTTAAGAGCAGAGTTTTTACATTTTAAACATCTACATCTTCTCAACAGCTGGAACAGGGTCTTTACCATTCAGTAAAAGGAGACTTTGAAGTGATTCAAAGAAGCAAGCTGGTCAGTCATGTTTTCCTTACACACGAGAAGATCGTCTCACAATGTGCAGAATTGTGGGCTACAGTGAGAATGCCTCTCATTACCAATGACAAGGCTGTGAAGTTTGGATTCTTGCCAATGTTTGCCCAGGTGACATCTTTTTCTTTCTGCCTTGTATCCACTGACATCACTTGTCTGATAGAGGCTGAAGGATTCTGATGGTTGGTTGACTGAAACATCAGAAGGAAGAAGAATTGGAAACCTGACAACGGCTCTTTGTTGACTGAATGTAACACTTGTCTGCAGATCAGAAGTAGCACCTGCATTGGCTTCTGGCAAAAGACATTCCTTCAGCTCCATGTAGAATTGTCCAGAGTAGAACACTTCAGTCCTGGAGCTGCGCTAGTGATTTTCTTCTGGCTTTGCAATAAATTCCTGAGCTTCCTCCTGAACTCGTTTCAAACTTGATCTGGTGAACTGGCAGCTCCCTTTTTTCCTAAGGCACAGATAATAATTCTTTCTGTGATATATTCTCTTCAACTTGATTTATTTTTTGAAAGCCTTTCTAAGTCTTCTTCGATGTCAACAATTTTGCCCTTTGCATCCGTCTTTTCCACGAAGAGACAATTTATGGACGTTTTGTTGACGTCTATGATGTACTACTTAATGCATGTTAGCTAACTGACACTAACCCTATCTGTAAACATACTACATGTAATAACTTAATGCATTTAATAGATAAAATCTGTTATGAATACTATAATAATAATGGATGATACAGCAATGCTCAAATTTGAAATGAATGACAACCACCAAAACATCCAGGCACACTTCACTTCCGAACACGGAATGTGTTTTGACAGATATGATTGGTCAACTGGAGAAGCAAACTACCAATTATTTCAGTATCTTTGGCTGGCAATTTGTTATATGTGCCTACAAGTACTTTACATAACGACTACCACTGACTGACGCCGACAAACACAGGGTAATTGTATACAAGACAAGCAGGTTTTTCGATAACTTATCGAAATTGAAAGCAGAAAATCGCTTCCATAAGTGGAAGATTAGAGGTAAGACCAGAAGATTCTTCTGCTCAAAAGGAAAAGTAGGCAGGTCTGGGGTGCCCATCGTACCACTCAACATTATATTGCGTGGTGTGCAATGGGTTTGCCGAAACATTTCAGAAGTTAAAGCTCATTTTATCCATTATTCCCTTTCTGAATGTCTGTTGAGAGTTTTTATAACTTGTGTTCCTTACCAGTTAGGTTATTTTTCCATTAAAAGTCACATTGTGAGTGAACATTGGAGCATTACCTTGACCGTGGGTTTTCTTCGTGAACGCAACAATGCATAAGCTGGCCATGTGAACTGGCTCACAAAACTCCCTCCCATATGTTTGAAGGTCAAGGATGCTTTAGCGTTCGTACAAATGGACAACAAAATTTAAAACTATAATATATATAGATGCATATAGTTTTAGGTCCAGGTTCAAAACAAGCAGTTATGTTTGCCAAAGTTCATCTAGCAACGATGTGATTAAGTACACTTATAAGCTAACACACAAATTACAAATATATAGTTATTTTAATTTAAATTGTAGTGAACAAAATTAAACTGGATTACAATCATATAATTCATAAATTTATCAGTTATAGTTCTTATTTACATTCATTTTGCAAACCGGTAATATTACAGTTAGTAAAAGTTTTACATGAATACTACATTTCTTATTTCTTGCATGTATACGATTATTATTCCTCAGAAACTCATTTGAGGTGAGCACTGACAAATTCCACTACATACAATGAATACAGCATGATTAGATGTCACATTACTTTTCTCATTCCTTTGATATTATATATTATTTTATATTAATTCATTATGCGCTAAGGGAATAAATCATCATATTTTAATTTCATTTCTGTGTTATTTTTGTTGTTGTCAGGCATCACAAGCTCATTCAGAAAATCTTGACACAAAATTGTATGTCATAAATTCATTTGACTTGTTTCATTTGCCTTTAATCAAGCCAATCAGTTTACTCTGAACTGATCTGTAACAATATAATATTAATAATCACAATCTGTATTAGTCCACAACTAAAACACTTCAAATTGAAATTTAGTAAATTTTTTTCTTTTTTAAAACTGTTTAATATTGAAGGATCACCTAAAACAAAAAAGTAACTAGCAAGACATTTAATAATCAGTAGGAAGCTGTTTATTATATTTTATCTGTATTGTTACTATTCATATTTAAAATATTTAAATGGTGTATGCATGTACCAGAAAATTTCAATGCCCGCTCACAATTTATTAGCGGGATGTTTATTTAATCAATGAAAAAGTTGTGTACTATAATGTTTTATTGATATTTTATATTTGCAGTACTAAGAATGTCTACTCAAATGATCTGAGCATTCAAATATTAGAATTTAATCAGAGAGGTTAAGCACGTTGTTGCTGGACTAGATAAACCTAATGTTGGCTTCCATTGAAATTTAATTTCAATATTTTGACATCATAAGCTGAAAGATGCATGAAACTTTTAAATCAATGAACAATGGATTATAAAGCAAAGCCACCTTCCATGAATGAAAAAACACCAAATCGTATGCAAGTGTTAGAGACAAAGAAGTGGTCAGCATATTAACCCATGATCCATGCATACATTGAAACACTCAAGAAGGTCAAAATCCAGTCCATAACACACTTTATTGAATTTGTTTTTCTTTTTAAATAGCTCATTTTGCATAATGGAAAGTGCCAGCAAAACCAAATGTCTTAATTTTATCAATGCAAACGTGGCACAAGGTTCCTCCATGATTTCCTTGAAGTTACAGAAAAACACCAAAGCAAATACACAAGAATATTTTCAAGAGTAGAAAAAATAGTCTGGAATGGATAGGGGGTTGAAAGTCTTGAGGAAATATACCAGTGTTTCTAGCTCTGAAAAATTCTGGTTATGAAGCAGAATTTAACTTTACAAAAAGAATAATTTTCACAAGAACTAAAGGTATAAATAACTAAATGTACTGCTTTACAAAAGTCAACAGCATTATCATTCCTCATTAATGGAAAATTCTCTGCCATCTTTTGAGTGAACTTGAACTGAAGACAAAGCACAAGCAAATAAACTTCCTGTTCCTACAGGTTTAGAGTACAAAATTTTCAAAATAAATCGGAAACAAAATTCTCCAGGTTAGTGCACGACTTCCCCACCCCACCACATCCACCAATAAAAAAAATAATAAGGAATAGTAAAGGAAAAAAAATTTGCTGGAACGCCGTTAATTTTGTAATACTTTTTGGTAAGTAAAAGATCACAATATTCAGTAAAACATTCAAGTAGTAAACTTTCTCTTAAAATATTTCTCAAAATCTTTGTTTTGTATTAATACAATAATTATTTTTTAAAAGTTAAGATGCAAGACTTTAAAATGTTACCATAACTACATAAGTTTATATTTTTAAGATCGATATATGTATTTAAGAAATTTGTCAAACATCTATAATAAAAATTAGACAGAACATATTTATAATGTTTCATTTATTTCCTTTTTTTGTAAACAAAAAGTGTGTTCAGAATATTATGAATGACTAGCAAACTAATATATTTTGACATATTTTACTCTACAGGCAATTTTTTGGCGAGCCTTTAAGAGGTTTGTATCTTGGGCTCAATGGTAAAGTAAAGGCAAGGCTGGCAAAATTCTGAGTACCCAAAGATTTAAGCTATATTTGGAGAGTAGTGTGTGGGATGGAAGGAATTTGCTCAGTAATAAATACTCCATTTAAGAAAAAAAAAGTAATGTGGTTTTTAGACATGGATGTAATATTAAATGCCTTTCACAACAAAACAAGCTCAACAAAACCCTACAGCTTTATATGCTAAGTCCATTCATTCTGTTACAATCAAAACCCTTTCCAAACACAACATTGTCATCATGCCGACTTGAGTGCCATGCACTCCAACTTCATGTACTCCAACTTCACTTCTACAATCTGCTAAATAGCAGCTCCAGTATACAGTCTGTGTGCTGATGAAGATAAGGAAAACACAACAGAAAGAGACAAAAACAATAGGGTTCAATTTGCTATAGCCCTGATGAGGGGATGGAGGGGTTACAAGAGAGAGAGAGCAGAAAAAAAACAAAAACCCACCAATTTAAAACGAAACTTCCACAGCACAAAATGCGTCATGGTGTGGCAATTAACATCATGACAAAAACAATATTTTTAGCTGTCCAATCCAGCTAAAAAAAAAAAAAAAAATCAAAGAAATAATTCACTTGGACAATCAAGTGAACCACAACAATCCATATCGTCAGGTCAAAAAGGACACTGTCGATATTGTGATTGTAGCTGCCTGCCCAGGAGACGAAAGCCCGTAAGTGGGCAACCGCAACTTTTCCTAAGGGCGAAACTAGTTCTATCACAGTCATGCTCTCTGAATGCCGAGTACAGACGTCATCAAATTATTACAGCAAACCCCAAAACATGTATGCTAAAAGTACACGTTCAAGGTGCTCTAGGCCAGGGAAGGAGGAAAAATAGCAGCAGTTGACAGAAAGAGCACTTCATAACTGTCTCCTGCTCCCAGTATTACCACAACACAAAATCAAATATTTCAGGGAACTAGGTAACCTGAAAATAACTTTAAATACCTGCAGTCTTAAGACACAAGACTCAGGCACAACTCTGTGGTGGGGTTGATAAGGAACCCGAAAACCAGCAAAGTTGAGATGTGGTTCTAAGTCTTCGGCAGTGCAAGAAATGACAACCACTAACATGACTGTATTAACAGTACAAAAAAAAATCTATTTAATAGTTGGCAATCAAGTGCAGACAAACTAAATTCTTTCTCTCCATGCAAGAATGATTGAACGACTGGCATGTTATGCCAAATTTACCATGAATGCCTGATTTATATAAAAAAAAAAAAAACTGGGCAAAGAGGTAAGCAATTCTGGACACAGGAATTTACAGGCAAACTTAAGGTTAAAATATGAATAAATTAAACTAACAATGAATTAGGAAAAAAAAAAAACAGCATATGTTTAAGTTCCATAAATTCAAAACTTAATGAAAAATCTTTTAAATTTCTCCTCTGGAACCTGTGCATTTGATCATGAACAGTTTGCTACTAAAAGGGTTGGAGATTAATTTTTCACAATAAATTTTGTAAATATGAAAAATAGAAAGCAAATATCACAACGATTCTCTCAAACCAAAATATTAATATCATACTTATGTAGTTATTACATTTAACACAAAAGCCACGAGCTGTTCATTTTCAAAGTTGCTTTTCAAAGGGAAAGTAAAAATATATCTCAATTTTTTAAAATGGTAATGTGAATACAGTAGAAACTGTTATTAAGAATGTTAAAAGATAATGCACATAAAACAAATATTTCAATTAAATCACATAGGAATTCCTGGTTCAATGTTCATATTAATAGCATTTGTCAAGATTCACAACTTCTATTTGCTGTTTTTACATTTAATGAACAAAAATCAAAGCACAAGCTTCAAATAATAATTTTTAAAAAATTATATATTTAAAAAAAACCACACAAAGAAACCACATATGAACAATCTAAAATTGTGTCTGAATGGAGAAGTAAACAAATGGTATCTCATTCCATGCCAAAAGCTAAACAGGCACCAAAAGTTGCTTTCTTGTTGTGATGTTGGTATTATTTTATTTGCTTGCAAAACTTTTCTTTGTGCAAGCTTTGGACAGTTTTGTTAATTTAGGGGCTGCTGAAATTGAAAGAAGCAGGAACTGTGCGGTTTGTGAAGAGGTACCCTCCACCCTGCTCAATCTTCTTGGACTCTGCAAAATACACAATGCACAATAAGTTCTATCCTAATATCTACAAAAGTATAATTAACAAAAACAAACCCCAACATATTTTTTCAACGCGGAAATAAACCCTATAAAAGAAAAGCAAAAGGTTACAAAAAAAACCTAACTAAATAAAATAATTAAAATTTAAAAAAAAATTTCTTCAAATACAAATGTAGAGTTAAAAAAAATCACCAAACACGACAGACTGGATTTACTAGATCTATAGGACAAATTGTGCATTTAACATTTAATAAAAAATATAATAACAAGTTGCACTTGTATGATCAAACAGAAATAGAACTAATAATTGAAAATGTGTCAGATGTAGGTTGTGTTTTAAAAGAGGTTGAAAGAGAATGTAGTTTTAAAATACATTGCTCAAAAATCCCCTGAAACCCATTCTAAAATGGAAAATGGGGTGGTGGTGGAGGATTTGCAATGGAAAGTTCAACTGTAATAATTTTATTTGAGGTTTAGGTTATCTTAAAACCAAATACCGCTTTGCAAATTGATATTTCTTTCTTGCAGGGTTTACCAACTAGGTAAACACTAGTTCTTATATTTGGAAACTCTCAGTAGCAGTGTATAAGTGTTTAACTAGGCACAAACTAGTTCCTGTATCTGAAAACTTTCAGGTAGCAGTATGTTAAGTGTTTGAAATATTAACTCATCCAGCAGAACTTTTCATGTTATAGTCAAAAAGAATTATAAAGAATTTCAAAACCATAACTGAACTGACAAGGCACTAGCTTTCATAAAACTGAAAGATTCATATTGTATAACTAAAACAGTAAATGGCACAAGTTTAAGAAAATTATGTATAAATGATCATTATAAATTTTAAACAAATGTAATTTCTTAAAAGTTATGAATTAAAATTTTTTGATGTTTCTCTATCACAAAACTATGCATATGATCTCAGAAATGCCTTTTTCTCCTTAGAGTGAAAAATGCTTGTTGCAGTGCTATTCTGTTTCTCAAAAGCTGTACCTCCTTTTCTTAAACACAAATTTCCCTTTCCATGTAGTCAAATTATAAATGTAAATTCATTCTGAAATTTGCATATATTATTAGGTAAAATGCAATGAGTTTTGCATTTCATAAACTGGCACTCCCAACACACTGAAGATTAGGAATAGAAGGGCAGCGCATCCTTCAGGTTGTTTCGGCAAACACAGAGAACTTCTAACGATGCCATTGAATGAATTGCATCTTTTTTCTTTTTTCCCTATTATTGCTGCAAGTCTGAGTAATGATGAGAGTAAATTTACCTCTATTGATGGCTGATGTGAATTCTTATTATTATCAACTGTTAATTTACATTACTCATTTCAAATTAGTTTCTGAAATTTTTAGTAGAAATGGTTATAAATTTCATGCAAACAATGACAATATCAGAAAAGACAAACAGAAACAGGACTGACCCATGTTCCCCATGAATCTTGCTTTAAAACTCAAGGCAATTTATTAAACCCCACACACAAAGGCTCAATTATGCATTGCATATGTTTAATTTACCAAATAACTTTTCTGGTCAATAATTTCAAAAGAATATTGCATATATTGACTTCAGTGAGCAGATAATGATTTATTAAATATCTTGTAATTTTCAAAATGTCACTGTTCATTGAAGATTGAATGCCATTTTGTACATGTGAACAGTTTTACAACATAAAGCCAACATTAAACATACTATACTGAACTTTACTTAGACCAATGAGCTCTGCCTACTAACTACAAATACAGTGGACTCCCACTATGACTGACTCAGATTACAATCTAGTTGCTTTATGATGAATATCTATATAAAATAAGGTTCACACAAAAAATAAAATGTCCTACTGGATTCATATGATACATGTATACTGGATTCGATGAGGTCTCCGGAATGGATTTGTATCATAAAGTGATGTAGCAAGAGGAAGTGTACTTCACAAGGAAATTGCGTTTGGCAATAATACATTTCTTGAAGTCCTCCAATCGACTGTTTCATGAAAATAAAATCAATTCTCTATACAATTAGCATACAATCTGATTAAACAGCCCCTTTGATGGTCAAGGCTTCTCTAGGGGAAAAAATCCTCACGAGAGAAAACATCAAACAATGCAAATATACAATCTCAAAAGTAAAAAAGAAAATTTTCTTTCTACTCCTATTGACGTGTTGTTCAAAGCCTTAAGGAGAGATATTATATTCACTGGTCTATATATTATTATTCTACACTATTTTCATTTATCTGTATTGAAAAGAAATTAACTAATTCAATACAATTTTGAATTTTACATACTTGGTGAGTCATACAAATTCTGGCTGAATTTTAATCCGGTTTTTATATTGCTGATATTCATTCTATGGGGTGTAGAATTGCTACACTTCAGTCATTTCATGAAAAAGTCCACTGGTGTACTTAATTTGATGGATATTCAATTAACATTAACTGTGGAACACAATTTGCCCAAAGATAGTTTTGTTTCAGAAGCCCCCATTATCACTAACTTCTTGATAATTAACCTTCAGTTTTTTTTCTTGCTCTTACTAATAACAAATGTGAAATCTCGTCTTTGTTTTTCCTCCTTTAGATACGTTTTATATGTAGAACTTCCACTCAAGACATTCTTTTTTTGCTCTCACAATATTGCAAAATGATTGCTTTTTCAAATTGGTGAAAACAATGATTGTTAAGCATATGGTGAAGGATGCCACAGAATGAGCATACTCAGCTTCTGTGCAAACAGAAACTTCTGAACTAAGAACCGACTAATCGATATTTAGCATAACTCGATGGGAGGCTTTCATTCACTCTACTCCCTCCAATTTTTTAACCTCCTCTACATTCATGAATGAAAATTTCCAATGACCTCTGAGGTCATCATGTAGATGAGACTTTCTGCTACAATAGGTCACAGTGCTATATTTATTCAGTTACTGTGTCCATTTATTGTAGTCTGAATGTTACTGTATTCCAAATGTAACAGTTTTTACTGATTTCCACACCCATTCCCCCAAAAAACACACAGCTAGATACACACACTCTCTAAAATGTTCTTTTACACATAAAAATAAGTTTTAATAAAAAGCAAGCAGAATGGACTGTTAAGACTTCATTAGTACATAATCTAGTTATCTCGCAATCGATTTAAAAAAAAAAAAAAAATCATCATTTTTCACTGACAAAAAAATTATTTGAATATATTCTTAAATAGGTGCCGTGTTGGCAAGCACATTCAGATTAAGAATAAGGTGTTAGATTACTGGAACACATTTATAACATTTTATATATACAGTAATGGACAAGTGACCCAATATCACATGACCTCTCAAACACATAAATCTGAACCAATTAAGCTCATAAATCAGGGAATGTCTATGTAAGGCAACATCAGTTGCCCCCACGAATGTTTACACAATTTGTATGGCAGGGAGTGGTGATAAAGAAGTCTTTATTTTGTTTATTTATTTAATGTAATTTATATAGTCTGTTCTGCAATCACATTTGTAAATTAGGACATTTTAGACAGACTTGCAATAACAAATCTTTCAAACAGTCAAGCATATTACAACACAGCACAGATTGAATCTCAAGTGTCCAATTAAATCTTATCAATCCAATCATGCTTTCTCTTACCAGAAGCAGCCTTGCGCTGATCTGCCAGTTTAAAGACATCTTCAATTTCTCGTTGCTGTGCAGGAGTTAGATGAGATGTTAATGCTAAATACCATCCACTGTCAGCAGCCTGCAGATCTGAGAGATACACACATACTGCATAATCAAACATGCTATAAATGGTAAGAATTCTCTCCTCTCTCTCCCAAGTTTAAAAAAAGCCCAACTATAAACAGATTTATTTTAAAAAAATAATCAAACTTGAGATTTGTTGTAAAATGGATGCTTTTGTTTCTTTAAAATTATCTTTATATAAAAAACTATGTGATAGGTAGAGTACTTATAGTAAACACTTATAGTAAACAAATTTTACACAATGTTCAAATCTCAAATTGAAATGTATAAAATTTGATGTGGTTAAATGAATAATAAAAACGTACTGCTGAGAATCTCCTTGAAAGCAACATATTCATCAACAGGGCATCGTTCATCATCAAGTGGGGTATGGAAGGTTTCCAGTTGAGTTTCTTCCGCACCATCATCACTATACTCATTATCACTATCATCATTGGCATCACCAGCCTAAAACAAGTATGTTAAATAGCTTGTCAACAGGCAAGTTATGTACAAGCACCCCTTAATTAGTGACATATTTTCACTTCTACTAGTAGCATATTTTAATGATGTTTCTCTCAAAACTTTAATTTCACACACTTTGTGTTAGTGTTTACAAATTTTATGATTTTAAAATTCCATCAAAGAAAAAACTTTTCTTCACAAAATTCTACCAACTGAGATGTGCAACCCAGCATCACTTTGATATTTAGGACAGATCATCAACAGCTGCCTATCCCACAAATTCTGCTTGCAAAATGTCAAATTTATACATGCAAGTGCAACCTTGGCTAAACTAAAAGACTGCAAAATCCTTGAACTTAGATTTTACTATGCTTTAGAAAAATTGCAGTCATGCTAAATAAGTTATTACCTGATGGTAAACACAAAATGTTAAATAATGCATTTTATTAACACAAACAAACCTGAGTTTCCAAACAAAACTATAACTTACATGTTAAATTTCTAATAGAACTGCTAAATAAGTTATTGAGTAAACACAAAATATTGAACAATCATTATGAAACATTTAGCATTTTTCAAAGATTAAGAGCTACTAATTATTATGAGTTCATAAAAAAATATTTGGTATTAACAATAATAAATTTCATTAGAATTTAGGTTACTATAAACTGATGGGTGTTAAAATATCTCTCAAATCTAAGCACCCCCCCTTTTTTTTGAAGGGCTTAAAATTTTAATGCTGATTACGTAATACTGTTATGATTTATCATAACAGTATTACAATGATTATGAAGTTTATTTATATTTTACATGAAATATTTACTGCCGAAATCTACATTCAAGCTATTTAATAGTCTGACTTCAAGCTAAACCATGATAATACTAATGTTCTTGCATCAAAATGTGTAATTGATCAGTTCTGGGGAGGAGATTTGCAACACACTATTCTGATTAGATATGCACCAGATATTAATAAATTACATGAACTGCCATGAGTTATGTTCAAGCTGTTCTACACACAGTCTGGCATTCGGCTCAGTCTATGCTCTAGCAGCTGGTATTGCTGTTGCAAGTCAGAGAAAACAAACCTGCAATTAAGCAGGCTGCTTGTGTATACCTGACTTGCAATGGGTGCTGTGCTTTGAACTTTTGACAGTTCTGGTTTACAAATGTCATTAACTGGTCATTGGTTCAATAAAAGAGATGTAAAATCTTGGATGTACATCATTATAAAAGCAAATCCAACCCAACAAGGATTTTTACACATTTGCATACTTTGATATCTTATTTTGCAGAAAATATGTGTTTTCTTATTAAAAATTGTGTTTTTTTGTGCAAATAAAGTTGTTTTTCCGACCTACCTGTGTTAAAAAAAATGTTTTTTTTGCATAGAATCGCCGATAATAGTCCATTTTGCTTCACAATATCCGCCATTTTTTAAAACTAAACCATAGAGTGTTATATATAGAATTAAAGGGAATGACCTCCCATATACTAAAAACGTAGGCTCGTTGTATTTTGACACGATATAAGCACGTGGTTTGACGAAACCTTGACCCACTACAAGGGCTTGTGTGGTGTGTCAAGTAGTACAAAAGTGAAAATCGTTCTTTGGTTGGTTAAAAAAGCGGTTGCTGAGGATTGCATATTCAAATCTGGGCATTTTCAAAATGGCCACCAGCAAATTTTGCGTCACCTCATGCTCAGTTCTAATCATACAAAATTATTTTCTCTAAGATCAATGGGGAAAGCGGAAAGCAACGCAAAACAATCGTAAATTTACATGCTTTGACACCCCACCCCCACCCTTGTTTACCAAAACAAACGAAGTTACATAGATGCAGTGTACAAACTCCAGATTTTGACAATATCTCTTCACACACTTCCCACCCATCTACTTCTAGAGGAACAATGCAAGATTTTTATTCTGCTCCTAGACCTACCACGCTCGTTGCAGACGACACATATTTGCAGTCGGTCTAAGCGATCACCTCCCACCCGCCTACTTCCACAAGAAAACAAACTTTGATTGTTGCTGGCAATTTAGAATTACCTGATTTGCCTGCTCTACCTTTGATCAACCCAATCCTATTTCTAGAAGTGCCGTATCCGGTATTTATAATGTTCATAGTGCTACTGTGCTGATAGCTGCTGCCGGTGATCCCCCCACTACCCTCCATCCACCTACCTCCAGGAAGAAATTAACTTCGCTTCAGCCAAAATTATCAGCCGTTAACACTGCTTCAGAGAAGAATATCAGGTGCATCGTTGAGTTAGATAAATTAAATGCATTGTTTTCACCAGTTGCTTGCTCTGAATGCAAAAGTGTTAGAAGTTTGAAAGTGTGTATGGGAGAGAATATGGGCTGGGCCACATGAATCGAAAGTTGGCTTATTACTTTCTTTTGAAGTTGCCAATGAGCTTGTGCCAATATATAGAAAAATGTCTTACCCCAATCTCCTGTTTGGATAAGGCATAGTTAGTTTTAAAAAAAAGTAAATATTGAACACAAAATTAATGTTTTACAGTCTTTATAATACTTAAATGAGTTTTTCCAAAAACTTTGTTTTTCTGTCCGCACCACTTCCTTGCAGTCCTGGATCACCAAATCTAGTAAACACATATTGATGAAACTTTGTATATTTGTTCCCTATATACATGTGCACAAAATCAAGTATGGATTGAAGCCGGCTTGCATTATTATTTATTTTATTTTTTTTAACACAATATTTTTACTTTGACATTTTACTTTCAATTTAAGATTTTTAACAGGTATGTCAATAAAAAAATTGTAACTTTTTTCCTATTTACATTTTTTCTTTAAACGCATATTTCACTTTTTTAATCATGCATCAAGGATAATAAAAAACGTTATTTAAAAAATTTTCAGACATTTGCAAGTATTTGAACTTTTCAATTTTAAAAAACGTATTTTGGGTACTTTAAAAAAAATTAATTAAAAAAAAAACTATGCATGATATTCCAAATCTATCAACAGATTATTCTTATCTAAATCAAAGACAAAATGTGTACCAAATTTGAAGGCTATAGCACAAGAAAAAACATTTTTTTTTTTGTTCTTTGATGTAGTAATGTGGCCAAAAATGTCAAATAAGCTGAAGACTTGTGCACTGGAGAAGGCAGTACCTAGGCTCAGGATTATCAGGAGGACTAAATGATTGCTAGGAACTCATTGTGCTGTGGATAAGGCATAATTATTTTTTAAAAAAGTAAATATTGAACACAAATTCCATGTTTTACAGTCTTTATTATACTTTAAATGCGTTTTTCTCAAAACTATGTTTTTCAATCTGTGCTGATTGCATGTTGTAGACCTGGATCTCCAAATCTAGTATACCCATATAGTTGAAACTTGGCATACTTGTTCCTTATGTACATGTGCACAAAATCAAGTATCGATTAAATCCTGCATGCATTATTTTATTTTTATTTTTTTTACATTTTTTTTAATTTAACATTTTGCATTCAATTTAAGATTTTTGACAGGTATATCAATAAAAAAATTGTAACTTTTTTCTTATTTAAAATTTCTTTAAACGCATATTCCACTTTTTAAATCTTGCATCAAGGATAATAAAAATGTTATTTAAAAAATTTTCAGACATTTGCAAATGTTTGAACTTTTCAATTAAAAAAAAAAAGAAGGTATTTTGGGTAAAAAAAAGTCTAAAAATTTCATTTAGAAAAAAAAGGATAATATTCCAAATCTAACAAAAGATTATTCTTATCTAAGTCAAAGACAATAGGTGTACCAAATTTGAAGGCAGTAGCACGAAAAGAAATTTTTTTTGTTCGTTGCGTGTAGTAATGTGGCCTTAAATCCAAACAAAGCAACTTTTTCAATCACATCGACATATGGCTGAAAGGCCCCATTTGTAGCAAAACCATGTCTAACACTTAGTAAGTGTAATTATTTTTCTTTCAAGCATGGTTTAAGTCACATTAAATAAAATACAATAGCGTGTTAGATAAAGAAATGATCTTATAATTTTTAGCCAAGTTGTAACAAATAAATGTGTTAAATTTCACTACATAAAATCATAAAAACTTTGAAAGTTTGAAAGTGCACGAAATGCTACATATTCCTGCAAAACATCAACACTGGGACTACCTACTTAAATATATGGTAATTTAAAATCATTTATAATGTGCTACATCTCTACCCCAATATGCCACAATATGATATTAACAAAATTTAGAGCCAATGTGGTAAAGCACAAGTAGTTTTCTGTCTCATCTACAACTGCATACATAATTAATTATAGGTTTTTCACAAGTCTACTGAATCAAAAGTCAAAACATTTTTAACACTTCAAACCTTCACTCTGATCTTCATTCTACAAAAAGACAAATTTTGTTAGTAAGTCTTGAGTAAGCGTCAAGTGTTCAATAACTGTCTTCAGACACTACCCATGAATTAGGTAACAACCTTTTGGCAACTAGATCTGTAATTTGCCAATCTGAAATGAGATTGTAAAATGTTATTCGTGCTAGCATTTGCCAATATCAGATCATTAATAAATTAAATGAACAATTTCCACAAATGACAATAAAGTGTCTATTCAAGCTGTTCTACACACAGTCTGGCATTGGGCTCAGTCCATGCTCTAGCAGCTGGTATTTGCTGTTGCAAGTCAGTGAAGACAAACCTGCAATTTAAGCAGGCTGCTTGTGTATACCTGGCTTGCAAAGGTACTGTGCTTTGAACTCTTGCCAATTCTGATTACAAATGTTATTAAATAGACATTCGTTATTGGGTAACTATATGTTAAGTCTAGGACTATGATATAGGAGATTTTCGTCATTTAAGAAAAAAAGCAAAGCCAACCAAAAAAGAAAACTAAAAGTTGTTTTTCATCACACAACCAATAAGCATACCTAAGGTGATCATTCATGAAAAGAGTTGGAATGCAAACAAACAAAATGCCTGTAATAATTTCCCATTAAAGGACAAAATAACACCAGCTTCCCCAGTTTTGCATGATGTCCCCTGAGCACTATTTTCCTCTGTGAATCTCTGTCAAGTATGGGCTGTTCATCTCCCAATGTTTGTTTGTTTCCTTCATAAGACATATTTTTTCCTTGTTTTTGCTTAGCTGACAAATGCGGTGTTAGCTTTAGTTCTCTAATTGTAGCAACACATTTCCTTACAAGTTTAATATAAGGGAAATGACAGCAACATATAACTTTCAAACATGTACTTTAAAACTTTTACTAAATTTCAAGTAGAATATATTTTCATGCATATAAAAATTCATGAAATAAAAAGTCAACGTGTCATTCTAAAACTATTAATGTCATTGCTTTAGTACAACAAAGACAACTTACATACTAAACTTGAAGACTTATGGGTTCATAAATAAATTTTTTTGTGCTTTGTGTGCAGTAATTTGGCAATAATCAATTACATATCTCAGTACATGTACATCTACGTGAAGACTGGAGTTTGGTACAGTCCAGTATTTATATTATAATCCGAGTGAAGACAAACCAGACAATGCCAATATATATGCATTGCAGCTGTAAAAACAATCTTAAAACAATTTAAACAGTATTTGTTTCTACAATTTCTGCAAAAGCAAATAATCTGGATAGTTCAATTTCAACGAAAACAATCAATTAAAATTATACTTACAGCTTTAGCAAGTCTTTCTAAATACTGCTGGCCCTCTTCATCTATGTCATCTTCATCACTTGCTAATACCTCTGCATGAAATAACGTGAACAGAACATTATTTGGATGTAAAAGAGGTATGAGGAATAAAAGTGTGGTTAAAATGTATCACATGCACCCCTTTGATACTGGTTATGATTATTATTATTAATCATTAATAACTAATTACAAGTGATGGAGAAATCCAAATTCATGCTTATTAATAATTCTCCCAGGAGACACTACGCGTCTCTCACTTGGCAGATTTTATGGGTGTAGTAAAAGTCTTCTCTTCAACAACAGGTGGAACCTTCTTACTAAAGGAGTAACAAATCTATCTCTCGTTTGCTTTTACTGTTGGAAGATCAGCAAGTTTTTTCCCCCTCAAAAACACTGAAGAGAGTGACAATACAATGTATAACATAATATAGTACACAAGTGACATCAATGAAAATGTCAGTCATGAAAAATTAGTGATTTTGGCAGTAAAAAATGAAACTAATTATCGCATCAAATAATGAAAGAATACTTATCAAATAATTTAAGATTGTAAAAAAATGAGCATGTCTGCAACATATCTAAATTTAGTTTCTAAGAAAAAAAAGGAAGCTAAAGTTCAAGTATTATAACCTGCTTCATGGTCAATCTCTTCTTCTTCCTCCTCTTCTTCTGAATCATTCTCTTCCTGGGCACGACCTATAAAAAAGAAACAGAATGAAATGTAAAGAAACTAAATATCAAGCATAAGGTGAAATTGTGCAAAATGTGCAAAAGATTTATTTAGGTAAGCTGCTTATGCAGTTCACTCATTAGAGCATACACAAGTGCCTTGATATAATGTGGCCCTTGGGGTCCAAAAAATCTGACTGCATTATAATGAGGGATCCTTTCTGTCATTTATGAACAACCCATGTCACATGGCAGTACCGTTTATCATATGGCTCAACTTAAGAGTTCATTGTATCACCTACTTCACCACATGTACCAAGTCATATACATGTAATTTAAGCATATGTAAACACAGCACTGTTGGATATGTTTGAAGCTTTTTAAAACAGTGATCATTGATAAGCTGTATTTATGAACTGCCAAGTACATGTACAATGTAGTGAACATTTATACTGTATAAAGCTGAGGTATGGTCGGCAAAACATTTGCAATCAGTTGATTTGATACAGTTCTCTTAACTCTGTACATGTAATTTGAAAAGGCTGTAAGGTTAAAAAGGTGCTAGACTAATTCACAGAGATCAATCATTTGATATATGTACTTGTAAAACACTGAACTGTCCTAATTTAAGTGGAATCACATTTTCACAGAACAGAATATTAACTCTTTACTCGGCAGACGTTTTTCCTTTTTTTAGCTCTAAAAGGGCAAGATTTTTCAGGATGTCAGTGAGATTTAGGGGTACGTCAGTAAAAACATCATATCTTAGGTATTAGTGCATATATTTCAATGAAATAAAATGCAAAATGAAAGGAAATGAAAGCAGCTTTATTAATATCCTTATTTGAAGTATACTTTCGGGTGTTAAATTTGAATCCATGCGTGAAAATATATATTTACACAAAAAAATATTGTCCATTTATTGTCCGCTACAAACACTATGTACACACACTTTTTGTTGATGCCAGGAACACTAATCTGTTGTCAGAAGATCTATACATCTCTTTTTTCGGCAGGTTGTGAATTCCTATCAAAATCATAAGTCCAAAATAAGCCTTAATTTCAGTGGCATTAGTTTCTTTCCAACCTGGATCGCCATTTTGTTTTTTTGCAATTTTCGGACATGCGTACCTGTTCGTTTATTCCGCTATCTTGTCAAATGTTTCTTCTTTGAAAAACTGATAGAAGAAAGACAACTGAGTACTATCATTAGTTACAGTCACATTCGGCCCCATTTCTGTTATAAATTCCGATATTTCCAGTGCTAAAAAACTATTATTCCAACCACGTGCGTCTCCAGATACCCATTCCCCCTATTCCTCTTCGATATCCTCAGAATCTGACACTCTCGTCCAAAATTTGAAAGATACTACATGTGCACGCTACTGACACTAATGTCACTTCTAATCCTATCATTTAATTCAAAAATAAACTTCTCTTACCTCATTATCTGATAAATTGAATCCATTAAACTTCTCATTAACGATCGACGACACTAAGAAATCCATTTGAAACACCGAACGCGAAAAACAAAGAAAACTTTATGAAAAAATGAATGCTGCCACATGAAAATGTTTCAAAATGGAGCGGAAATCGTTGTACAAACGTCATGCTTCCTGTAGAGACCGGATATGATGTAAATATGTAAAGAAAAAAGAACTCTAAGTGAAATCGTTGCTATGGGCGCTCTGCCCTACACGATGTACGGGCGAAGTTGGGCGATCCGCCCGGTAAAGAGTTAAAACTCTATTATGATAACATAATCCAGAGCTGCATACCCAGTCCACTATCAATCACAGTAGTAACATTAATATTTGTTACGGAAATAGGTGTCAATAGGTCTCAGAACACTTCATTCTAGAAACTAACCATAAAAGTCGGTTTTATTTCTCCCCCCAACAACAACCATGTTTATAATGCAGTTTATATCCAAGATGTTTTTCACCTCAACAAACTAAATTAATGACCACACAAACTAAAACCTCAACGAACTAAATTAAAAACCACACAAACTAAAACCTCAATGAACTAAATTAATGACCATACAAACTAAAACCTCAACGAACTAAATTAATGACCATACAAACTAAAATCTCAATGAACTAAATTAATGACCATACAAACTAAAACCTCAATGAACCAAATGAATTAATAATTTTACAGTACTGAAAGACTATTATATCAATCAGCTAAAATGCTAATATCTTGTAACTTTTGTATTAACTGAATCAACAGCTAAATTCATTTTGTCATGAAATGTACACTAAACAAAGTCCATCTGAGAGGACACATTAGAGACTGTTTAATTTTTTTGTTGCCATCAGTTAGAATTTGTATTATTTTTAAAAAAGGTAACTGCTGCAATCTACAGTGTTAATACAATTTTTACAAAAATTAAACACAGACTATTTTACAAAAAGTGTGAATAGGATTTGTACATTATATATTTTTTAAAATACTTTTGTTCACACAAAAAATTACCATCTCTGATACTGTTTGTAAGTGTAAAATATGTAAGATAACATCTGAAACATACTAGCATAAGCACGCTTGAGTCCTTGGAAAAGCAACAGCATAGAAGGAAGAACCTCTACAGCCATGGCAGTCACTTCTTGTGGTCGCGTGTTTGTCATACTCATCAGTGAACATAACCCCAAAACGCTAAGTTTTCGATCATGTAATCTGGAAACAGATGTCAACACAAGCACATAGCAAGTGTAATGGCAACTTAACAATATCTAGCATTATAAAGTTTTACTATTAAAAAAAAACAACCCAGGAAGATTTATCAAGTGACCTTCAAAATTATACAATTTTCTAGCCAAAACAAAACTGACACCAAAACCGTGAGTAAATGCTTGATGTGACTTTGATGAATTACCAAACATTTTAAATTTTATGTTACTTATTAGCATAAGAAATTTATTTAATTTGTTTATAAAATATAATATCATAATAAAGAATTTTCTTTCTTCCATTGATTCAATTTGTTCAATGGTCTTATGTCCACCGACATTGTATTAATCTTTAGTATGCTATATTGATGGATTGTGGACAACGGTATGGATACTAGAAATTACTTTGATAGAACTAACAAAAAGCATAATATCTCACATCTGAAATGGAGGAATCTTCTCGTGGGTCACAAACATGTAGACTAATAGTTTTTGTCCGAAAAGAAAGAATTGTGGATGCTAAGTATGATGACCGATTGTTCAAGACAGGCTTCACTACACTATCTTTTGCTGTAAAATATTTACACCCTCCCATCCCCTAAATCCAGCAACACTAAATACAAGCAAACACATATGATTAAAGTCAGGTTAAAAACAAGGGAAGAAAAATGTGTCAATAATAAGAGAGTTCAGCATACTAACTTACCCAAGAAAGCAATCAGCATCATGCAGCCACTGCTTAAGGAACTGGCCAAGAATTGAACCCTGGACATTAGGGATATGAATAGCAGACAATGTGTCTAAAAGTAGCTGTGGACGGGTGTAGAGAGCTGCAATCACTACCTGCAGGCACATTGTCCTCAACTCTGATGTCTGAACTTCACGTGTCAACCGCTGCAAAGCCAACTCTACGAAGGATGGGAGTACCTATTTTAATAAAACACAATTATCATTACCTCAAACAATTAGGACAATCTAAGCCAATATGCAATTGGTAAAAAAAATTAACAGATTCAATTATATGAAATCACGTATGTATGTAAATTTCCTTTAATTTTCAAAAAACAATATAAGCATGTTTACAAAATTTGTTGCATCTTTTGATAAGTGGAAAATGCAAGTCATTAATGTCTTTTTCATGAATTGAAGAAAAATATAAGGAGATTATGAAACCAGCAACCCAATTAGATAGGATTGACAGAAACAAGAACCCCAATTTTTGTTGCAGATTTAAAAATCATACTTCGAGTATGCATGATGTAGTAGGAACAAATCTGCATGCATATTAAAATGTATTGAACTATTCATTTATATTTCCCTATGTATAAAATGAAAACAATGCAAGAAAATGATCGTTAATTAACGAATAAACTGACAGTTTCATATACAATTATTTAGTTTTAAAAAGTAGGATTTTCTAGTATGATTAGATTGGCAACATTTTAGTTGCTGATTTATTAAGAGAATTAGTGATATCAAAAAGAAGTTTTTTATGCGAAATTTGTTCCTTACAACTAGATTAGCCTATTTGAGAAGTATCATATAGTTTGATGTTTATACAAGCCCAAATCCAAATTTGTAAGGAATCCACATGACCCCAGGAAAAAATAAACAAAATCCAACTTATCTGATATTGTGAGTGATGTCCTATTAGGACCCCTAAAATGAGGTAACAGTCCAACAAGAACTTTTGACAAATCAGATTAAAGTGAATAGACCTCTGAATTCATCATATTTTTACCAAGGTGGACTAAACAGTAATTCTGAGGAATTTGTCTAGCGTAGCACACAGTTATCATAAGAATGTTAGATTAAAGTTGTTTATACTTTTGCAAAACTCAACTTTGTGGAAAAATTAAATGGAGATGTCTGACAAAGAATAAATCACAAAGTAAGTATAAATCATTCCCAACATAAAAATTAACAAATAATCACAACTATTAATAATAAATCACAAAGTAAGTATAACTCATTCCCTACATTGACATTAAAAAAAAAAAAATCTAGTCATAAAAATACACTGTTTGCTAGGTCAGAACTTAAAAATATGCTTAAAAGTAAAATGCATGATCTAAGGACAGCTCAGCATAATCTGATAAAGACATCCTCTTTATAACTTACTGGGTCAACTCTGCCACTGCACTGTAACAGCACAATTTCCATCAACTTAGCAGCATGCACTTCTGCATCCTCTCCTGAATCTTCTGTTAAAACCTGTTCAAGAAAAAAAATTGCAATGTTTTGTTATTCTATAGCAAAGAAATAAAAAAAAAAAATAGTTACAGAAATAAATTTCAAAACAAATGCTTTTCAAAATGGGAGATGCAAATCACTGTGAAGCATGCTGTAAGTGCACACACTCAAACCTCTATTCATGTGAAGAGTTTTAATAAGCAAGCATGTACTAACTGTATAATTCAATAGGAGACTTGATTGATAAGATTTCTAATTATTTTACTAAGTATACATCCCTTTTGCAAATGGAAATATTTAGCACCTGATGTCCCTATGTAAATGGGATTTCCTACAAAAATTTAGGTCACACTTTCATTCAATGACCTATGCTTGTTGTGGGAGTTCAACAAGAGTGACTTGAGTATTTCCCACAAAACCCTGCACAATTATACTCAATATCAAAAAACTTTTATGCATCAAAATAAAATTTATTACTTTTTTTTAAGCCCAAAAAGACAAATACAAATGGATTTATAAGATTTCATAGGCGTATATTCAAAGATTATCTAAAGTACCATTAAAAATCAACTCCTGCTTTTACTGTAGAATCTCTGTAAAAAAAAAAAAAAAAAAAAAAAATTCAATTAATTAAGATACAATTAAAAAAAATTAATGTAAAAATGTCATGTTCCTTGTAGTTTATGCATTTAACATTCCATTTGTATTGGATATAAAAGTGCCTTGAAAATATTTTAAATATATGAACCCTGATAAACAAATGATCACTGAACAAACTATTTCAACTTCGCTTTCAAACTGTAGAAATGTGTGCCTGATGAGGACACAAGTATATAGCAGAAGCACGCATATGATTTAAGACACGTTTCATGACCTGTGAACAAGTGAATAGGCCATTTCTCCACCTAAACTAGGTGCCAATTAAGCACTATGTAGTGTTTCACAAATGCAAATTTTGAAGCATGTCTATCTCTTATCACCTCCAACTCTTACTAGCACCAACCTAAAATGCAAACATGGTCGCACCTTCACATCAAAACTCATTCTCTATTGGAAAAGTATCAGTCCACTAGATTTATGTATAAATATTTCAGTGCTGATATTGTGACCTGTATTACAACTTGTATAATGCCTGACAGTTCAGCTAAAGCCACGAATTTAAGTACATATACTTTAGTTGCAATGGCAAACACACTGTCAATGTTAAAACAGTAACAGATTGTACAAGATAGTATTTTTTTAAAAAGTCATTATAATTCTGTTCATTTAAACATGTTTTGAATTTCTAATGTACACATAATACTCATACAATATTACTAATATGACATACTATTAACAATAAGAAATGAAAAGACACAGGATCTTTTTGTAACAGCCTGTGAATTGGCTCTGTCTCAGTCATGATCATCCGTCCCCTGCACCATATGTTGCTATGGAAGAAACTTGTTTTGGCTTTCCTGATTTGAACCAAGCTCCCACAATGTATTGCAATTAGTTAAGTTACTTCCTGGCTGAATGGCTTTCTATTTTCCCCACTTGTATTTTCGCTCTAAATATTTTTTCCAAATATTTCCTTGCTTCGAAAAATTTTTCAACATTTTTTACAATGGCATCAGCATTTCCGTTTGTGATAGACTTTGATACTGAGTAGACACAAGTGTATGACTATCATTTATTTAATCGTGAAGCTATGTTTTGTGAAGATAACCAAAGTGACATTTCGTTTTCTAGCTCAAACCATTTTTCTTCATCTTCTTCGGAAAATGACTCTGAAACTGAGCCAGAAATGCACCTTGGAGTTCCGAGTGAGTAACAAAAGGCGTTCTCTACTAATTAGCATTTATTTTATTTGGCAACATGAACAAACAAAAATTAAATTTTTCATAAAGGGCAACCACCATATGATTTGTGTGGAATCTTTGAAAAGAACCCATCATCATTCAAATAAGTTATTTTATATATTCAATTGCTGACATTTATGCTGCATTTTTGACATTTCATACTAATTATAGTAATGACATACCTAAGTTTATATATGCTTCAAATGACTACTAAATATATTTATTTCATCATATTCGTGCTTACTTGCGTTTGTAGTCTGCTTTGCAATGATTTTCATAAAATTTAATATTTTCTTTTATCCACAATTATTTTTTAAACAATATTTGTTTTCAAATAAATTATCATTAAGTACTAATTAAAATATGTTTTAATTACCAAACAGATTTAGCCCAAAAATATTTTTCATAAAGGGCATCCATAATGTGACAACTAGAAAAATTTGAAGTTGATCTCCCTTCAAACAAAAAAGTTATAATGCAAGCACCATTATAGCATGATTTTAGACCATTTTGTTACAAATCTTCCATGACAACAAATGAGTTTAACCTAAATATCTTATAAGACATTAAGAATTAAGGTAAGCCCATTCACTATATGGAGACAGTAGACAATGTCACATATCGGCTGATTTCACACTTTTTCAAAACTGACTATCTTGGTAATTAGAAGAAGTTTGTGAAAATTGTTTTAATAAATAAAGGAATCTTCAAACGCTAAATGTGAGTTTTATTTGTACATCTGAATGACATATTTATTACGTTTTGATTGATAAACATCAGCTGGTAAAGCATACTGAAGTGCCCATGGTGAAATTTGAATGTGGCTGACCTCTGATGTTGTTTTTGGGTATGCTCACACGACTTTTTTCTATTAAAGGTAGAGCTCCAAAATTTTGTATGCAAACTCACTTTGAGGTAGATAACATAACCTGCAAATATCAGGTTATTTGGCCATATTTAAAAATTTGAGTGGTCTTACCTAATTACACAATACTGAAATGAGTAACAAACATAACACATATAAAATATTTCTGAAACAGTTTAGGCAGAGAAAATATTTGAAACAACAGCCCAGGTGATTAACATCAGAGGCAAAGGCATGTATTTCAATATATTATTATGCTAGTTTTGTGTAGGTTTATTGTGATTTTGAACAGTGTAATTTTAGTATAGCAATATTTTAATTAAAAAATATATATGTATAATCACTTTAAGACATGAAGCAGTAAACAGGCAAAAAATGAAATCAATTACGTGAAGATAATTTTAAACAACTTGAAATTACTGCTTTAACAGAAGCTTAAAAGCAGATATGGTTTCTTTTTATATTCTAGACTGAAAAGTTCAATAAAGACAAGCAGAATGAATGGCACAAATGTCTGCAGTCTGTTTATAAATTGTTGTTTCATTCATGAATCAAAGAGCAGATGAATTAAATGATTATTGCTAATGATGCCAAATGTGATAATTTAGATATTTATTTAATTTTCAGACATTCTGATTACATGTTTGGAATTTATGAAACCAGCAATCCACAGAGAAAGGACTACCAGAAACGAGAATCCCATTTTCTGTAGCAGATTAGCAAACAGACAAACTATTAAATGTCTGCATGGAAAAGCTTAGAAATCTGCACACATGCTGTTAATTTAATATTTAGGGGTTGAACAAAGTCAAAATATTACAAATTCTTACAAAATAGGTGTTAAACTTTCCAATTAAATGTGAAAAAAAATAAGATGGCAAACCAAAAAAATATACTGAAACAAAATATATGTAAAATGTGTATCATACCGTTTTGCATATGTCGTAGATGATTTCTAGATTATGAGGCTTTGAAAGAAAAGCATCTGTGTCAACGGATATATAGTTGTGTAAAGCTGGCATCATGTCTGCAAAACAAGAAAATTGAATTTCATAGTGTGCTAACTTCCTTAAATCCAGAAAATCCTGTCATGGAATCTGGCTTTTTAGTTATACAACTAAAATGTTAATTATGAATGAAAGAGAAATGTATTCCTTTATTTCTATATGTGTACATTAGTTAATAATTGAAATTTACATTTTAGGATTTTTTTTGACAGATATTTAAATCATTTTCTTTTAATAGCATTTTTCATATTTAAACTTTGTGAACACCAGGGTGCAGAAGTAGATCAATCCAAGAAGCAGTTGCCATGGCACCTAAAAATATTCACATGGTTTCCAAGTGGTCTTCTCAGGTCTCTTGAAAAAAGGAGCAGTATCCTGAAAATGATAGGGATTTGTCTACCCCTGCCCCTGCTAATATACAACTTTTGTGAACTGGAGTTCTAGAGTAATTATAAATATTTTTTTTTTAAACTTTGACTACTAGAAATGGCTAATGTTTACCATATGGCATTTACTTCTCTAATTATTTTTATTTTAACAGGCAGATTATTTTTTCTTGTTTACAATTGCTTATTAGGGCAAATTAAAAGAGACACTGACAGACACATGACAAGAAGTGCTGGGCAAAAGAGAATGGACAACCAAAGAAAATACTGATTTCTCAATAAATTTTTGTATTAAAAATCTGTAGTATGTTTAAATTATTCTGAATAGTTTTAATTACTCTTGGAATCTTAAATTGTAAAATTCTGTCTCATACACAGTTAAAAAGCTGATTGTGGATAAAAGTTCGTATGCATTATTTTTTTATTTTATAACTGTAAAATTGAAGCAATTTTATATTTTTTTTAATATCAGGCAAAACAATTTTAAAAGAAAATCTTAAAACTTTTAGTAGGCATATTTAACTTTGTAATCCATGTCCATTTGATAACAAATTCATTTTTTTTTAAAATAAAAAACATGCAGAATAAATATTTAATTTACTTCCTTATTTCCACTTAAATTTTTGAAATGGTATGTTTTGAACGTTAAAATATATCACAAAAATAAACAAAATATTCTTAAACACAAATAATATTGTTTCTTAAAACAAAGTGACACATTCCAAATGGTAGGAATGCAAATTTCATAAATTATTCTTTACACTTCATTGTATATATTCATATGGTCATAAGAGAACTGAATACTAACCTGTGAAATAATCAATGCCATCCTTTTTGAACATCTGATATATCATGGGGAATACTTCCCACATATGAACAGATACCTGGCCACTTGTTAGGCTATAGATAAGGGACAACACCTCTTCATAGAAATCTGTTGGAAATATAAGATGTGAGTTGGGGAGAGGAAAAAGAGGGTTAAAATCACAACTAAAAAGAAAGATAGCATTTAACCCTTTACTCGGCAGAGTGCCCAAAACCGCCATAACATCGTATCGGGCAAAACACCAAACACGTCCGTAGCAACCAGTGCTCTTTCCTTCTCATATCTACAGGATATCCAGTGTCTACAGGAAATATGGCGTTTGTACAACAATTTCCGCACCATTTTGAAATGTTTTCTCCTTGCTTCATTCATTTTTTCATAAAGTTTTCTTTGTTTTTCGCGTTTGGTGATTCAAATGGATTTCTTAGAATCGTCAATCGATAGGGAGGAGTTTTATGGATTCAATTTATCAGATAATGAGGTAAGAGAAGTTTATTTTGAATCGGACAATAGGATTAGAAGTTACATTAGTGTCAGTAGCGTGCACATATAGCATCTTTCAAATTTTGGAGGAGAGTGGCGTCAGATTCTGAGGATATCGAAGAGGAGTAAGGGGAAGGGGTATCTGGAGACGCACATGGTTGGAATAGTAGTACTTTAGCACTGAATATATCGGAATTTTTAACAAAAATGGGGCCGAATGATACTATAACTAATGATAGTACTCAGCTGGCTTTCTTCTACCAGTTTTTCAAAGAAGACAAAATGGCGGAATAAATGAATGAGTATGCACATCTGAAAATCGCGAAAAAACAAAATGGCGATCCAGGTTGGAAGGAAACTAATGCCACTGAAATTAAGGCTTATTTTGGACTTATGATTTTGATAGGAATTCACAACCTGCTGAAAAAAAGAGATGTATTGATCGTCTGCCGACAGATTAGTGTTCCTGGCATCAACAAAGTGTGTGTACATAGTGTTTGTAGCAGACAATAACTGGACACTATTTTTTTTGTGTAAATATATAAATATATATAAATATATATTTTCATGCATGGATTCAAATTTAACACCTGAAAATATACTTCTTAAGGATATTAATAACGCTGCTTTCATTTTGCATTTTATTTCATTGAAATATATGCACTAATACCTAAGATATGATGTTTTTACTAACGTAACCCTAAATCTCACTGAAATCCTGAAAATTCTTGCCTGTACAGAGATAAAAAAAAAGGAAAACGCTCCGCCAAGTAAAGGATTAACAATAAATTAATTTCTTCTGACAAAAGATTATTATAACAGAAGTATTATAAAACATAAAAGCCATGAGTGGAATGCATTAACAAAGATAGCAATCTTTATTATTTAACACTTCATTTACGACAGAAAACCAGGTGCTTAGAAATTAACTCTTTATTTTGGATGGGAAATAGTAATTCCTAGATGAAAACCAAAAAACAACAAAATGAAATAAATCTTCCAATAACAAATCAACTGACCCATTATGTTTTGCTGCAAAATGATTCCAACAACATTCAGCACAACGCCTTCCAACTGTAAGATAATCTGTACACAACAATAACATAAGTTAGTAGTAGAGCAGGGCACAAAGAATAAATATGCATTTTGTCATGCATGACTTAAGAATATAAAGTAAGCAAGATAATTTTCTTCAAATGACCAAGGTTATATTTAATTTTAAAACATTTAAACTGTTAAGTGTAATTAGTTTATTTTGTTAATTTGAAAGATTAAGCAAGAAAAAAATAATTAAAATTCAACAATAATGTTGCCCCAAAGACTAGGGAAGAAAAGTGCCACAAATGCTTTAATCCCTAAAGCAGTATAGAAATATTATATGTTTGAGAAACCTTGCCCTATCAAACCCATGATTATTTACATATGGTAAATCAACAATAATGAAACTTTCAGAGCCAGCATAGAGCAACATTGGTAGCCTCAATCTATATGAAAGTGAAAATAAAATTCCTGTGACATACTTCCTTTTGATCCTCCATGACATTAAGAATAGTTTCCATGGTGTTGAGGATACCCAGTGCAGTGATAGCTTTTTCTTCAGATCCATCTGTGTCAGTATCAAGCACCTTAGCAAAGGTCTGGGCCTGTGAATAAAAAATTAAATGTAGACCTTTAGCATCTGAATTCTTTTTTTTCACAGCACCAGAATGAATAACATAGGATAAGATTTTGTACACACACAAAATTATGTCTTCAAAATAGTATGCGAGAATGACCTGTTTAAATTTATTTGGTCAAAATGATGACCTCATTCCGAGATGAGGAATTTGTGGAGATAATTTATTAAGTTCTTATTAATGCTGATTTGAAAGTATTGTTCCATTGATCACAGGTATACAATAGTCTCAAAAGTGAAAAATAGAAAAATTTTTTCCCCCCCTTTTTCCCCATACCGTACAAGGCCTTAATGTATACAGCACTGCGAATACATCTAATAAGTTTTTAGAGTTACCTACATCCTTTGTTGTTTTGCAGACAGCAATCAATCTAAAGGGTGGGTACTAAAGGCCATCTCTACAGGTGGTTCACTTATACAAATACTGTGTCCACAAGGGGGCACATGGAACCTTCCCACCAATTTTTTCATTAAGTGGTATAAAAGCCCAAATTAACCCTTTAATCAACAGAAGGCTGCTGCCTCCTACCCCATCAATGAGATAGTTAAAAGAAATATGACAAAGTCTGAGAGAGTTTAGTGACCTGTCTGTTTACATTTTGTGTGCTTACTTTGCTTGTAATTTCTTCAGTGGCTCTATGACTGTTAATAACATGGGAACATTTAATAACAATACAGAAGAAAACTTAATAAAGTGCTTCATCTTATAAAAGTTCTAAGAGCTTTACAATAATTACATTTAAAATATAGAAGATATTTGTCCAAACCAACTTATATAGATAAGAAAACTAACAATAATAGAACAAAAATTTCAAGTCATATATACTGATGTTAAGAGTAGCCAATATTTTACAGGGCTATATTATCTCTTAATAGACGTCTGATCAACATTCACAAAACACTTAGTACACAAGTTATACTTCAAAGAAAACCATAAACATATCATATCACAAAAGAAGATGCATCTTCCTCAAAAGCATCTTCAATTTGAAAGAAAAAAGTGATAAAATTTAAAGGGAGAGAGAGAGATTTATACAGTTTATAGTTGCAAATGTGCCAAACGTACCAAATGGCTCATCATTTGTACAGCCAGTGGAGTTACTTCCTCTACATAAGTGCAAACAAGTCTTTGCATCACGCCAGTCAAATCATCATTTTCAGTTTCACGAATAACATTTAATAGTTCTGTTAAAGAAAGAAGAAAAAAAAAGAATTAGAAAATACAAAATGAAATGGTGATTCTTTTTCTCTCCTCTAAATCCTTTATAGACAGGAATACAATTTTAATATATTTTATTAAGCATGCCCCCAAAACTGCCAATGGTAATATACAACTGTAGTACTATGTGTACTAGTATTTCCATTTAATTTGTTTTCACATGACAAGCAAGCTGGACGTGATGTAAACAGATGAGACAATAATTTATTATCTGTCTAGTCCCTCAAACCAGCACAGATATGTTATAAAATTATACATTAACTGATAAGTTCAAAGAAGAGAGCAGTGTCTAAAATTGTAAATTTTTCTCCAAAAGTGTCCCTTTAATATATGAGATATTGAATAATGGTATTTAATGCACTTTTATAAATGAAAACACTAGCGTTTATGATACAATAATTTAAAAAATAATGAACCCCTGTCTTTCAGTAGCAGTATATTACTTCTGAATAAACCTAGAGTGTATCTGTTATAGCAAGTTATAAATTTTAATTTAACAAATTCATATTCTTTACTATGAGCATTATTATCAGAAAAATTTGAATATACAAATACTTAGTTCTTTTATTCAGAATTAAAAGGGGATTTTAAAAAATATATATCTACTTTGCTCTACAATAGACTGCTCATAAGAGAATTAAAATAAAAATTCAAAAGATCTCAATAATTCTAAAATCATACAGAATTAACTAAATGTTTTTTTTTCCAATGATTAAAAAACCCCAAAACAACCTCTTATTTCATTGCATTACGAATACAATATTTCTGAGAATTTTTTTGGTTGGATACTTTAGTATTAGGAGATAAAAATTATCATCTTTTCAAGTAACTTACCAAATATAACTGGTTTGATAAAGGGTTGCAAGTAGGTTCTGGCTGAAAATAAAATAAAATAAATGTATGTGAAGAAAACCAGCTTTTAAAAAATTGTATTAAATTATATACTGCCAAAGATTAAGCAAAAGTGCATGTTGTAAACAAAGGTAACAAATACACAGTGACAGAGAAATACATAAAAATGATCTCAGACATAGCAAAAAAAAACAAAAAAACAACAACAATGCAGCTCATTCTCAAAGAGAGAGGATAACCAACTATAAGTTGATGATTCCCTCCGCCTACATGAAATCACTTCCATTATTCAAAATCTTTAAGAATCTTCAGCCACTGAAATATGACTCAACATCTTTTATATTTATACTACATGACAAAACTATTGTTTTATAACTTTAAGAAAGACTCTACATGAAAATCAACAATATGCATGTATTTATTAAGTAAGTGTTAAAGAAAAATGTTTTCCATGAATTGTAATTTTTTAACAATGAGATGATTTTACCAAACGATAACATATTAAATAATCATGTAAAGACTTTCAGTGATTAGTCATTAGAATATTTTGTTTTTTTAGTTCCAACATGAGGTAAGTAATCAAAAAAAAAAAAAAAGAATGCATTCTATTAAATGACATCTCACACAACTCCTGCATAAGGGGTGAGTCAAACTAGTGTCTCTCAACATGAGTACACCCCTACTATCTAGTTTTTCTACTTTCTGCCTACGTAGTCACATGCCTGTCTGTCTTATCTGTTTCATATGCAAAATAAAGAACCATAGACATGGTATAGAAAATAGATAATAGGATATCAGTCAGTTTTAAAAAGGTATGCTTGGTTACTGGAAAAGAAATTAAGATAGCAGGAAAGTTTAATGCAACTACTTAACACTCTCCTCTTCAAAAAAGTACACAGAAAATTTGATTATGTGTAAACAATACCTAAGCACACCAAGTATTATTTTATAAAAACATTTTACTTCAAAACCGGTTGTTGATTTAAATTAAAGGTTAATTTATATTAATATTTTATAATAAAAAAGTATTTTATTATTTTGCCTTCATATTCTCATGTTAAAAATCATAAACAAAGGAAGTGTCCATAACTGATATCTCGAATTTTCCTTTGTAAGGTATTCAAGCCAGTCCATGAAAATAGTTAAAGGATTCTGAGCCCAATTCAACTGTTAGTGAAGTATACTTGATGGAGGAAACTTCAGACAGTTCTAAAGATGTTATTGCTCCAAATTTGACCAGGAATGACAAAAATTTGTTCATTTCTTAAACTCAAATTTTTGATAGAATCAAAGCCAATTTATATTAATTTTTAATTTCTTGCAGCTAGATTTTGTATTTTTAGCTGGTATTTTAAATAAAAATTTTTAGAAATTATTTTAAAACTCTGTATAATGGACTGTTGCTAGAAAAGTCTTTATGTTTAGACAGGTTCAAAGGTGAGTATTTTTTCTAAAGTATCTAATCCCTACAAACTATGGACCCATAGGATAAACTTTGATAAGTAAGAAGTTATTTATCTCTATATATTAATATGAAAAGTAACAAATTGTTTCACCCCATTCAAAATATTTCAATTAATAAATGAATGGTTACTAATAAAGATTTTTGGAAAGATGAGATAGGTTCTTTCCAATTGTATTAGCAAACATAAGATTTGAGAAAGAAACCAACAGAAGTAAATGAGACAGGTTTGAGATGAATAAGTGCACACTATGCAATGGCGAGATAATAAACTATGTCATCCAATCTGTGTATTAATGGACATATTTTTGCCAAGTGAAGAACTAAAGTTAATGGAAATTGCAGAGAACTTCATGTGATGCAACCACTTCCTGTAAGGACCTATATCTTGTAAAATGTAACCCCCCATTTAAATCTAATTCATAATAACAAAGCACACATGAAGAAAAAACTTTTTTAATAATAAAATTTAATATTTACAATAAAAATTTCACTTTAATTTTCTTCTAATGGACACGTCTTTTAAAAATTTTAAGGGTACATAATGTTTCGTCTTAAAATAATTTTTTCCCATAATTAAAAGTTTTAAACACCAGTTAACTTTTTCAAAATGGTTTTTGATGAATAAGAAAAATGATTTAAAGATATTTATCCTCCTACCCCCCACCCCATTCTTTTATTGTATGTGGCTTTAATAGCAAGTGTAGAGTTCTCCAAACTTCAACTTATGATGCTGTTGTAAAATCCAAGTATAAGAGATAAGTTGAAATGCATATGATAATACTGGAATCTTTATGTTGTAGGCACTACTTAATTAAAATTCAGTAAAAAAATAACACTACATAAAATGTGCATTTTACCTTTCTCTTGTTCTGTGATAAGCATTTGCAGGGCAAGTGCTGATTCAACTCGGACAGGAAGATCTTTGTCAGTTAAAAGACAAGTCTTCACAGCTTCCACTGCCTGGACTAAATTGGCTTCTGAACGAAACTTAAGCTCGCAAAAATAGCGTAGGACCCAACATGCCTGAATTATGTAAAAATGCCAGGCATTAAGTCAAAATGTGAAAGAAACAATATATATATATAGTAAATACTGCTTTAGATTATAAGTAATCAATTTACAAGCTATAGAAACACTGGTTTAAAAAATGCATTTCCAAATCTCTGAAAGAAGAAAACAGCAGCAGCAATACATTTTGTTATGATTATGTGTTTGTCGGCAGGATCAGATTTGTCTTTAAATATAACCAACCTACAAATTTCAAATTTATATAATTATGCAAAATAAATTTCATTATTTCGAAAAAATGATTAATAATCAAGTGTTAATATGCATATTCAGTCAAAATATAACTACCTGGCATGTTTGCTGGTTTAAACTGAAAAATAAAGTAGAAACTGAAGTGCTACACTAGTCATATCAAGATAACATGAAAGAAAAATATTTTAATATCTTTCAAGGTACTTTTTATTATAAATTAAAAAAAAATATTTCCAAACATAATGTGACTAAAAGCTATTATACTAAATTCTACTATGCTAAATAAGTGAGCAAAGAAAATAACTGGTGATGAATTAAATTGAAGACCACCACAAAACTTGAGTCACAATCAGTAGGTCTACAAATCACATTTTAAAAAGACCAAGATTTATAAATTATGTTCTCACATGCAGATAAATATCATTGTGACATTTATAACAGCAATGCCAATCCAACTTACATGTGGAAAATCTCATTACTTTTAAAGATTCTAGGTTATGCTGATATCATACTGACGGTAGTATTTCTCAAAATCCCCACTCATGAATGAACCTTATAACCATCATATTCTATTCAAAAACATGGCTGATTGGTTAGATCGGAGAGATTGTGACATTTAACTGCTGCTGCTTTTTGCCGATGGACAATTAAATGACTAAATTGTAATTCCTTTAAAAATGTAAGATTTTAACCAAAAATGAAAATGTCTACTGATCAAAGCAATTACAGAAATATCACACAGAATAGTCTCTGTTGATGCAATTAGATGTTTAATTTAAAATTTGAATAATTCACAAAAGAATATCTTAACTTATTTTTCATATTAAACAAAACAAAATTAAGGCTGGCAACTGAGAGTTATTCCAAATCTCTTAAAAATGCTGGTTTCTTCTGTCCCATTTTCTATATAAACATTAGTGTCTATTTTATCTCAGGCTGAGGTATATTTTAAATAATATACTACGAATGTGTACAAAAGAACTGATCTAAGTCTAAATAAAGCTACACAAATTATGATATTTATAATGTTAGAATACTGTGTTCACTTATGGACATTACCACAGCCCACTCCAATTTTTCGTTTTATTTTATTTCAAATACTTGCCAGCTTATGTTACTGTTATATTTATGTCTTGTAACCCACTCTTGGGTTTGGCACCCAATTACAGGCATCTGGGAATTAATTCATGGTGGACCATTCTGCATTAATAGTATAAAAAACTAAGATATTTATAACCACGTGTTCGGGTTACAATTAGCCAGATTACATTTTAGGATATCCTTTTATCAGCATGGCAACCACATTAATATATGAAAAATCTTGTGGAGAGAAGGGGAAGAAACACTTCACGGCTAAAAAAAGAAATAAATAGGTGTTGCGTCTTTCCTTAAAGCAAGATATGGCATGGGACCCCTCCCTCCCCCAAAATTTTAAAAAGCAAATAAAAGAGTAAATAAATAACAAAACAAAAATATATATTTTAATAAAGAATTTCACTAATTTTCTGCAGGTATGTTGCAAATTTAATAAGTGGATTTCTAGTGAATATATTTAAAATCCAAATAATTTTGTTAAATTATGGATTTTTCATGCAACTGAAACGTTTTATATTAATCTTTTGTTCCAAAATTCCAGTAAAAACGTTAGGTTTAAAATTTACTAAATTGTAAAATTGTGCTTGTCTATTATACTATTTAGTAAACCAAATTTCATAAAAATATACACACTAGAAAATGTTCTTCTTCCTGTGTAGTGGACTGACCTATACTTAGCAAGATCTTTCTTGCATCATTTATTTAAGAAACCAAGCTTCCCTTGTCTGAAATTCTGATCATAAGCTTATGCATATGTATTTTTCTATCAATATATAAAGCTTATATATACATGTATTATTCTATCAAAATGGTACCTGGACTAAGTAAATAATCCCATAAATTTGTGTGGCCCTTTCAGGTGAATATATGAAATTTAAAAAAAAACAACATTAATTTCTTTCTTTTCATAGTCTGGCTTTCAGATTACTTTAAGCCCATTTTGACATTAAAAATATATACATTTTGTTAAATAGCAACTAATGCACTTGAAAATTTAATGAACTGCATAAAATATAATCTATATATTTAGAGCAGTAACGTTCTAAACTTACCCTTGCTCTCAAAAACCCATCAGGACTGGCAAACTCAGGAAAAACGTGTGATGTCAGCATCAACTCTGCCTGGTCTTTGTAGATCTTTCTCTGCAAATGAAAGATATTCTTCTTTATCTCTTAGGAACGGTCAGTGCAAATGTCAGCTAAAAAGAAGCAATAGTAACTTAAAATATTTTGCTGTTTGAACGAAGGTATTTCTTTAGACTTCATTTGAAGGATCTTCACATTTCAGAATAATTTAAGTACTGCATCATGATCTTACTTTTACAGAAATTCATTAAATATTTCATACATGAAATTTGAAAATATATACATGTATTTAGTTTTTTATTATCTACTGGACAAGCCACAAAAAGGAATACATGCCTGTTAAAAAATTTTAAGGGAAAAAGTAATGATTTTTTTTTATTGTACCCATCTAAAATATATTTTACGAAGTACACATAGAATTTTAAAAATTTATTTTAAAAAACACACCTAAAGCATATAGGCTTTTCATCCATGCACAACCTTTTAACTGTATGTGTGAGGAACAAATATACAAATTTCAGGGACATGGAATAATTACAACTATTCAAAGGGTGTCTTAGCATATAGTTCAACAGAGGGAAAAGGTCGTTTTGAGAAAAACACATTTAAAGTAAACTAAAGACTACAGAACTTCAAAACTGTGATCAAAGTTGTTTATAATTTTTAAATAAATATACCCTATCTATACCACATTGGTCTGCTGTTAGTCATTTAGCTCTCTTAACAACACAGAATTAAATATGCTACCCTTTAAATTCTCACTGTAGTCTTTTTATTTTCTAATTCTATACAACCAGAATACTGCAAAAAATTTTTAAAATATATTTATCAAACCACATTAAAAAAATTTGGAGTATATGTTTTCTTTGATATGAGAAAACAATATTCAGTTCTTATTTTAGAATATCTGGTTTAGATTTTATTTTATAAATTATTTAAATATATAAAACACCTATATTTTCCTAAATTTATGCATGCCTATCGGACTAGAGAAAACAGTGAAAGTCTTCCTGTAAAATTTAAAATATTATTAAAAAGACCTTATTCTTCAATAAGCATGCTTTATTAATTTAATTGGATATGATTATTATTTTTTAAATGTTTAATGCATTTCTTTGTCTTCAAATATGTGTATTTATTATCATGCCTTCTAAAATTCTATTATGTGTGTATCAGAAAATATCAACTGCTAATTTACAAATACATATATTACTATACTTTTTTTTAAGCAGAAATGATTAGAATTTAAAATTCAAGTAAATGTTCACAATTCCGTAAATTACAATCAAATAAATGTGATTCAGGATCAATCTTTTATCGCCAATGACTTATTGTTTTAAAACTTAAGTCACTTTTTAAAAAAATAAATTTTGAAGCCTTACATATTAGAATAATTACAACGGATTCCAGAAAAATGATTATTTGAACCTCTATGAAGTTTCAAATATACTGTTATTGAAAATGCCAATCTTTTCCCTAGCATTGTGGCCTTAATTTATAAATATTTAAAAAAGCCAACCAAAAATAGCTAAATAATAAATAAAAACAAAGTAATGAGAAACAAAATTAATGTAAATTTTAGTACACCAACATCACCATACCTTAAGCAAAACTTCTGCTACTGCGCCAATCATGTGTAAAGCTCCATCTTTCTGTCGTGGCTGAACGCCGGGTTGGGTCAGTATGGACATACAAAAACCCATAGCTTTATTCAGCACTTCTTTGCGCTTGGCTGTGGCTGAGTGAAAGACTGTCTGTGCTGCCATCACAGGGGATAGAAAATCCTCAAAAACATCTGGAAGAAAAATTTACAGACAAACCTATAATTCCAGACTTCAGTTTGAGGTCCAAGCTTTCAAACAAAAAACTTTGCCAACAAACAGAAATACAGGAATGAGTGGGGGAAAATAATAATGTTGCTTTTCTTTCAATCTTTAAATAATGCTTTTGTTAATACATACCACTGTGCAAAAGAAACTGTTGTCAAAAGACAGCAAGGGTCACTGACAATATTAAAATGAAGAGTGATTTTTTCCCAGAAAGATTTGTATTAATCAGAAACAGAGGAGCCCCTATAAATCTTGCCTTTTAGCATATAAATGATTAATAAATACAAATATCTTAAAAATTGTGTGCCTTAAACACAAGAAAAAAGAAAAATTAAAAACTAATGAAGTGGGCAAAAAAAATTAAACAATTTATTCAGGCAAAAAAAGACCCTGATAGATATTTAGATACCTGTACTTATAGACACTTTAAAACACAGGTAATTTATTGACCTTTCCGAATTTAAACCCTCACTGAAATATTGCTATTCGAAAATTTGCTTTGACTTGATATTATTACAATATATTCATGTCTCTACCATATAATACATTTACCACCATACCTTATTTTTAAATCTGTCTTTGAAACAGTTAGGTACAACTGTCTTCAAGCTTGTAAAAAAATATTCCGCTTTTATTCACATTTTTTTTTAAAAAACCAACCAACATTTGATACATCAATACATTCTTCAAACTTTTGAGATACTAAAATCTAGTTCTAATACTTGAGTATATACATTGAGAAAAATTAATATATATATATTTGAGAGAGAGAGAGAGAGAGAGAGAGAGAGAGAGAGAGAGAGAGAGAGAGAGAGAGAGAGAGAGAGAGAGAGAGAGAGAGAGAGAGAGAAAGAGAGAGAGAAAATAAAAATATTCTGGGCACACCTAAACACATCATAGACATAAAATACCCCTCCAAATAATATTAACTGATATCTTAAAAATATTTTTTAAAACAAAGCATACCGTATTTGATACGAATGTACTCGTATGGATCATTTTTCCATAGATCATCATCCTCATCACTATGGCACATCAATGGAAATATGACATCTTGAATAAGAGACTGCAACCAGAAATTCAAATATGGAATAATGTTAATGTCTAAAAATTTCAAACTACTCTAGAAAATAGTTTGAAAATAGTATAAATAATGTGATAATTTATAGCAGGAAATTTTGGGGGAAAAAAAAAGAAAAAACACAGAATAATCAAAGTGGGCAGAAAAATCCCTCACCTGCATGTGTACTTTGATGAATTTCCAGGCATAAGCATGGCTAATTCTGAAACAATGCAAAGAAAACAAATCAGATCACCACATATACCAAAAGAGCAAGGAAACAGTTACTTTTTCTTGAAATTAATACACAACAGGGCACAGAAAAACAAAACAAAAAAAATGGTCATCTGGTCAAACATGAGATTTTAACGAATTGGCACACTTTATTGTCTTTTTGCCCAGAAAAACAATTACTTTTGCAGGTTAATATTTCCATATTTTTATATCACCAATATAATTGAGTTTTATTTATAATTGAAGTTTGCAAAAATGCTGAATGTTTACCTCAAGGCAGCCTCCATTAAGGAGGCAGATATTTTTAAAAATCAGAATTATCTCCCATACATTTTTGGCATATTTAATGCTTGGAAAGGAAACCTACACCATCATATTTGTGAAATTTTGTCAGTAACTTTTTTCTTTTGAGATCCATTATGTAAAATTCCAAATGTAATAAAAGACATTTGGTTCTGAGTGGATCTGAGCAACCTTGTATTTGGACCTTAGTAATACCATTTAATTCAAGTAAAAAAATGGCAGACTCCTCATGTTCTAATGAGAAAGAAAATTTTGAAAAGCACTTAGTCATACTCATTTCTGTGAATCAATTAAAAAGATGACAGGAAAGTAAAATATATAATGAAAGCATCTGAACCTGGCTTCTCAACAGCGATTAAATAAGATCACAAAACTAAATAAGGCTCGTAAATAGTTATGATAGACAATTAAAATTGATGCAACTAAACATTGCATCACTACTGTACAATTCAATTGAAATGGATAACATTTTGAATCTTTAAAATTCATTTACATCAGTACTCAGTGTTAAGGATCAAATTCTAACAATGTATCAATGCTATTGTGAAAAAAAAGTTACTGGGCAAATGTACTGAGAATGTGCTTGCCAAATGACAATGAATTCGTACAGCTAAAAAACAAGGTAGATTTTGGATGCTCTGCAAGTTCTGTGTAAATGGACAAATAAAAGTAAAATAAATACCAAATAAATGAAGAATTTTGCTATCAGGTAATTGTTTTATTTCACCAAGCTATTTTTTTTATGAAGATATTATTTGACTAAAGCATGTTTCAGAACATGTCTTGGCAATTCATATTATTTTCACAATAAGACAAATATTTTAAAGATTCCTAACCATATTATAATTACACATCAAACAGTGCAAAAATAAATATATGAATCATGATAATACATTTTCGAACATTGCTTTATATTGTCTTCTTTATTTTACTTAGTCAAATCCTTACTGCAATGGAGTATATTTTGATTCAAAAGTATTACTAGTTTTCAAATTATAATTTTGGGAAAAGAATTCAAGGAAAATATATATTGTTATATTTACACATTACTTATGAAGAAATTATAAGTTTATCATTGTAAAGATTTTAAAATGACTTTTTCAATTGGCAATGCAATATACTTGCATCAGAGTTGCAATTCAGCATTATTAATTTGATTCAACAATTCCTAATATTATATGCCATGTGCTGAATTATCCTCATCCCGTATGAGAACTAAAATTTAAATACATGTATAACAAATATATAAAGAAATTATTTTTGTTCACTGAAGATATTTGTCTAATGAAAAAGTTCTGGATGTTCTTTTTGAGAAATGCATCTGAGAAACATTTAATATTTCAACCAAATAGAGAATGTGATTTTAAAGGTGTAAGTAAAACACTATGCGAACTTTAAATCAATTTTGTAGGTCAAGGTTTCTCAAACAAGAGGCCCAAAGAACACGTAAATCATTTTAATACTGAATAATATAGAAGAGATAATGCTCAATATTTACATATACTATAGTACCATATACACTTTTAATAAAAGAATGACAGTTTCTGTGAACCAAATTTGTGCATTTCTGACTGCACTAACAGCGGTTTTAATAATATATACTTCTGTAAAAGAAGATGACAAGGAAAACTAAAAACAAGAAAACTTAAAAAACAAAATCACAAAAAAAATATTCACATTCTTAAGTTGTATCTTGCTTTATAACCATAAGAAAGTATGTCAAACGAAAATTCAAATTACGTTCATTTTTAAACAAACAAAAAATATCTATGACTGATAAACTGCTAACAGTTCTTTGCTTGTTTAAAAAAAAAAATTAACTGAAAATGCAATCAATGACTTTAAGAACAAGAGAAATAGAAAGCATGTTTCTAAAAGATGATATTCAACAAGAAAACAAAAGGATAACATATACTATAAATACACACTAGTCTTGGTCAAGAAAAAAGAAGTGAAATATAATTACTAGCTCTCATTTACTGCCAGTGAATCAAGAACAAAATGATTTTAAAAGAAGAGAAAATGGCAAGTGAAAAATAACAATGAAAGGAAAGAAACCAACCCCTGATTGATGTAGTTTAGAGCCTGTTGCATGACCCGAGGTGCCACGTATTGTTTCTGTCGATACTGATCCATCATCTTGAGAAGTACCTGCAAGATGCCACCTTCAAACAAAAAACAACTGCTGATGTGAGTCTCCATTTGAAAAAAACCAAACAAATCAAGGCACCTAAATAAATGTCCAAATTAAAAAATCCACACACCCCCGAAAGGATATAAGTAGCAGTCACTACTTGTCACACCAAGGAGATGGAAGTTTGAACAAAGGAAGTGAACAGTGGGGAAACAACGTAGCGTACCGCTATTGTCTACAAAACATCTCAGCTGATACAACTTTATTCAGTATCTTAGTGATTTGTCAATACAACGTTGTTTGTTACAGTGTCCAACACAAACACACCATGGATGTTTGTCTAGCTCTTTTATTAAGTGTGCAAGGGATACATATGCTGATGTATTTGTGGAGTGGAGAATGTAAACAATACAGGACAATACAATGTAGACATCACACTCAACAAGTTACTACTCTTTTTTGATGAATATGATTGAACTTTATTGTCCTGTGGGTTCTCTTTCGTGCAGTGGACTAAAGAAAAACTTAATCGCTTGTTTCTCAAACCATTCAGTCATAAAACACACACTCTGGGAATAAAGGAATAGTTTTCTAAATGATGGATGATGAAAATAATAAGAAAAGTATGAAAGAGAGGTAAAAAGCAACAAATTAACATTTTTGGATCCAGCACAATAACACTGTCATAAATCCGTCAAAAAATCTTAGCAAATTTGTTTTTGCCCAGTGTAATCACTCTATATATCTCTAAAAAAACTTTAAGTAGAACTATTTTTACTGCATTATCCCTTTTGACAAGACAGTCATAAATGACATTTAGAGGGTAATATACTTTATTTTATCAGCCCATTTTCAAACCCTCACCATTACTGACATTTAAAATTTTGCATTTTTAACAATGAAGTAAAAATCCAGTCATCTTCCAACTTATATCACATAGAGACAATTACAATAGCTATCATAACAGTTATAAATTTTCAGCAGTGCATACAGATAAGAGCTTTCTTAGTGACAATTAGAATAATCATCTAATTATCTGCTTTTGGGTATTTTTTTTTATTTAAAAAACAATGTTCTCTTGTGCAAAAGGCTGCAAATTTATAAAATTTAGGCAATAAAGTCTTTCAAACTGTTAGTTTGCTCATTATTATCAGCATTCAATCCTGTACATTAATGCAATCAAAGAATCAAACCCATTTAAATACACTTACACAACCACAAATTTATGAATATACTACAAATAATTATGTGCTTTAAAAATAAATGTCATGTGGCAAGTTGTAGACATAAAATTATAAAAGTAATTCCTATAATTAATTATTATTATAACCTTTAATGCAATTTCCACCAAATAAAATTGCAAAGGTATATTTATTATCCCATTTATTATCCCAAAATGGCAACAGTTTATTGAACTCGTGTAAATATTTTAAAAGTGTATCTTTTTCAAAGTTGTATGTGTTGCAATGTAAAAAAAAATAATGCAAGGAACTAAAGGATATAAAATATTAATTAATGTTTTAAAATTAATTATCAACTAATTTTTACTCAAGAATTTAGATATATTTGGAGATGATCCAACTTAATTCATAACAGAAGTAGTACAACAAAATTTTGGAGTATTCAGTTAAAAATTCTGCAGTATAACTGATTATGAAACACTATGAGACGTTAAATTAAAAAAATAAAATAAAAATGTATATATAAATGAACTAAAGAAAAAAGTTCAGAATGGATAAATGGTAATTCTGCAAAACATTTTGTGAAAGATTCATGATAGCATACCTGAGAATGTTTTCAAGTACCATTCGGAGAACTGAGTATACTCTTTTGTTACATTTCCCGGACTTCCATACCTGCAAATGATTGATTAATATTTAGATCTCAAAGGAATGTGCACTGAGCAAAACAGAAACTAAATACAATGTAGGCAGCATTTTGCAAATGGCCCCCAAAATAAAAATAAAAAACCCCATAAATTTATGTAAAGTAAGAAAGAACCAGCTATGCATAAATAATAGAAATAATAGAAGAGAATATACACATCAGAGCAGGATATAAGTTAAGATTTAGGGGCTAATCTTTTCATGGTAATAACAAACATATTAATAACAAAAAAAAATAGATTCCATAACAATTTTTTTTTTATATTAGTGTAAGCTTTGATGAGATAGGCTTACAAGAGGTCACACATCTCACAATGGTAGAGGTTGTGTTATTGATTTGTTGACTGGCTTGTGCATAGATATTCATGTGATGTGCACAATTGCCGAATGTGTCTGTTGGCAAGAAAATGCCCACTGAGAAGGCTCGAGAGTATGCTGCTTTGGCTAATCAACAACTCAGCAATTGTGACAAATTTCACTGGTAATTTTTTTCTAATCCTTGTGTTTGTGTATGTAAAGTGAATATTGCTTTTTATATTTTATGGATTTCATTATTTGCAAAACTATAAAATCATATTGAAAACTGCATTACTTGGGAGAGAATTATTAAGGACTCAATTCTGAGGTCCCATTTGTTGATTTATACAAATTAAAAATAATAATCTTATCAAGACACAAGTGATTTACATTTACGTTCTAGTTTTTCATCATGAAAACTGCCTAACTAACTCTGGGGTTTTTCTCAAGCTGCATTTGCCCAGCACAAAGTTCCAGGTCCTCACGACAAATTAATCCATACCCCCATCAATTTAAAAAGCTGGGCCCTTTAGCTGAAACCCATCAGACTTACTGATCCTCAACTTCTCAGCAGATGTGTTGCAAGCAAAAACAGAATTCAGACGAATGCCTGCACAGCTTGACCGGGTCACACTATATTAAAGATGAATTTGCATCATGGAGGAGTGTTCACTTCGCTGCAGTAACTGCAGTTAGGGAATTTAACTTTGGTTCTGCTTCTGCAAATACTGCCATTTTTTGTGGTTTTATCATTGGTGTGAAATATGAAGAGACTAGGAGATGCAAGTATGCAGTAGAGAGTGAGAAATAACTTTAAATTTAAAAAGGACAAGCAGACTAAGCGATGCAGTGTTGTAAAAGCTGCAAAACTGGAGGGGCAGCAAGAAGTGCTAATTCAGCTTGAAGGGGAACCTTCATATGCTATAGAAAATGTTTAAGAAACTTTTCAGGGTTCACTGTGCTGTTTGCTAAGCTGAGAATCATAATTGTAAATTGATTTAAATTAAGTTAACAAACATTTTAAATCTTTATTTTTGTTTATTTTCCTTTTTAGCATTGTTTCAGATATCAGAGACAAGATTTTTCAAAACCTAGCAGTCGTATCTGAAAGAAACTTTGATATATTAATTAGTTTTCATTTCTTTGCCATGAAAGTTTGGAAATGGCAAATAATATCAAAGAAAAGATAATTAAAAAAGTATAATTGATGTGAAGAAAACCTTTCAACACCCTATAGATAGAGTCTATATGTACACTTACGTAAAGAAAAAACATAAAATTATTAACTTGGAAGCTCTTGAGATTGTTTCTAAGAAATCCAACATGGCGACTGTTTTCCTAGGTTTTCATAGAAATGGATGGTTATAATACAAACTTGATGGTTATTCTATATTCACAGCATTAAGTATGACAAATTACATAAAAGAAACTTTGTAAAATCACGAGGGAAATTTTTTTCGGTCATATAGAAAAGGAGTAAGTATTTGCAAATGTAATAAATAGAAGAGTAAAAGTGAACAAAATGTGAAGCCTACCTCTCGAAAACTCTGGACAAGATATGAACAGCCCACTTCTTGACTTTCCACCAAGCTAACTCTGGACGATCTTCTTCATCTATCTGGTTTACTTCCTTAAAAAAGGAGTAACAAATAATTAATTTCAGGTCAATTACACTAAACTATTCAAATACATCTGAGAGAAAAAAAAGAGCTTTAAGCGCAGAGAATGCTGAATTATGTTGAATATTCTAACAGCTTCAATAGGTTGCATAATAAAATAATAAAAAGTGGTATCTCTTCTTCACAGTTCCAACACTACTACTAATTTCCATGAAAAGAGTTGCAAAATAAAATGATACTAACAGGTGGTATGTCTCTCTCCACTATCTGACGGATAATTTCCATCCACTGGGTGAATATCTCTTTGGTCACGACATCTTGTGGTAAGTAGTTCTGAAAAAAATTATATAAGATTTTGATTGCCAAGTTTTGAATTATTGTAAACTGTATCAAATGTTTTAGAAAAATATTTATCCATTCTGATCAATGAAACTATCATTAAAGATATAATATGAAATTCTATACCAGTCTGTGCAAATAATTATATATATTCAGAGTGAAAGGGGGGGGGGGAATATGTACAGGTATGTCTTGGGTAGTAGAAAGACAAATCGACATGATCAGCAAAGAATTTATAAAAAACTTTCTTCTCATGCACTAAAAAAAGGACGGCACATTCTAGGGTTGGAACATACATTTTATATCTGCTCAATTAAAACCTTTGCATTTTTCCTGAGGTGGGTGGGTGATATGTTGGGAAGGTTCAAATTTTATATATCATTTTGAGCACTGGCACAAGTTTAATTGGGGAGTCCACCCTAAAACCTTCAAAAAACAAATATTTTTTAGAGTTGGTTGCAATGCATTATTTGATTACATTATGGAAAGACAGAAAATAACAAATTTTCTACATTATGCACATTATTTTTTTTTTAAAGTCACTAAAACTAGAAAATCTGCATCTGTAATAATTATTTACAGATATAAACCAAATAAATTGCATCATATTCACTGTCATTTTAATAAGTTACAGAAGCATTTTCATAACTTTACTGCTTTAAAAAAAAAAAAAATTAAAAATAGTCCTCCCAACAACATAAGATAGATATTTATAAGCAGGGTGTCATAAAAGTTTTTTTTTTAAAGTAGACTAAATATAAGGAAAAACGAAAAACCTCTGTAGGCATCACTAACAGGATTTATTATTCATTAACATGGGTGACAAATAACTAGAAAAGTGCTATTCTTTTCAATTTTTTGTTGATTTTCTTTTGGGTTTTATTACAACTCTGATAATTTGGGGAGAACATAAGAGAGATTGTATTGTCACTACCTGTGTGAAAGCATAGAAGATTTTGAGTATCTGCTTTTGCAACAGGTTGGCTGCTTCTGATGGGTCCTGCAGGAGTTGTAAGATACGCTGATAAAGAAGGGGCAGCATGTGTTTCATGGTGTGATCCATCACGGTGCGTTCTTCACTCCGTTTATACCTGCAACAGGGTACAGCAATGAAACACATTGTGCAAAGTAAAATACTACCACCATATGACATCTCTTTTAAGCAAAAATTATTAGGAAAGATTATTCTGATAGTATTCTCTTTACAATTTCACATATACATTACATTATTTAAAATTAAATATTTAGCTTGAATATTTTAAAATGTAGTGTATTTATCTCATAATAGTGCTGACTAGAAATTTCTATAGCTTTTATGTGCAAATCATCAACTTTAAAATGGAGAAAGACGGTTGCATAAGAGGAGAACAACCCTATTAAAAACATACTCATAAACTTTGACAAGCTGGTAGACCGACATTAGAGCTCCCATCCAAGTGACATGATTGTCACTTTGGATGTACAAAGCCATCTTTTCTGCAGCATTTGGCCACCTCCCTGGAAAGTCGCACTTGATTACATGGCTCATACAGACACACAGTTGTACACTGCAAATAAAACAATTTGAAATAAAAATTTGTCACCTGAGACATTTTAATACAAGCTGACAGTGTTAACGGTTGACTTTCACTGGCCATACTACTATATTACATACTGGATGATAACTCATATGAATGCCATCACTAAAAAATTACAAGGCACATTAACGTACACTTAAAATGTCAAAACACTCCTTTGTAAAAATTTTAAAAAAACAAACCAAACACAAATCCAGGCAAAGAAGATTAAAAAATAAAATGATTTCCTTTATTTTATTTATATAATTTCTAAAATCAATGTTCATCAATTAAACAATATACATGTAATTATTTTCCACTAACCTAAAAAAGATTAAACTTTTATTAATTTCAATATTTGAGGAATTTTTTTTTTTCATTTAACAGTTTGATAGCAATATGATAAAATATTACAGTAACAATATTAAAATTATGACTGGTACCTCAATTCAGCAGTAGAAAAAAACAATAAATTAGGAAAATCGCTTAGTTTTAGGCACACCATTATTTAATTAATTAAAATACATTGTTTTATTAATAATGTTTCATTATTCCTTTTCACTGAACAGTGAATATGAAAAAGAATATACATTTTCAGGAAGGCAACACAATATGCTATAACATTTAGTTTTACATGAAAAAAACATTTAACAGAATGATGGCAGTAAAATCGATGTGCATTTTTTATGCAAACATATTTTAAAACAAAGTATTTTCTTATGTTTCCAAATATTACTTTGTCAAAGAACAATCTGATACTAAAAAATCAGAAATTTTAAAAATACTATTATTAACCCTTTAAGGGGCAGAGCGGCCGAAAACATCTTTACTACCGAAAGGACAAAACGTCTGAATTGTCCATATCTGCCAATGCTCTTTTCTTCTCATATCATTCAAGAAGTCGTGAGAGTTTCAGTGTCTACTTCCTGTCTGACGTTTGTACGACGATTCACGCGCATTTTGAAATGTTTTCTCCTTGTTGTGTTCATTTTTTAAAAAATGTTTTCTTTGTTTTTTTGGGTCTGGTGTTTCAAATGGATTTCTTAGAATCGTCGAGCGATAGTGAGGAGTTTACTGGATTCAATTTATCAGATAATGAGGTGAGAGAGGTTGATTTTGAATTGGACGATAGGATTAGAAGTGACATTAGCGTGCACATGTAACATCTTTCACTTGTCAGATCTTTCCAATTTTGGAGGAGAGTGCATCAGATTCTGAGGATATCGAAGAGGAGTAGGGGGAAGGGGTATCTGGTGATGCACACGGTTGGAATTAGTAGTACTTTAGCACTGAATATATCAGAATTTATAACAGAAACGGAGCCAAAAATGACTGTAACTAATGATAGTGCTCAGCTGGCTTTCTTCTATCCATTTTTCAAAGAAAAAACATTTGACAAGAGAGCGGAACAATCGAGTACGCATGTCCAAAAATTGCGGAAAAACAAAATGGTGATCCAGGTTGGAAGGAAACTAATGCCACTGAAATGAAGGCTTATTCTGGACTTATGATTCTGATAGGAATTCACAACCTGCCGAGAAAAGAGATGTACTGGTCGTCTGATGACAGTGTTCCTGTCGACAACAAAGTGTGTGTCATAGTGTATATAGTTGACAATCACTGGACATGCATGGATTCAAATTTAACACCTGAATGGTATGCTTCAATTAAGGATATTATTAAAACTGCTTTCATTTTGCATTTTATTTCATTGAAATATTTGCACTAATACTAATGTAACCCTGAATCTCATATTTAGCTTTGAACTTCCACGCCAAGACACTCCATGATTTGTGTTATAAGCAGAAGAGATATGTCAAAAACATCAAGAGGTAACTATGTTCAACAAACAAATGACCACTTAAAAAAAACAAACAGGATGTTAAGTGCAAATAATGCATAGAAATCAAGAAAAGGGTGACTTTTTAAATAGCAGAATATTTCATAAGCAGTTTAAATGTGTGTTATTAACTTATTATAAGCCTTATCGATGCCTTCCAGGATTTTTATAAACCATATTTACAATCAGTACCAAATATGACTGCATACACATATTAATTTAAAAGAAAACTATTAAATAGTTCAACTATGCCTGCAAAAAACTTATACCAACCGGACAGGGTCAGGAGCATGGATGATGGCCTCGATGATGTTCTCACGGATAGGTTTGCGGTCCTGTTCATGGATACTAAAAGGAATGGGATCAGCTGGGTTCTCCACTTCTTTCTCTGACCAAAACTGCGTGATCATGTTCTTCAGATAAATAACGCCTTGAGAGAAAAGACATCAAAAGGAGGTCCTTGTACTTTGCAAGTGATCAAAAAACTATTTAGACAGGTTGTTAAAATAGAAAAAAGTTTTTAATATTACAACTTTTGCATTCAATCATTTATACAAAACAAATATACTATAAGAATCATGTCTACTGCATACTCAAAACATAATTCTGAGTTACGATTGTAAATATCAATACACAATCATAGCATGACTAAACAATATTTCTATAGATAACATATTATGTCGATTTAAAAGAAAATACCCAGTAAAAGTAGCACTTACCCCCAGAAATGCATATGCAATGCAAAAATATTCTCCAAAATGCATATGCCATACTCACTATTCTTTCTGCAGAAGTTTACATAGTATATAAACATTAAAGTATAGTGCATTTAATGAGTCAAGGGCTGATCTTTCAAAGAGAGGGTGAGATGAGATGATCACAATACCTATAAAAGCAAAATGCTTTATGGTGATTGTATAGTTAAAATCAGTGCATGATTTAAACAATATGGCCCGGATTACTGAGGACTGTAGCTAAAATTTTGCACTGTCATCATATAACAGCTGCTTTGAGAAAAATAACTATCCTTTATATTCACGAAGCATCTTTTTTTTCCCAAAAAGTTTCAATCATTCTAAACAAAGGGCCGATTCTGACCATTCACAACTTGCTTTAGGGTGGGTTTTCCATAATTCAGTTATTTTATTTATCAACTCATTATTTTTAGTTAATATTGTACAGAACTTTTATTACACAGCCTTATTTTATCATACTGTTTATTTTTGCATCAAGAGTTATTTAGTCTTGTTTAAATTACTGATGTTTTAAAACTATTTTTCTAAATAATAATTATTACTACCCATGACTAAAATTAATTTAGTAAATAAAATGACACATATAAATATGATATGCAATTTTTAAAGTGTGCATTGCAAGAGTCACCAAACAGAGTGACAAATTCTGACCTATTTTCTAATTACAGAATTGGTTATTTCAGAGGAAAAAAATCAGTAATTTTGCTTTAAAAAGGAGATATGTTTACAACAAAAAATAATCATTAATAAATGTTTAAAAGGTTTCAACTGTTTGTACCTTATAGAAATATCGACCGGAAAGCATCAATGCAACGCATCATAATAAAAGTGACAAAGTAAAAATAACAGAACACCTTTGTTTTAAAAAAGTTGAATTCCATGGATTAATAATCACAAACTGTGGCATATCATTGGAAAGACACTAAACTTCTGCAGAAATTGATATATGTTCCACAAATGAGTGATAAATTTGTGATCCAAAAAATGCATTGTGAACTTTTTACTTTGAAAAATTATTGGATTATCCACAACACAAAATAATAGAAAAAAATTTTTTGAGTGTGAATAATTATTTGCCCTCTGTTTAAAAATATCAATAAGATTTTAGGTTACAAACATATATAAGCCCAACTTTATTGTTTCACAATGGTACCGAAACAGAAAATTTGCATTTTCAACTTTGATGATAAAACTGACCCATCTTTGTTGCAATACTATGGTACTTTCGTCAAAGTTTAGGAATACTTTAATAAAATTAAGATAAACAACACCACCACAGTTTCGAAAGATGAAACATTGATCTTTATTTTCATATAAAAATGGTTAGTTCAGGTTAAATATGAAGAAAACTTCTCTGTGATAGAAGTGTTAGCAAATTTGTTTGTGAGTTTTTCATCCATAAAGCACTGACATTGGGATTACTGACTCTTAGGTACAACCAACAAAAATCTCTCTCACAAGCTCGCAATATGCGAATAGAAAAATGTCACTTGCGAGCTCACAAAATAAAAAACAGGCTATCATAAGGCGATATTCTCACCCACACAAAAATCTTGATTTTCTATCTACTTCAAGTTAGATGTGAGTCATGATTGCTGAGAGTATAGAATTAGAATAATAATATACATCTTGAGTGCATGCCACGTGCGAGCGAAAGGAATGCAATTGTAGAGGCATATTGTTAACTGTGCATCTGCTGAAGTAACTCAGCAATAATTGTTATCAATTTGGATCCCAGAGTCAATTGCAAGCAGCAAGCTCTCTTGTCAGAAGACATCACATGAATGATAGGAACCAAGTGTGGTGTTAGTTTTCAAAGGCTGTGTTTAGGTTCATTCTTTTCCATTTTGTGTTCATTTAAATCTTCAGTGTCTTATTTGTCATCCACTTCAATAGCTAGTTTTAAAAAAATCTAAATAATTAAAATCTTCAACAGGAGTGACAATGAAGCAGTCAAATATTTTCATCTTTTTTTAAAAAAAAAAAGGAAAAGTGATACTGAAACCAATCCTGTGAAACAATCTTTGCCCAGCAAATCACAACAAATATGGTGAATCTGTAGGAACGGACCAATCTGTGGTTACTGGGGGTGGACAGAGGTGTGTTGTGCAGAAATTAATTCTTCACATGCAAATGAAAAAGCAAGGTGGCAGTGGCTGATTTATTGGTTAGGTAAAATGTTTATATAAAAACTACAATTATGTTGTTTTTTTTAAAAAGTAATAAAACCGAAGTATTTCTTAATATTACTACAAAGACGAATATATATAGTCAATTTTTTGTTTTCCTGAATGTATATTATACATTCACTTTAACAATTGTCTGTCCTCTCTCCAATGGCGGTATTCTTTTGCTAGCGAGATTTCATAACAAAATGCGAGTTATACGTAGCTACAATTTTCAAGGGTTGTTTAGGTTTACATTAATTTAGGTATATATTTATTTATAATATTAAAATAGCATATTTTTGCATTATGACAACTGTCTGGGTCTTGTCAGTTCCGTGTGATTTCAGAGGTGTAGCTTTACCCATACCTGTATTATCTCTTTGCACTGACATAATTATTTTTATAAAAACGTACACTTTCTTTAAATATCTGCCTAATTCCAGAACAGACCGTTTCACAAGACCATTTTGATTTCACCACTTGAGTTGAATTAGATTTTCTTTATTTCTTGTTATTTTCAATATGAATGCTAAATTGGTTAATCAGGTCAATGTATAACTATTTGATCAAAGCACTGATTTTAAAATGATAAAAGCCCACTGCATTTTTTCCTCTTAAATGATGTGATTTGTCCGTTAGTGTTCTTGATTCCACTTTAGTACTTTTGCTTTAACTGAAAACAGTGTGCTAGACGTGTGATTCAGATTCATTATACTTACGGTTTTGCTTGAAAACAGTAATTATTACTGTTAAAAACAATAGAGTTGATTTTCATAGGCAACATTTTGTCATTCATATGCATTTTCAGAGTAGCAATGCATTTACATGTGCAGTTTCTTTAGGGCTAGTGCAAATCCACTGATCTAGATTTACCAGCTTGTCTGACAGGCATGTCAATCTGTTCAGTCATCACAACCTGAAGTAGTACTGGGGCAAAACCAATAATCTTGTGAACCTGTGATATACAAAAGAACATGTTTATCCCTGATGTAAATATAACAAGATGTATTTTCATAAAATTTAACAGTGGGAATGATGAGTGAAATTTGACAGCCACATTCAAGCAGATTAACTCCGATGAAGTGGTAATCCATTGGGCTTTTCCATTTCTAGTTTTGAGCACACACTATAATAGTTTAAAATAATTAATTTGGATGCACGTGTGGAAGTAAAAATAAAATTAAAACTGTAGTGTTACTAAAAGGCAAAATAGAGTTATTGGTTGAATTTATTACTTATTTAGTTATTAGCAAAAAAATTATGAGGCTTCTAGAATTTTCATTTCGGTGCATCTTTTTACAAAATGACAAAACAGAGGCACAGTGATCATGCTAAACCAGCAATTCTCTAAGGGCTACAGTGAAATTGCCTGGCTGCGCCATGAGAAAAAAAATAACAAAAAGTATTTTATTAAAGCCTACTGTACGGGTGAGCCATAATATCCAAAATGGCATGCCAGGAGCTAAGAAAGTTTGAGAAACACTGTTCTAAACTAACAAGTAACATAACAATATGGGATCCAAAGAATGAAGAACTTATCAAAAGACGTTTGGATTATTTTTATTTTTTTTTACATTAACTCATGGAACTCACTGTCATAGATATATATTTGCCTGTCAATCTTTTTCATCAAAATTATTTAATTTTTAAAAAAAGCTTACTTAAAAATTCCAATTTATTCAACTTCCCTATATAGTATAAATATTACTCTTAATATAGAGTTGATTTCTCCTTTTGATTTTTAAGAAAAGTATATTTTGCTAAACTGATGGGAGCAAAGGTTACATAAGCCCTCTGAATTTTTTACTTTTTCTAAAGAAGTGCAGACTGGAGATGGGCGGGGGAGAGAATATTGAAAAACTGGTGTCTTGAAAAGTTTGGTAAGATGAAGTATTTTCTACAAGTGAAAAAATTATACCTACCTTATCTTGTTCAGCCTAAATGTTTAATACACCAACCTAAAATTATTTTCTTCAACTGACAAACTTCCTGCAACAGTTAAGCCCTATGTAAAAATTAAGTTTTCCCATAACATTTATTTAGTTCAAAAATGGATATATACTTACAGTAAGTTGAGTAACACATTATTGCAATTAGTTTCTATTTTTTAAAAAGAGAAAATGAGAGATGTATCAATTTTATATCAGCAATTTTTATTGCAATGAGCTTGATTTTGTCAATTAAAGGTGGTGAAAGGGGTTACCAAGTTATGCATTATCACAATGAAGAAAGCAATCAATCATTAACAAAAACTAATAGTAATACTTTATAGTCATGAACCATAATTTCTCTTTAATTTCTACCAGTACACTTCCATAATTTAAATTTTGTTTTAAAACATTTACATTAGCAAATGAGCATCTGAGATGCAAATTCTTACGCAATTATTACTTCATCCGTTGATATTTTATTTATACTGTGATAAACTTTAAGTGGGGGGGGGGCACAACAATCTTCTACAATAAGAATAAATTAATTAAATTAAGACAGTAAAGTTCTAGTTTATTAGATATGGAAGAACTAATAATTTAAATATGTATTATTAGGTAAAATGCAGTGTCAGTGTTACGGTCTATGTCACTTTATCAGTATCATGAGTAGGGCCTGTCTAAAATTTATAGGTTTTTAAAAAATGTGATAAAACTATTGCGCAAACTGTAGGCCTAATCTGTAAAGATAAATAGTCTAGTCTTCTGCTCAGATTATAATATAATTACTATTTATTTGGATTACAGAATTTATGTCTGCTACATCAGCAGACAATAGATTATCATCATGGGAGCGTACTGGAATATACCAGTACGTGTACGTGAAAATAACATTTAATTGACAGTTCGCCAGTTGAGTCCAATGTATCTATTTTATTCATTTCTAAACAACTGGACTTACGTTGGCACAAAGAAAAAGACTACATAAAATCAACAAAATGAAAATATTATATTATTTAATAATGGTAAAAAGCAATTTTCGAGTGTCTCATGTGCATACAACTTTGATAATCAGAAATGGCACATGTACGACATGCGGTACGGCCTTCAATAGTTCACAGAAGGAGTCTTACTTCTGTAAGTTGTTTCTCCGCTTCTTCACGCTGATTAGGATCCAGCGTAGCTCGGAGAACGTCAACGAGTTTAGCCGCATCCATTTTTTAATAAGACTGTTCGAAAAAGTCGCAGTTCCGTCAGAAAAAGTTAAACGGCCAGAGACCGCGTGCACTGTCGACAGCAGTCGCGCCAAAGATGGAATTACGTCACCATAAAGAAGGATTAGATATATCGTAATATTTATTTTTATTTATTTTCATCTAAAGTGTAATATTTTATTTCCTAAACATTATTCATTGCTACTTGAAAATCGGAACTGTGTTATTATTAATAAAAGGTTTTACGACATATTTCGTAACTATAAACGGCAAAAACAGAGCACAAGTCAGCTGACACAACCTTGCATCTCTTGTTAAGGTTTACGTTAAGGGGTTCATATAAAAAAATATATATATTATTTGCTTAAAGAAAAAAATTCATACATTTCAGAATGTAAGTTTTTATATAAATTTCTAACTGTAGATTATGCACATAAAACGTTTTGTTCTATTGTAGTTAAAATCACGTCCGCATGTTTGCTTAGTAAATGCTTGTATACGTAAACTCTTATACGTATATAATTCACATGAATATTTTATAATATTGCTTTACATTTAACATAAAGAACAGTGGGATACTTTGTTTAAAACATTTATTAAGTAGGTCACTAATTAAGTAGTTTTTATGTGAAGATTACACCGACACACACACACACACACACACACACACTGCTTTAGAAAAATACGAAATTACAGCCATCTGTCTTAAGAGTTGCATGTGGTAAGTAATCTTTCACATTTAAGTATACTTTGAAAACTTGCTGTCAAAATGGTAGCTTGTCATTTAGCAATCAGAATTTAAGAAATGGGAGTTTATTATGTACAGGGGTGGGAATCTGATAAGACATCCATTATATAGAGATGGCAATCTTATAGTTATAACATTAAAGATATCCCTTTCAAAGTGAAAAAAATTGTTTGAATAACTTGTAAATATAGAATTAGTTATGTTGTATTTATTTCTGTACAGAGGTTTTATATGTATAGGTTTTCTTTTGCATAGTTTTAAAAATTTATGACTCCATATTGTAATTGCAGTCTTAGGTCTAACAAATTACTGAGTATTAAAACTATTATTGGATGCAGCATTTTTAATTATCAGCTTAAGAGCTGCAACAATTAAACTGGTGGGTCCTAACTCCTAATATTTGATTTGCATAGATGCACCTTTCCTAGACTATTGATCATTTAAGTATTAAATTTATTTAATGTTATTGATGACAAATTATATTCATTGATGAAAACATAACTCAAGAAGATTGTTAAGGGTTACTAATTCATAGTGTTGCTGATTAAAATACTTTTGATTCATAGGTTACTTTATTATTTTATTCACTGAATTCATCATTGTGTTGTAATAATTCATGAAATTTGAGTAACTTATAATTGAGTCACTCTCTCACGAAATGCTGGTAACATACATTGAGTCACTCTTTACCTTGTGTGAGTTTTAAGGATATGTCTTAAAATACATATATATTTTTTTTTAGGGCATCAACATCTTTCCAACGAAATAATAACTTAGCACGCTTAGAAGATGATGTTAGTGAGGTCACTCACCTTCTCAAGGACAATGTTGAAAAAGTAATTCAGCGTGGAGAGAAAATTGATGATCTTCAGACAAGATCTGGCAAGTTTTATGAATGTGAAAGTTGTCCAGTATTTTAAAATTTGATAGTCTGTAGTACATGTAGTTTATGGGTCTTTTAATTGTGTCTACTTATGGAAATTTAATATAGGGTTAATTTAAAGAAAAGTGTACTTGACCCTCACTTTTTTGTAATTATTTATTTTGTGAATAACTTTGGAATAAATAATTTCTTCCGTATTTACAATTCATAATATTTAAAACAGTAGACTCTTGGATAATGGTATGATTCAGTTATGATTAATGTTGCTTGCATATATTATTTATATTCATTTTCAAACACTAAGAAAAGTTTGTCATCTGCTAACCTCTCAACTTTTGTGAGAATCGTTACACTTTTTAGTTATAAGATTTTCATTATGACGTTATATGAAGTTATACAGTTTGGGAAATGTGTGATGTAGCATGTAATCTTGATGAATATTTATGAAAGACTGGTATTTTTTTACAGTGATTTACAGTTTGTAGATGATCTTGGAATTTATATAAAAACCTTAACTAGAATTACCTCTAATTGAATATAGGATTTAAATGTTAAAAGATTAATTTGTTCCCAAAGCTTAGGAATCAGACTTTATTTTTTCAAAGCACACTATTTAAACCAGAAAATGTAATATATATATAATTAATAATGCATACTGAGTTTACTTGGATTTGCCAAAATTAGAGATCACATCACAACTATCATTAAAATAAGCAGTATTATAAAATGAAGTAACATAATTCCTTTGGAAAATGGATTATTCATTAAAATATTATAAATTGAATAATATATAATCATAAAATTTAAAAAGCTGCACTGTATTTAAGTCAGCTGCTTTTGCACCCGATTAGTTTGTTATAATTATTGCAACTCAGATGTGAAATTGATTTGATACACTGTGCTGTAACTGCACCATAAATAAACAGTAATGATATATATTAAACTACAAGGATGCTGTTCAGTGGTTTTTAATTCATGACCATTGTTATTGCCCTGGCAATCTGATCTCAGAACAGTCACCATACAGACTGGAAAAAAACATCTACATTGTTGACGAGCCAAGTCAGAATATATAGTAACCTTATTTTAAGGCAAAGGAAATGCACTATGTGTCAACTTGGACCAAAGTCCCTCTAAACCACACCAAAGAAGATTCATCAGTGTTTGTGCTTGGGCTAAAATCTTTGCAGCACCTCTTTGCAAATGAGGAAAGGTTTTAAAATTTATACAGTGATAGATTCTTAGTAAGTTCAGTGTTTAACTTCAAAAGCATTTGTGTTTGAATTTGTTTACATGTTCACTTATTCTATATTTTTTTCTTCTTTATACCTCTTTGTCATTGGTATTAATTGACTGTCTTTTGTGTTGGTATATTCTAATTTATTTTCTTTGTCACATTTAATTGTTATCACATATAAATGTTATTTTTTTTCATGTTATCTTACTTAGTTTTAATTCTGGCATGATTGATTCTGCCAAAATGTGAGCCTAAATTTCATTAAAAAATTCACAGTAATGCTTCAGTGTGTAGATGTTGCTGAAGTTTTATTTTGTTTTCTGAGTAAATTGTTTTGATGTTCTATAGCATCAGCACTGTGGTTATAAAAATAATGGCCTTGTTTGTGCATTCATAGCTTCTCTCAGACTTGACTATTCCATGCCTGAAATCCATTAGAAAGTTTGTTAAATTAATTTGGAGAATTTAATGGAGTTTGCATTCTTACAAAATTTGTATGTGTGAAGTCACAAAAAATGAAATATTTACATTCATTTCTTGTGAAGCATGGTACCACTTGACCTAAAAATAAAATATGAAACTTTACACTTACACAAGTTAGAGTTATATAATCCTTAAGGGAAGTATTTTTGAAATGTGAAAGGAAAGGTTTTGAACATTAATATTTATTGAAACAGAGCCCCCATTTTTAAATGCTGTTTATTTCTTGGTAGAGGCTAATTAATTGTGCATACTCCTTTAAAAAGTGCATCATTCTGAAAAAGAGAAGAGATGCATTCAACAGATGTTGGTGCTTACATCATGTTTATTTTTATTTCCTGGGTAACAGAAGACCTTCAGGAAGGAGCACACCAGTTTAACCGTCGAGCAGGCCAGGTGCGGAGAAGGATGTGTTGGCAAAATTGTCGCTTAAACTGCATCATTGCCATTATTGTCATTGTCGTCATTGCTGTGATTATTATTATTATTTTGGGTGAGGCAATTATTTTATTTCTCATAGTATATCAGTGTACACATTTGACCAGTTAGTTATATTTAATTTTTCAATGTTTGTTGTAAAAAGTACATATACTAATACTGTACTAAGTAGTAATAGTAATTTAAATTACATGTACTTGAATACAAAATGCATACGTGGACAAGTTGCTCTTCTTTAAATCAGATCAACACTGACTGAAATATTAGAACATTCCTGGGAGTTATCTTCTGACCTGATCCTATGAATGAGGTTAGCCAAGACTATTGTTAAGACTGGCAGGTTTCATAAATCAAAGAGGATTTTTAGAGACTGAAGACAGTTTTTAGGTGTTAATTGGCAGATGGTGAAGTCGAATGTCATAATGAGGTCTTGTAAAATGAATGAAATTAATTTTTTTTTCCTTAAAAGTAAGGATTTACACACATATATATATATATGCAGATTTTTTTTTCAATAAAGAACTCAGTGAATATGGCATCTTTCATTGGTGGACGCTGCATTCACAAAGAGTAAAAAAGTATTGAAATTACATTTTAGTTATGCAAATGAAGACAGTAGCAGAATTATTCAGTTATTCTTTTCTGCTTAATGTCTTAAATGTGAATATTATCTTTACTAAATTTACTAACAGGATTACTAAAGCTTATAAATTTATGATACATTTAAAAGTTTTAAATGTTTAAAGTGATGTCCATTTGACTAACACAGCTTGACTTACTTTTTAGAAAACTGCAATTTAATATTCTTCTAGTAGAGAATTGAATTTTAAACATGCTCTGCTTGTTTTTGAAACATAAGCATGCACAAAGTCCTATATGATATGTGTAAAGTACTTTTCTTGTACAGTCATTTTTTTATTTAGGCAGATGGTGTAAATTCACAACAGGGAAATGTATCAACTGCACTAACCATTTATGTTTTTTTAATAATATTTTTTATATCTATAAAGTTGCCCATAGAACAATAAAAAAAAATAAATTAAAACTGCTGTTCAAATTTCTAAAGCTTGATATTGATGTTTTATTCTTTTCAAAGTAAAGATTTGCATATGAATTTAAGATTTCAAAATATTGTTGTTTGTGATAATATAATTTGCATTAGGGCTTTCAAAGACTTGAAATCTTTTCATGACTAAAATTATAACATTTGATTTGTAAGGTGTCATTTGAAATCTTTTCATGACTAAAAGTATAACATTTCATTTGTAAGTGTCATTCGAAATCTTTTCATGACTAAAAGTATAACATTTCTTTTGTAAGTGTCATTTGAAATCTTTTCATGACTAAAATATAACATTTCATTTATAAGTGTCATTTGAAAAAATTTTCATGACTAAAAGTATAACATTTCATTTGTAAGTGTCATTAGAAATTGTTTCATGACTAAAAGCATAACATTTCCTTTGTAAGTGTCATTTGTAATCTTTTCATGACTAAAAGTATAACATTTAATTCATGTCGTATAAAATCTTTTCTTGACTAAAAGTATAACATTTCCTTTGTAAGTGTCATTTGTAATCATTTCTTGACTAAAAGTATAACATTTCCTTTGTAAGTGTTTGTAATCTTTTCATGACTAAAAGTATAACATTTTGTTCGTAAGTGTCATTTGAAATCTTTTCATTCATGTCACCACCTGCTCCTTGCTTCACAAATACATTACCTTTATTCTTAATCACTGTCAGCCTTTTCTTTTATTGTTATATATAACAATTGCTATATAATTATAATACATTTTAATTTATCTCGGACTATTAATATTAAAAATGATGTAGCTTAATCTTTATGACATTGAAAAAGCAATGACATTAATAGACACTTGCATTATTATATTATTTTATTCAAATCCATTTTTATTTCTTAGAAAATTTATTTGTTAAAACAGATAGGGAGTAAAAATATAGTGTATAAATAACTAGTCATTGTGCTTGAGAAAGAAATTTTAATTTTAGACTTTAAATCACACTTTGCAGCATGCGTTGTTTACTGTAATTCATTACGTTGTTTGGAGATCAAATTAAATTGTTTAAAATGTTTTATTTTTTAATAATGTCTTTGTTTTCCACTTTTTAAAAATTGGCAATATATTTCAGATTTAAAAAAAAACAAAACAAATACATGCTGATTGCAATAAGTTCAAGTTTTAACATTTATGATGTTGCAATTTATAATTAATTATAAACACAGTGACAGATTTTGACAAATTATAAAATCATCACTCGCACTACTTAGTTTGTATTTTCAAATTTTTATCAAATATGGACAGATTCTGAAATAATTTAAAAGCCATTGCTCATACAAATGAGTTTATTTTCCCAAATTTGTTTATCAAGAAGCCATCAAACCATGAGGAACGGAGAAAAGAAAGCTGATGGATTTCAGTCAAGTAGATTGGCTGTAGAATTATATTATAAAATCCATATTACATGTATAAATATTATTTATTCTTCCTAACTTTTGGAAGAATATGAGCCTAGTTGTAGTAGTTGGCAAATTGCATTCTAAAGTAAACTCTTTGACAAAAAATAAATTGTTTGTTTATCTTGCTTGCTCATTTTAAATTTTAGGCCTATTTTCTTGCTAAATAGTGCCATTGGAGAATCAGTGCATAGCTTACATGGTTAAAACTTTGGTGTATCTGTGTATGCCTTTGTTTCAGGACATTATGGCTGTACAGAGAAATGTCATTTTAATTTCCTTTTATTTAATACTAATTTCTCTGTGTCTGTGTTCTTTCAGTTGAGACCAAGCCTTGGAACAAGGGAGATTCTGGAACTGGTAAAAATTTAACTCGCACTTTGCTTAGAGGCTACTAGTCAGCATTGTCTCAAGCAGCAAATTTTTCAAGCGTATCCTGACTGTATGTTAACATGAAAAACTATCTGGCTTGTCCTGACAGAAACAGTCATGCATGCAAATATTGCAATATATATTATAGTTAGGCTAGAAGTTTCAGGTTAGTTTATATCCTTGTGAAATACGAGGCAAGTCATTAAATATGGTGAATTTGAGTGTAGCATCAAAAGTTTATTCTAGATACACATACACATACACACACACACACACACACACACACACATACACACACACACACACAAAACACAATACACAACACACACATGCACATACACACATGCACACAACACTATTTTTCATGGTAATCACCTCCTCTCCCAATACATTTAGTCCAGGTTGACAAGCTTCCATCAGCGGAAAAGGTTTTTGGTACAGGGCATAGCAATTACGTAATATATTTTGTGCATTTACATTATCCCTAAACTTGTGTTCCCTTAGTGCATCTTGAAGCAGTCAAATTTTGTGTCCCGTTAGTGCATCTTTAGATGGCCCAAACTTGTTCCCCATACTACAATTTTAAATGGCCCAAACTTGTTTCACATACTACAATTTTAAATGGCCCAAACGTGTTCCCCGTACTACAACTTGAAATGGCCCAAACTTGTTCCCCATACTACAATTTTAAATGGCTCAAACTTGTTCCCTATACAATTTTTAATGGCCCAAACTTGTTTCCCTACTACAACTTTAAATGGTCCAAACTTGTTCCCCATACTACAACTTGAAATGATCCAAACTTGTTCCCCATACTACAACTTGAAATGGTCCAAACTTGTTCCCCATGCTACACCTTGAAATGGTCCAAACTTGTGCCTCCATAGTGCATTTCTAAATGATCCAGACTTGTGCCCCATTAGTGCTTCATTAAGTGGCACAGATTTTATTTCTTTAGTTCACACCACTTGTATATATTTTTTTGATGCCCAACAAACTATCCCTACATTGTGCACATAGTCTACAGTAAACTATTCAGTCTACAGTAAACTGTTCCTGATTGAATCTATCAGTAAACAAGAGAACAACACTTTTCTAGTCAACTGTGGTAACCTACATAGGGACAGCTTTTTTAAAAACTGAATGTCAATAAATATATTTTATGATTTAAAAGGAAACTGCCAGTTTTACACATTCAGATATGCAGAAATGTGAGTTATGTAGGAAAAAATACATAATGAGGATATATGTTTGTAAACAATGTATATTCATCATATTTATTGACTCATTCTCATACATAAGTCTTCTTCACTCAGAGATTGTATATATATATTTTACCTGTTTGTTAATATCTGCTATCAAAACCAATAGCAAATTAAAGAGCGAGGCATTATAAAACATTCCGTAATAGAGAATTAGATGAACCACAGTTCATGTTATTGTTACTACTCTTAATCTTAAAATTTGTATTTTATTCATGTCTCATTTGCAGCTAGATGGAATATTGGTATGTTTGCTCTATAATTTTGTGGCTACACCTCATCCAAAAGTTGAAGCCTGAAAAGTAAATTAAGGGTCATTTAATTTAAAGCACTAATTTTCTTATGAATTGTTCATACCTGTTTTCATGTCCACCCAAATCTACCACTTCATTATATTACTTTTGTGTGCAAAGCGTTCTTTTCTTATTGTGCTTCTTGAGAGAGGTCAAACGTATTAAGTGTATGCAGTACATCTGTGAATTACTGTTCAGATAGCACATTTATATTTAAATGTCAACCCTTAAAGTTTTACTTTTTATGTGTGTGTGTGTGTGTGCATGCAAGCTAACTATAAATATTGTAATCAGGTTTTAGGGAGGGTGTGTTAGCTAGTCATAGCTGATGACTGAGTTTTGTAATAAATTTCTATTTTCATTATCATCATCATCATGATAATAATAATAATAAGTTTTTTTGTTATTATTTCATAATAAAGTAAGAGATTGGTTTATTCTATCTTACATAGACATGCATATAATGTCATGAGAAAGGGTGTTATGAGATGTACTATAGGCATACATTGTAAAACATCAAATAAATCACTGAGAGGTATGAGACAAGCAGATGAATGTTATGGAAAGTTGCTCAAATTGTAAAGTATATTTTAGGAAAGTTTAATAAAACTGATCAGGATGGGTAGCAAAATGTACCTATTGGTATTTATTTAGTTACACACACACACACACATTCCCCTAGCTATTGTGTGTGCTTTAACTGTTTGAATTATTGCTTTTAAAAACACAATTAAAAGCAGTATCTTCAAATAATATCTTTGGCCACATAAATGGCTGTTTGATTTTTCAAGATCACATCCAACTCTGCTTATATGCATAGCCATTTGTACAAACACATGTATGTATATAATTGTTAACCTTTATAGCATTAATAAGAAAAAATGCACTTTGGAAATCCATGTTATACACAGTGCACATGTTTATCATGAATTTATTGAATATTAATATTTTCATCTCTGTGATAAGCATCATTAATGGATTACTGTATCTTTGTTTACTGCTTGCTAATGCGGGGGGCACTTTCGGCTTCTGCCACTTTCGCGCTGAACAGGTGTTTACACAAAAACTTTCCTGTTTTTTGTTCCTTTGAAACATCTGAAATCACAAATCCATAGACTTAGTTAGGAATTCAATCACTTTATCCTGTATCAGGTACTATCTCTATCTGTAGGTGATTAAGGAGGAAAAAGATTTTAGAACCATGAATTTATTTAGTGAAAATTTATGTCGTTAATTAAACCTATGAGAAGTGTGGCAGCATGTGCACCATTCCGTTAAATCTGCTTTATTATTGGCATCTTGTGTTAGAGATAAAGGTATTTACATTGCTTCTTGGTCGGAATAACTGGTTAAAGTACATGTACATTTGCTTTCAGAAGGTTTTTGATATAACAAATATTCTTTTTGTAATTTTATTTCATAGGGCAGTCTTGTGACACTTGTAGGAAATGTATTCATTTTATGCATTATGATGTCAGGCTGGACAATCAAATCAGTCTTGGAGATGGGGAAGCATCTTTAAAAAGAAAAGAAAATGTCTGTATTCATAATTACTTGATTAAAAACATATCTACATTTTTACATGACATGTGAGTGGTGGTTTGTTGTCTTAAAAAATACAAATGTTTGCTCAAAGATTTTTTTTAAAAAAAGTTTTATTGTTTTGTTAATTGAAACAAGCAAATATATATTTGATGAGTGATAAATGACTTAACAGCACGTTGGCTTAGTGTGTTTACCTCCCTTTGTAAAGATTGATGACCTCATTGTTTATTGCAAAATTTGGTGAGAAGAATTGTGCAGCAGTTATATTCTTTGTATATAAGTTGTCATGAGTATATATATTTTTTTAAATAACTTTTGTTTTAATGTCTTGCATTCATTTTCATACCATATAGAGCTGAGACTCATTCAACCTGCATTTCACACTGTGCAATAATTGAAAGAAAAACTGGAAAATTAGCATACTGTTCATACAAATTTTTCTTGTACATAACACTTTCTTATTTTGCTTTTGTTTAGAAATAGTTTACTATAGCATTTTAAAAAAAATAAAGTTGTAAAATATTTAAAACATGCTGGTAACAACTGAAGAAAACAATTTAAAAACAATTTGCATGTGAAATGTTCTCTCATTGAAGAGTTCACACATTAGGTTTTGTAATAGAGAAATTCCACAGTTCTGTTGGATAAAATAGTAGGATTATACAGTTCAGTATGCTACCATCCACCCACTTTCAGCAAATTAGAGAGAACATTTGAAATGTAGAAAGCATTTTAAAAGCTACAAGATGAGTTTTTATTATAATGTTTCTCTCTATATATATCTGTTAATAAATTTTTAAGTGTTGAATCTGTGGGACATTTTTCTTGCAGATTCATAATACCTGTCTTTGTTAGGGGAGATCATTCCAATCAAATTTGTTTGTTTATAAAGCATATATATTTATTACTGATCAGTTATCAATTTTTCTTTCAAGAATTTTTAGCTCACTTTATTATCAATTTTATTGGACTAATTATAGGTTTGAGATGTTTTTTTTTCCATTTAAAGTCCCAAATCTTACATCAGAGTCTCTTTTTTCACCGGTAATAAAGTGAACATTTTCTAGCATGTACTCACTTAATTTTTTAACACTTCATTTATTGATTGGTTGGCAGAGTTATTCACCTTGCTTCTAAGCTGATCTGTAGTTTGGAAAATATTCATACTTTTGTGACCATTCTATGTGCTGACAGAGATCTCATTTAACTGCCCAGCACTTAGTGTGTTGGTGCACATTATATGCTACAAAATGTTCATTTGAATTTATGACAACCTATTTGCATGTGTAAAATTAATATTTGATAAGTTTTTTTCCCCAAAAAGGGCATATTGAAACATGAATATTTTTCCTGTAAAACACTTATTGGCTAGAGATGTTAATTGTTGTGTGGCTTAAGAGAAAGCCACACAGAACAGATTCAGACATGAGAGCTTTGTATCAACTAAGGTTACACTGAAACTACTGCTTTTGGGGGATTTAATTTGCACCAGTGTTTTATTTCCCTTTCTCTCATAAAATGCACTCTGGAAACAGGTGATGATAATGAAGAGTAAACAAAATTTACCACAGAATAAATGGAAAAGAACAACACAAATTAGTGAAATTCATTCATTTTCTTTTAAATAAATCCTGATATGTTTGGTTTGTTGAAATGGTGACTTATGGGGAAATAGATTTTTTTGTGTGTTTATACATGTGTGTGTATGCATGGACAAAACAACCATCAAATACATAATGTTAACAGGTTTTGTTATTTTGGATATTTTTTTTTGGCCAAAACTTTTATGTAAGCAGTTTGTGATAAAAAGAAACACACATTCGAGCATTAAAATATTTTGTATTTATTTTGTATTGAAATTTTAAGATATGTGAAATTTCCTCTGATGCATTTTTATATGATCCATATTTTGTATTCCTATTGAAATAAAGGCAAGCAGTCATTTATAATTGCATGAATGCATATTTTGTTTGTTATTGGTTTGTTTACTGTTTGTTGTTAATTAATGTGCTTTCAAAGTTGACTTTGCAGCCACAAATGTTTGCTTATAATTTGTCTTAAAAGAAAGTTTAACTTCAGTTATATGTCTTTTCCCTTTAGGCACTAATTTGATATTTTAATTTGAATTTCTATAATTTCTATTCTAATTTGTATTTACTTTGATATTCTTAATTTCTATGTACTAATCTTAGAATATTAAAATTTTTATTTTCTATACTGTTATATTTACATTGAAATTTCATTTTCTACAATATCATGCTGAATATTTAAATTTTCTCTCATGTCCTGTAGTGTCCTTATTTGCTGTATAATTACTATAATTTAATATGCATATTTATTTTACAGACTTCTGTTGTTCTGCCAACATTACTGTGCTCAGATATGAGTTACAATTCATTCTCAGTAACTGTAGGTTCAAATACAAGTTACAATTCATTCTCAGTAACTATAGGCTCAGATACGAGTTACAATTCATTCTCAACAACTGTAGGCTCAGATACAAGTTACAATTCATTCTCAACAACTGTAGGCTCAGATAAAGTTACAATTCATTCTCAACAACTGTAGGCTCAGATAAAGTTACAATTCATTCTCAACAACTGTAGGCTCAGATACAAGTTACAATTCATTCTCAACAACTGTAGGCTCAGATACAAGTTACAATTCATTCTCAACAACTGTAGGCTCAGATACAAGTTACTATTCATTCTCAGTAACTGTAGGCTCCGATAGAACAATATTTACAATTTATTTATAGTGCATGAAATGTAAGCATTGCTTTATCTTTTATAAGCAAGTCATTAGTGCAGCCAGAAGGCTCAGTCTATTTGCTTATTAAAAATTTGTTTCATCAGCCTATTCAACTTATCAACACTCTGTATTCGTCCAGGCATGACTGAGTTTGATTTGGGATTGAGTCGTGTGTCTGTTTATCAGTCTGTTGTGTGAAACCAATCATATCAGTTTGTGGCTTGCTTAATACCTAAAGTTGTGATTTGCAATGTAGTTATATTCACCCATCATTACCATATCTTTTTGAAAATTTAAAACAAAGATTTTGAAAATATGATTCAGAAGTGTAATGGCACACCAACTCTGATAACAAGACATTTTTCAGTTAAATTTGGAATGTTTGGCAAGCAATTTGTTTGAATATGTTCTTAAATAGTTATCCTTTATAAGCAGATTGCACCTATAAGTTACAGTACATGTACTTAAATAGTTATCCTTTATAAGCAGAGATTACACCTATATGTTACAGTACATGTACCTAAATAGTTATCCTTTATAAGGAGTGATTGCACCTATAGATTACAATACATGTACTTAAATAGCTATCTTTTATAAGCAGAGATTGCACCTATAGGTTACAGTACATGTACTTAAATAGTTATCCTTTATAAGGAGAGATTGCACCTATATGTTACAGTACATGTACTTAAATAGTTATCCTTTATAAGGAGAGATTGCACCTATATGTTACAGTACATGTACTTAAATAGTTATCCTTTATAAGGAGAGATTGCACCTATATGTTACAGTACATGTACTTAAATAGTTACATGCAGGTGTGTTAACTTTTGTTCTATGGTTATGTCCAAATTTGGGGTGAAGAACTTTGCTGCACTACCCTGGAGTGAAAGGTTTTAATGTCTACCCTTCGGATGGGACAGTAAATCGTGTGTTGAGATATGTTGTTGCACACTAAGCCTGTCTAAAACTTGGACAAACTTTCACAGAAGCCCCACACACAGAGGGAAGAGAAGTTAAAAACAAACATTCTCCATCCTTCTCACAGCTAGGGCATATATCTGTGTCCTTCTGGACTATCTGTGTATCTCTGAGGATACTTGTTGCTTGTGCAAAATTATAAAAAGTTACATGTAAAAGCAAACTGAAAACACACACATGCATACACAGAGAAAGTTTTATAGAACATTGTAATTCATACCTAATATCTTTCATTCTCTGACTGGGTATTCACAAATTTTTACACACGTTAACAATTCAAAATAATACTCGTTCAGAAAAGTGCTAATGTACAGTCTTGCATTATGCATGAATGTGTATGTAATATGTTTATCTTTGATGAAAGAACACATTACAGACAATTCACAATAATTAGTATTATAATTTTACATTAATTCACATGTCTGAGCTGCAAGTTGTGGCATCGCCTTGACAAGGTTATGTACAAACTATTATCACTATAATCCCATTTCTGTTTTCTTATAAGATTTATATTGACACTTATCTGTTGAATTGTGTGTTAGGATGTAAGACTGTATAAATATCAAAACTATTCAAACATGGTTCATGGAAATGTTGATGTCAAGTAATCTCTCTTTTTTTTTTTGTATTCGTTAGATGTAATACATTTATTGAACTTCTTACACATATTGATAACCATATGTTGGAGAGATAGTGGGTGAATGGGGGCTCGCTAAATGTAGATTAAAGACGGATTGATCTTCTCTTACCTCAGAAATATTTTGTGACAGTGAATGTTTGTCTTTAATGTTGTGAAAGAGAGGAAACGTTTACAGTTCTCACATATTCGCCAAATGAGAGAGACGAGTGGTGTCGTCTAAAGATTTATTAATAAAAGAATTAAGATTCTCATCACTTGTAATTAGTTATGGATGATTAATAATAAATACCAATCATAACCAGTAACTACAGTGGCGTTGTGTGACACATTGCTAGTTCTTTACCCATATTATTAATTATTATCATTTCATTATGTGTGAATTTAATCTTTAAATGTTTGTATGTCAGTGGTAAACTGTGCGTTTGTAACGAGTCAATACGGCGTTTGTCATCACTAGCGCTGTGTGTGCGTCATCACCGTTATCATCAACACCAGTAAGGACTGGTTTTAGCCGGGCAGAGTTAAGTGTGTTGAATGCAAGAACTGCATATGCCAGTCTTTATGTCACGTGAGCCTTTGAGTTCATGTTTATCCACACAATGTTTGTCGACTGTAAGAGTCTTTCTAAAAAAATTTTTTTTTAAATGAAAGCTTTCATTCAAAGCGTTACACAGCACGAGGTGGGGGGACAGACGAGAAAAAAAAGACGAATACTACTTGAGTCATCAAAGGCTTTAAATTGCTTTTCAGTTTGTTCCTTCTTTGCATTTGACTGCTAGAAGGGAGCTTTAAAAAAAACAAAACCAAAACCAGACTGGTATGAGAACTTTCATTGACAGCGATTGCACTTTTCATTGGCGGGAGGGTGGGGAGAGAGGAGGAGGGAAACAAAGACGAGCAGCAGTCAGTTCATCAAAGGTTTTGTAGTTTGCTTTCCATATTTCTTCGCCTTGGCTGCAAAGAGAGACTTTATAAAAAAAAAAAAAAAAAAAAAAAAAACCCAGACCGATACGACTCCTGAAATGAATTTGTTCCTCATCCGTGCTGAGGAGCTAGAAGTGACAGGAACGTACTTTGGAGCCTGATACTGAGCAGCACTCATCGGTAATAAATCTCGTTGAGCACATCGAATATTGCTGAGTAACAATAGATTAGAACTGAGGCACTGTCGATTAGCGTTGAGGACTGGGGTGGGGGGTGGGGAGGGCATGGCGTTTTGTAGCATTGATCGGTACTATTGCGCTAATTAAATCGAGTACTGCTGAGTAGCAATAGAGTAAAACTGAGGCACTGTCGAGTAGCACTGAGGACGGTGTCATGTTGCCGAGCAGCCTTGGTTGGTGCTGCTGAGGAGCAGTAAGTAGAACTGATGAGAGTAACTGTGACTGATGTTAATTTATGTTCACTTAGCAATGAGTCTGTTCACGTAACACTGGATAGTGTTGAGTAGCACTCACTGATAGTGAGACACGCTGAGTAACACTCACCGACAGAGAGACACGTGGAGTAACACTCACTGACAGTGAGGCACACTAGGTAATACTGAAAACAACACTGAATGGGTAAAGGAAGTTTGTTTTTGCACTGTACAGGAATAGCAAGATGGCGAAAATTTAATTCTTTAGATTATTTTAACCACAATAAGAATGACTATATTTATGTTTATCTGCAAAGTGAAAAGCTCATTCATCTGGGCAACTGAGCTCTGAAACCTTTGTGTGATCTGTGAACACGCCATGACATTTCTATTCCGTCTTTCACAATTAAAGAACTTAGAAAACAATTATATCTTGGGGGGGGGGGGGGGAATTTCATTTTACTTTTTTTAAAATGAAAGAGTTACCAGTACTAGTGATCAAAGTGCTTTTAAGAACTACTTGCTTTCTTTTTTTTAATTTCTTATACACATAAAATCGTTACATCTCGTAAACTAATAAACTAATTTTTTTTATGGGGTGGAGGGGATGGGGGCGTTGATTGTTCCTGTTTTCCCTTTCCTTAATGAGCAACAGAACGAAAAGAGAGCACTTTATTTTTTTTTAAAAACGAAGCTACAGGAGTACTGACATAGTCAAAACTGATTACACTGGACATAAATGCTAATAGGTAATTATAAATTAGTAGCAACTTATTTGCTAACGGGGACACTCCTTGTGCCTTGGAACTGGACGAACGATACGCGTAGAAAGTTTGATTACACTTTCATACCCGGCTTGGGCTTACATTTCCCCCCGCCCCCACCCACCCCGGGAGAAAAGAGCCTTTTATCTCGTAGTGCTTGTAAGGCGTGCACAGAAACGAAGGGTTTCTTGTTAAAGTGAACTGCTTCTCTATCCGGATCCACCCTTAGAACTATGAGCACGGGTAAGTATACAGATGCAAGCAATACTTAACAAACAGGCACTGTTTTCTTTAAAGCAGGAGAGTACACTCAAATGTGACCTGTCACCACAAAAAGATACTTAAGTCGGATTTGGGGGGTATTGAGATATATATATCAATAGAAAGAAAATTGAAAGGGCTTTCTGTTGATATAAAAATAAAGAGTGTAGGACAAAATATGGAAAAGTTATGTTTGTTTGAAGTGCACTACTGTCCGGACGGCCATTTTGAGAAAATCGGCCTCAAAGATTGAACACATTTCTGAGAGGTTTTTCCTTAGCAACCATATATTAATCTGCTTCATTTGCAATCAGAGTTGAAGAAGACACAATAGCTAACACTGTAATAACTATAAACAACAAATATATTGTTAAATCATTTACAGACAACAGTCTTTTTAAGCCATAAAGATTAGAATTTCTGTATGCGAGAATGATTATTGTGGCTCACAGAATATTCTAAAATTAAGGCATAATATTGAATTGATACCTTTTTCTAAATCTGATACTAGCTCCACTAAATAAATCACAGATTAAAGCTGCATTACTTTCACATTCTTAAAAAAAAATATCGTTTAAATAATCCAGTAATTATAGCACACCTTTCACTTCAGTGTACAGTCAGTTATCGTCAGCTGTCGTCTGCTTCGTCTTTTACATTGTTCGATCACGCGATTCGCTGTCCGTGTCACTTTCAGAAGAAAATCCATCAGCTACATCCTCATTAGCAAAATAATCAGATATCAAATCTTTAATCTGAATGCTTTCTTTTTCTAAGATGTTGCTTTCTTTACATGAATTCAACAAATTAGCGATTCGTTTCTCCATGTTTGCATTACGCATTACAGGACGAAACTGTCTCCCCTTGTGTGCGTTTCAACCAATCGCGACCGTCTTTTTATGAGAGCATGCTTGGTAACTTATAGTAAGCTTTGATAAACTGTCTGCGGATTGGCTGACGCTTTTCACTTTGTTTACGCCAAGCACAGCCTTATAAAACATTCTGATTACACGTTATTAATAACCAGTGTCGTCAGCATAAAAATAGGCTTTTTCCTGAGCATTCTGATATACAACATGATGAGGTTCAGCCAGGGATACTACCGTCTACGATCATCAGATTATAGCAATTTTGGGCCATATTTTTCCTTCGAAGTTAGACAGTAGGTCACAAAAAAATAATAATAAAGCTATTTCTAGTTCGAATTAAGGAAAAACACGCTAGTAATTTGTTGTTCGATGGTTTGGGAACACGCTAAAATGAAAATCTCAATTTCACCCATGTAGACCCCCACCTTCGTTTTTGCCGTTTTTCTCGGCTTAGCCTTGCGCGACTTAAGTATCTTTTTGTGGTGACAGGTCACAAATAGTCAAATGCCTACAGCAAATTTTTCAACCAACGGCAGAAGTTTTTTCTGCGAGGTTTTGGGTCACGTGATTATATACTATCAGCTGAGCTGCGATGACTATGCTGTGACGAATGTAGGACATATACCTCGCGCTCGGGAGGTCCAAGTTCGAGTCCCTAACAGGGGTACAAAGGGTGTGGATCTGAATTCGTTCCCTACTTATTGCGCGAAAGCGGCGGAAGCCGGAAGCGTCCCCTACACTCATCATCATCGTTCCCTACTTCAAGCGTCTAGCCCACTGAGCTCTATACATGTATTTGGAGAGAACAGTGGTAAATTCGCTGTCTGCCAAATGTCCGCCATATTGAAAAGTCAGAAGCTTCGTAGCGCCTATGGTAACTGCTCCTTTGGCATCGACCGTTAATTTACAAAACAATACGAAGGGAAAAGATTCTCAGACTAATAAATAATTAATTATCAATTAAATATAAAAGTGTAAAGCGATACCGTTATGTTGTATAACATTTTACTAGGTCTGTTTCAGAATTCTAAATTTATGAAAGATTTGGGAAAATTGTTTAAATTATATTACTGATGAGATGATCAATCAGGTACCGTGTGTTAAATAGCGACCCCTAGGCAATTTAAAGTCGGTGGTCGGAAAGAGAGAGCTTTTAACTGTCACTTAAATGGCAAAATTATATAGACATCCACCCCCACCCCCACTCCCGAAAAAAACAAAACAGCCATCAATGCGTTCAGATCCTTCTTTGAAATAAGTGAAAAGTTTCGACCGGGTGTAAATCTTTACAGGCACAAGAAATGAAGCCGTGGAGAAGAACTGAGTAATACCGAGACATGTCACACGCGGGGATTTTCAGTCACGACTCGCAGTTTAACACGAACACTGAATATATTTCTTTGGATTAGAAGTACGCAACTAGTATACTCCGGATTAGAAGTACGCAACTAGTATACGCCGGATTAGAAGTACACACCTAGTATACGCCGGATTAGAAGTACGCAACTAGTATACTCTTCTAATCCGGAGTATACTAGTTGCGTACTTCTAATCCAAAATATACTAGTTGCGTACTTCTAATCCGGAGTATACTAGTTGCGTACTTCTAATCCAGAATATACTAGTTGCGTACTTATAATCCGGAGTATACTAGTTGCGTACTTCTAATCCGGAGTATACTAGTTGTGTACTTCTTGTATATTCAGATTAAGTATCTTGCTACGTCTAGCTCAGTGGTTCTCAACCTTTTTTGCCCCATGCACCCTTTTCATCATATGTAAGAATGTCATTCCTCCCCTCTCACCATATGTAATGTCATTCCTCCCCTCTCACCATATGTAATGTCATTCCTCTCTGTTCACCATATATGTAATAAGGCCATTCCACCATTTTCACCACATGTAAGGGTCATTCCTTCCTTTTCAAGACTCAAAAAGTGCGTTCAAAATACTAATGCAGTTTGAGTCTGTGGTCCCAATTTCCCCCTAAAACTCTAAAAATCCTCCCCCCCCCGCCCCCCGAGAAAGATTTTCCTTGGGTGAGAACCCCTGGTCATGCATGACCAGATCCATTGTACTGGTATGTCTAGCGTGTCCTGTCCAGATCCAGACCCATTGTACTGGTATGTCTAGCGTGTCCTGTCCAGATCCAGATCCATTGTACTGGTATGATAAGTGTGTCCTGGCATGTCCAGATCCATTGTGCTGCTATGTCTAGCGTGTCTTTTTTTAATTCACTGTCACACTGTTCTGCTATTTTTAGCATGGCTTTACATGTTCAGATTAGTTGTCTTGGTATGTCAGTCGTGTCTTTGTGTGCTCAGATTAAGTCCTGGCATGTCTAGGCGTGTTCTGAGCCTGGACCCAATGTAGGTATTTTCAGTTCTTGCACCTGTAGCAGAGTCCGAGTTCCCATTTAACAGATTTCTAACGTATTTCTTGAAACACAGAGATAACGAATTTTTGATTGATTGTAGGGGGCGCTTCCGGCTTCCGCCGCTTTCGCGCTTGGAGATAACGAATGACACATTCAGAAACTTAAATAACCCCTTTGTTCCCGTTCAATCTCGATCACCTCCTCACCTCTTGTTTCCTCCCAACCTTCGCGCGCGCACACACACGCATGCACGCACGCACGCACGCACGCACCACACATTTGTGCAGGTATACATGTGTGATTATTACAGTATTCGTGTACGAATATATTCTTTAATATATGTTTATTTAATTTTTTATTTGCACTTTCGGTCTTTCTGGACGTAACACCAGTACCAGAGTGGTAGCGCAGGCCGAAGTTGATTTCGCGCTGGGTTGGAAGTAGGTGAGATGGGTGTTGCATGAAGGGTGGTGGTGCGGACAATGGCTACCACGCACTGACCGAGCTGTAGGTGCAGTTGACTACTCCGGTGCTATAATATATCCAGGATTGTACTAGGACCTTTAGCTCTGCTAATTATAATGTTGGATAATTACATAATTACATGTGTAATTAATCTTAGTTATACCTTACAAACATTACCTTCTTTCTAGGCAACAGTTCTCAATTTAGTTCTTTTTTTTTATTATCAGTGTGGTTATTCTCTCTATTTAAAAAATAGTGATTAGGTTTATATATACCTTATCATAAATATTTTCCCCATTTGTATTTAGGTTTTTATATATATATTTATTCTCCCAGTCATTATTTAGATGACTACTTCTGGGACTTCTACAAGTCCTAGAGTGTGGTGTTGGTGGGAGGGGTAAGGACATCATTGTTGGGTATAGATGGAATGTGAAATAGATTAGACATATAAAATATATACGTAATTTACAATCTTACATCTCACACACACACACACACACACACACACACACACACACACACACACACACACACAGGCAAATAAAAAATATATGCACATTCATGGCATACTCTTCTTTCTTTGGGGATGATGCAGGGAGGGGTTGATGAATGAAAGGGTGGAGAAAAGGAAAGAAAAAGAAATAAAGTGGGAAAACGCGTCGGCGGATAGGGGGTGTTTTAGAGAAAAATAAAACTTGAAAGAAGAGGACTTAAGTTGCACTTTTGTATTTTCTATTCAAACTACATTTAAAAAATAGGTCATTATTTTGATAAGTAGGTCACATCCAATTTTGCATTAGCCTCCAACTGATACCCAGGTAAGAGCCCCAGACTGCCAGCACCGGCTGTGATTGAGGTTTGAGAAGGACACATCAAACATGTTCTTTGTTCAATTTATGTAGAATTAGTTAGCCGTCATAAAACATATTGCACATTTTTGTCGATGTCGAAATGCATTTCATTGATTCATATGTTACTGCGGTTTATGCTAACACTTCCCTCGCCTCTTGCAAACATGCTAAGTGTTTACACGTTCGCTACCCGTTGACAAAACATATAAGACGTTTAGCATAGCTTCAAATGAATGGCTTCTTAACAATTCTGCTGACCGGACAAATGTCCCAAGAAGAATAGATAGGCTTCTGGCATTTCGTTTTGAGAGTAACCAATCAGTGTTCTCCAGTTCCGTTTACAACTGATGACGATGCAATATATAAGAGCTTAAAGAACCTTTTTTTGGCCAATACAGGGAATCAGCGTGACTTGCTTTGTCAGAGATTAGCTTTCAAGTAGTACAACACCAGAAGCAACACATCTGCAGGTAATTCTCTTCTGCGTTTATAGCACTTAAATGGAGTGCTACTTCAGTAGGAGTATATTTGTGAAAAATAATAAAGAGTGACGACTATACAGGCATTTAGACCATTATGCAGTACTGTAATGCAATTTATTTAGTGCAAAGTTACAAAGTTTATTTTTAATTAAGCTAAATTCCTATCACCCCAAAACAGTGTTTTCTTTGTCTCTCTGTCTCCCTCTCTCTCTCTCTCTCTTTGTGTGTCTCTCTTAGCTATTGCCAATAGACTTGCTAAACATGTTTGAGAGATGTTAATACTTTTGGACAAAATGGTCCTACCGTGCTGGACTTGATCAAGTGAAGGGAATGCATTTTAGTCTAGATTCTAGACTTTGGGTATTCTTGGCACTAGCATGAAAGTAGTATTGAACATTTTGTTATTTGTATTTTTTTTTTTATCACTGCAATGTTTGGTCAAATACACGTACTATAAAATGAAGTTATATCGACACAGCTGTCAAGATTCTTTTAAAACCTATTTTAAGAGTTTACGATGACCACCTCGCAATAAAATGTTTTTTCTCTGGTTGTGTTTCTCATTTACCTCAAAAGTTTACTGGTGATAATAGGAACGTTTTCAGGTGCTCAAGTGATAAGAAAGATTACTCATGGTACTCAAGTGATAAAAAAGATTACTCATGGTGCTCAAGTGATAAGAAAGATTACTCATGGTACTCAAGTGATAAGACAGATTACTCATGGTACTCAAGTGATAAGACAGATTACTCATGGTACTCAAGTGATAAGAAGATTACTCATGGTACTCAAGTGATAAGAAAGATTACTCATGGTACTCAAGTGATAAGAAAGATTACTCATGGTACTCAAGTGATAGGAACATTTACAGTTAATCCAGTGGTAGGATCGTTTACAGCTACTCAAGGTATAAGAAACTTTACAAGTATTCAGTGATAGGAATGTTCGCAGGAATTCAAAAGATAGGAAAGTTTATTGATACTCACTGGATCGAAAAGTTGACATTAGTCAGTCAGGTAGGAAAGTTCACAGATACTCACTAGATAGGAAAGTTTACGGATACTCAGTTTGATAGAAAACCTTACAGATACGTATTTAGATAGGAAAGCTTACCGATACTCACATTGATGGTGAAAGGTGAAAGTCACAGATACTCATGTTGATACGAAAGCTTACAGATACGTATTTAGATAGGAAAGATTACTGGATATTCATTTAAATATGAAAGTTTATATATATTCATCTAGATAGGAAAGTGTGGTAGAGTAAATTTGCCTATCCCTATTTTTAAACTTAATAATTATATATTTGTTGCCAATGTTAACGTGACCGACCTTGGGCACTGCTTATGGTGATATTTTTGGAGTAAACAACTCAGGTGGAGAATATGCAAATCTTGCCGACGCAATTCAAACCAGTTCCAAGCGAATGAGTAGTTTTTCTGACAAATAGTTCCACATTTGTTCATAGCATCCAATGGGGATGGACCAAAAATTATTTTGTTGAAGAAAGTTCTATATTCTAATCACTTTGTTTTTGTCATAACTCGAGTCCAGTCATAAAGGCGATCATTAGCTTATGGTAAGTTAACTAACTGAAAAAGAAAGAATGGACTTAAAAATATTTTGTACATGCTTGCTATTGATCTATGATTTGAATTGGAGAATGCTTTATGTAACTGAACCATTATTTCTAATTTCACTAATTTGATTATGTTTTATATTATACTTGTAAAATTTTGATTGATGCTATATTTCTTATGCTGCGCATGTGTCGGGCTAACGAAATTGTTGCAGGATTTTGTAAGTTGAGCATGTGTGTAAGAGAGAATGGAGATGCAATATGCCTGAAATTTAGCACTGCCTTAATTTGACTTTTGCAGAAAGGAGTGCACCTTTTATTGTTTTGTATCCATTTCAGGCTGCAGTGACTACTCTACCGGATCATGATGATGTGTATCCAGCATTGTCGTCGAACTTATCAGTAAAGGTGTTGCTGTACGTTAATTCCTGTGAATTCCGTTCAAGAGCTAATACAGCGAAATATGAGGCTTGAGTTTGGTCTTGAGAATTCAAAAAGGTTATTTTGAACATTCCTCATTGTGTGCTTGAGAAGATTCTAGAACATTCAGGATGATTCTCCACCATTTGCTTTATCAGCACATGTACGATTCTGGACAGTTATGTAATGTGCCTTAAGGGGTATATTGGACATCACCTAAATAAGAATGACAGTGACTTGTTGCAAACGGCATGATTGTGAACACGTACCAGTGACAGCTGCCATCTGTGAAAAGGTTTTGTATATTGACTATAATTATCTCTCTGAAACTCCATTCTCATATCTTTGATGAATTATGTCTATGAACCTGATTATCTATCTATTTATTTATTTATTTATCTCTCTCTCTCTCTCTCTCTCTCTCTCTCTCTCTCTCTCTCTATCTGCCTGCCTGTCTGTCTGCCTGTCTATCTGTCTGTCTATCTGTCTGTCTATGCTAGGATAAACTGAAGTATTAATCAAACATTGTTTTGAAGTGATATACATGTCAATACTCTTTTGATTATATTTATGTTTGTATATTTGATTGTTGATTTAATAAATTTTTGTATTTATTAACCTTCTTGCACACATATTAAATCTTATTTTGGTGTAATAATGGGTGGATTGGGGCTCATTAAATATCAATAAAAGATAGATTTTCATTACTCCTTTAGTAAGAAGAAGTTCCACCTGCAGAGCATTATGTGAGAGTAAAACATCTAGCTTATTATTGTGTAAAGTAAAGTTTTACGACACCCTTATAATCTGCCAAGAGAACTGCGCATGTTTTAAATTGCACTCAAAGTGATGAATAATAACGTTTTCACTTCTCTCAACTCTTTCTTTCTTCATTCCTTCCTTCCTCTTTCCTTCTTTCTTTCTTTCTTTCTTTCTTTCTTTCTTTCGTTGTGTATTTGTGTATGTTATGGTGTGTA